>JAJMHJ010000013.1:0-218396 GCA_030583035.1 Yamadazyma taylorii | reverse complement strand
ATTTACTTCCCGTTCCAGAGACTGTTTTGTTAATATTTTATCAAGATAATATTTCTGAATTTATTTAAAATGGACCCAACAAACGATCCTAATTTCAAACCACCATCATTAAATCCTAACATAGAACCTACAGCGCCATCATCTAAGATCCCTAAGAATGCCCCTATTCAACCATTGGTCCTAGCTGATATGGGGGATCCAGTTGATGCTCCACCACCTCATCCATCCTTTTCTTCAAGTAATTTAACCATGGCGTCTAATCCGGATGCTCCACACTCCAAAATTCCTATAAAACATACTGATCTCATTGATTCTAATCTGTCATCAGATTCTGAACTTAGTCAGCAACCAAATCATAAACAAAGAAGACAATCAACTGCTTCACATCATTCTATCTTACCACCAACGGCATCCGTTAAATCATCACAAATAGCAGATTTAGAAGAAGTGCCCCATGGAGTCCAAAGACAAGCTAAAACTTTAGATGAATATCAATTTCCTACCCATAGATTGGCTACAAAATTAAACGATAATTCTAAATATCCTTTAGTGATTGTAGCATGTGGATCCTTTTCACCAGTTACTTATTTACATTTAAGAATGTTTGAAATGGCTTTAGATGCTATAAACGAACAAACTAGATTCGAAGTCATTGGTGGTTATTATAGTCCAGTAAGCTCTAATTATAAAAAACAAGGATTAGCTCCAGCCCATCATCGAGTTAGAATGTGTGAATTGGCCTGTGAAAGAACTAGTTCTTGGTTAATGGTTGATGCTTGGGAAAGTTTACAACCTAAATATACTAGAACTGCTTTAGTATTGGATCATTTCAATGAAGAAATTAATCTTAAACGAGGTGGGATCTTAAATGAAAATGGAGAAAAGAGAGGAGTTAAAATTATGTTATTAGCTGGTGGTGATTTAATTGAATCTATGGGTGAACCCGATGTTTGGGCTGATCAAGATTTACATCATATTTTAGGTAAATATGGTTGTTTGATTGTTGAAAGAACTGGTGGTGATGTTAGAAGTTTCTTATTGAGTCATGATATAATGTATGAACATAGGCGAAATGTTTTGGTCATTAAACAATTGATTTATAATGATATTTCATCTACTAAGATTAGATTGTTTATTAGAAGAGGAATGTCGGTACAATATTTATTACCAAATTCTGTGATCAGGTATATTCAAGAACATAAATTGTATGTGAATGAAACTGAACCGGTTAAACAAGTTATGTCTGATAAAGCTGAGTAATTAGTTTAGTTAGAGATTTTGTTTCATTCGATTCCATTCAATTCGATTCTGTTGTTCTATTCTATTCTATTCTATTCCATTCCATCCTGTTCCATTCCACTTCACTTCTTCTTGCTCCAATTCCATTAAGGTTGTGTGCGTATGTATTATAAATATTTATAGACTAATAAATCATTACCAGTGTTATGCAAATTGTAATTGAATTCATTACATAAATGTAATAGACAAATAAAATAAATGCTAATGGATCCATTTAATGCGGGAGGAATTGACTTGACTAATTCACTGAAGGTGATTTGATCATGAATTCTTTCAATCATGGCTTGTTTGATCTGTTTGATATCAAACCTTCTAGAGATTTTCTCGTGATTCAACTGGTATCTTAAAGGATTAATGATGAAGTTTTCATATGGTGGAACGTCATTAATCATATTGTTATGGTCATCATCGGCTCCCAAATCTTGAATTGTATAGTTATAATCATCATTAAAAGTTTCATTCAAGTCAGCTAAATCTTCACGAGTTACCTCATCCATCAACCTAGATGGTTCATCATATGATGGATTATAATTATTTAAGGTCTCATTAATGGTTAAATTCTCTTTGATAATTTTTTTATTGAAGGATTTTAATGTTGTTGTTGGTTTAGTGAATAACTGAATAAGTCGTTTACTACGAAACTGTAAATCTTCGGGTAAACAATAATTGTTATTGGTCTTACCAGTATCTCTATGGATTACAGGAATGTAGATTTTGGCATCAGACTCACTGAAGATTTCATCTTCAAATGCAAGTTCTTCTTGTAAATCTTGCTTCTTTATAAAGTCTATGATATTTAATTGTTTATCCCTTGGTTT
The DNA here is from genome assembly GCA_030583035.1 of Yamadazyma taylorii. Taxonomy (NCBI): domain Eukaryota; kingdom Fungi; phylum Ascomycota; class Pichiomycetes; order Serinales; family Debaryomycetaceae; genus Yamadazyma; species Yamadazyma taylorii. The sequence goes on along the minus strand of JAJMHJ010000013.1, from coordinate 216,279 downwards.
ATCAGTTATTTTACTATTGGTATTTACATGTGATGACTTCGATATATTTGGTTCATTTAATTGGTCTTGGTTCCGGAAAAGTTTATTTCTTATATTTCCAACTTTCCAATAATCTGTTCGGGCAAATGACTGTTTCAATGTGTTATCAAAATAATTCATTAAATCATAATCGGGGATTTCACTCAATTCATAAATATCATTTTTATGTCCATAGTGATCAACTCCCATGTTGGTGACATCATCGAAACCAATATCAATATTCACACGATCATGAACATGTTCATTGTCGTGGACATCGTCTTCATAATCCAAATCAATATCAATATCATCTCCTAGAATCAGCAGTTCTATCGGTGTTAGGGTTTGACTGGATGCGTCGGGATTCTGTAATAAATGTTTAAGTCCTGGCATTGATTCACATACTTTTAAACTATCAATGTCATCACCAGGCTCAAAGAATTTCAGTTTCAATGTCTCCCATGAATCTCTTGATATCCTGTCATTCAGATATGTCTTGATATCTTCATTACTATGAGTATCAAATACAAGCCGTCCTTCTAGATCAATATTCAAATTATTTAATAAAAGACTCTTGGCTCCTCCTTCATCAAAGTATGACAATGTCTTTCGGAACATAGGATCAACGTTTAACTCTCTTTCTAGTCTTTTTGATTTTATGTGTTCAAATGATTTCACCAATGTGTTCTCAAGTCGTATATTTCTCCTTCTATGAGTCTTTGAACTCCCAGATATGTTTTCTGATTCATGGTCAATATCATTTAATTGGTCATCCAATGGATGGTTTAATCTTTTTAAAGTCTTATCAGCAGCAAGTCCACTTAGAAGGGTCCCCGTTTCTGTAACTGCAGAGTCCACTCTTGAAGAATAAATCTTAATGCATCCATCTAAAATGGCGGAAGCTTTAGGGAAGTTGACAATAGGTTGTTGTGAAAGATCATAAAAATAGTCTATCAATGCAAAGTTCCAGGAGTTTTTAGCGTTGATCTTATTGTCGGCAGCCATCTTAAGCCACACCTCATAATCGGTACTTTTTGGCTTTTCATATTGCCTTATAGTGTTAGCGGGTGGATATCCTATAGTTTCATTGTTCATCAAGTAAATTCGAAATGTCAATCTTTGATCTCAATTTGATCTCAGATGAGTGAAAAATTGCAAAATTTCTCATAATTTGAAACTTGTCTTCGTGCGACTTCACACAATAATATTCGCCCAATTTAAGAAACCAACATTTCTATACCAGAATGTAAGGCCGATTCTTTCCAGATTTTGTTATGATAAAGGTATTGTCTAATAGCTGATACCAACCTTTTATATGGTACCACTTTTATATAGTTTTTTTCTTCCTAAAAAATATGTAAATCTCAAACCATTTGTCGTTATTGTATGGTGCATACATTGTTTTTTACAGTCATAAGAGAAGGTGAGGGTGAGTGAGAATGGCTGCAAAAAAGCTGAAGAAAAAGAAACTATACATAGTTAAATTAGAGAGTCCTTCTAACTTTTGGTCCGGAGTCAGAATTAACAGGATGTTTAGCATAACAACTATCGGGAGCCAAGTCCCCTACAGCAGGACTGTCTTTATCAGGATATATTAAAATAACAGTGACATCACCTATCACTGATAATATTTACCTATATAGCCAGATCTAACAACCATGGTGAACAGTATGAGTATATAACTGTCTAGGCACCTCACCTGATTTATCGCCTTCGCCTTCCGATTTATCAAATACTACTTTGTGTTACGGTTACATCACCACCTTTCTCATTATGATCCTTTCCAAAACCCCCCTGTGACAGTTGTGATTGTGAAGGTTCTACACTTGAAAGCACTTCTAATGAAAGTAAATCGTCGGAATTCTCAACATTTTCAATATCAGCCATCCATAATTTGGGGAAAAGCTTACAAAGACTGTAATAAACCACCCCAGATACTGTAACTCCAGTAATATAACTGACGGAAAACAAATATATGGCACCAGTAGGAACCGAATTATTACCAGTAGCCCAAGCCATTCCTGGTAAATTTGGAATAATTCCACAGAAAAATGCAATAAAAGCAGGAATATTAAACCCTTTAAAGAAATGATAAGGACCATAGTAATGATATAATCCTGGTAAATCTAAGACTTGTTTTCTTAAAATATAATAATCTACAATCATTATAGCAGCTGGAGGAGCCAAAAAAATTGTATAACTCCCTAAAAAGTTTGTAAAACTTACGGCATTTTTTTGAATTTGCCATGGATTAAGAAGGACTGATATAACACAACAGATGAATGCCCCTCTTCTAGGAGTCATATATTTAGGGAACCAAAGACATAAATCATTTGCAAAAGACACAGAATTAGCAGATATATTAGTCCCTACAATAGCTAAAGCCCAACAGAAAGATGAAAAGAATTGAGCTGCTCTATTATTCCATAATTCCAGGACTTCTAATGGATTCCAAGTATCAACACCATAGATAACTTTAGTGGCAGAAGTTACCACAATCCCTAAAATCCCACAAAGAGTCACAAGAACCACAAGTCCTACAAATTGAGGCCATATGACATTTTTAGGATTCTTAGAATATCTAGTGAAATCAGTGATGTTAAGAACTAAAGTAGCTTTAGGTCCAATAGCTGATATCATACATCTAAAGAACACTACTACCACCGGAACTTCTTTGGTATGATTCCCTTGATTAAATATAGGTCCAAATCCATGGGCTTGTGATACGGCCCAAGCAAATAATACAATTCCAAATATTGGCATAATTATGATCTTTGCAAAGAAAAATATTCTTAATTGATTGATATTCAAGTATAAGATAGGCATTTGTAAAATAAGGAAAATGAAGAAACATAAAAGTTCGGCTGATGTTATGTAAGCAGATTCTGGTAATTTGTTAGGGAAATTCTTAAACAGGGGCCAAATCGCTTCAAGCATCAGGGCTACACATAAACCACCTTGAAGAGTTTGAATTGCAAACCAAAACAATGCTACAATTCCTCTGATAAACACTCCAAATAAAGCTCCATTTACTCCAAAAGTATATCTCATAGTAATAGGAAAATTGATTCCTCTCATGGCACCAGTATAAGCATTTAACATAGCTGGAACTGATACTATAATATGACCTACAAGTATAGCAGCTATAGCCAATCCAGGAGATAATCCAGCAGCAATAGCTGATGATGCCACTTGATACATCGATATGGAGAATGCTTCAGCTATCCAAAACCCTAGATTTGAAGGCCAGCTCCATTTTCTGTCTTTGGAATTAATAGGTATTGGATCTAATGATGCATTAGATAATAACTTCCCATCACTAAATGATGAAGGTTTTGTATCCACCTTTAACTTCTCCTTGATATTCGTCCAGCTGACCATGATTTCCGGTCTGGTTTTTCTTCTGCTTCTGTTTCTGCTTCTGCTTCTGGTTTTCTGCTGTTTTGTTACAATAAAACAATCTGTTCAGCAGGTAACCCTACAGAAGAGAAGAGAAGAGAAGAAAAAGAAAAAGAAGAAGAAGAAGAAGAAGAAGAAGAAGAAAAAAAGATTTCAAACTTAAGTAGGAGCCTGGAACCTATATGTATTCTGAACATACGATATGACTTTCAGGTAACGAAGTTGGTGTTAGCTGATTAGATAAGAAAGAAAGCCTGTTATCAAATCCGGTTTTTTTTTTTTCTTTTTCATTCAAGTTAAGCGATAAGGTCGGAGATCTTTCAGACCAAGACCGGTGATTGTCACTGATCGGAATTTTGTCCAGAAATAGTAAGGGTGATTGGCTGATTTAGTGTACATGGTTGAGGTTCTTGGCTGCTATAATGCCAGTTCAGGACAGTCTATATGGTTTCTATATCATGTCTATTATTGTTCTGTCTATCATATTTTTGTTGTCTATGACTCTGTGTCTGTCACTCTCATTCTCTTCCCTTCATCAGCCAACTAAGACTTGAAATTATGTAATGACAGCCCCATACTTGATGAATCCCATAACTGAAGATTCAGAACTAATGAGTTCCAGGTATCTGGTGATAAATCGTCCTTAAAAACATTGATATTCTCCGAGTTGGCCAGTGACTTTGTACCTTCACCATCTAATTCTTGGTCAAGTCGAAGGGTACCAAATCTAATGGCATGTTTGTTGTCATTGTTAGGGTGGTCAAGGCCAAATACATGAGGGTCATTATGATCTAAGTTATTAGTTTGATTCATCGATGCTCTTCTTGAAGACTTTATTGTTTGGGGAGATTGGTAATTTGGATCATGGTACAAACTATCATAAGCTGAAAAATTCCCAGAGATTTCATTTATTAATGCACTCACTGGACTTTCCTCGTTCTTAATTTGCAGCAAATCATTATTAACAATGGGATTATTATGATCCTGAGGACCTCTAAATTGATTATCTAACATCAATTCCGCTTGTTGTTGATTAGAGTGACCATTTCTACGAGCCAGTATAGCCAGTCTTCTCTGTTCATTCACCTTTTTAAGCAAATAATCCAATTCTTCAAGTCTCATATAATTTTCTGCTGCAGTAAAATTCCCAGAATCTTTCATGAATCCATTAATTTGCCTACCTATTTCAATTTGGGGGAAATGGTGTCCTGATAAACTACTCATGATCAAGATTAATAAAGATGAGAAACAATATTGAGCATCCCAAAATCCAAAGGTAGAAACCCATCCATTATTTTTCAAATTCTTTAACATATCAATAGTGGTCTTTGCAGCTACAGTACATTTCTGAACTACTCTTCTAGTGATAGCATTCTCATCATAAATCCCTTTAAAAATTGATAACACTAATGGTCTAGTGGTAATAATCACTGCTTGGTTTAACCGTAAATATAAGTTGGCCACAGATCTATTACTAGACATAAATAATGAATATCTGATACGAGAAGGTAATGAATTTTGATAATGATCTAAATCATCAAGGCATTCAATAATACTCTTTAAATTGATTCCTTTGGTAGTACTATTAGGTCTATAAATTTTTGTCATGATTTTACTGAGGATTACTCCTAATTTAACATTAAATGTCAATAATTCAGGATCAAATTCATCATTAAGACTAACAAAATTAACGTTAGGAAGATCCACTTCAGTGTCTTCTATTTGAATATGTACTGGCTGACTTATTTTGGCTGACCATATACTATCCATCACAAATACTGTCCACCAAACTCTCTTCCGTTTCTCTTTCTCTATTGCTGACATATTTGGATCAATATTTTTTCTATGTAATCCCATAGTTAAGGCATTTCTTACTGCCAATCCATAGAATGAAAATGCTGCATTAACTCTGTTTAATCCTTGTTGATAGAATGCAAACAATAGTAATGTTTGTACCAATTCTAATGAAGGGTTCTCATAATAATTACGAAACATTTGTAAACTAGAATTGAAAAATCTCATTCCTGGTGCATCTCCATCCGAAGATTCATTAAGAAATTGTTCGCCAACTGCTAATGTGATTAACAAATAACATAACCATGTAGGATCTCTATCCAAGAATGATTCATAAGTATCTTCTACTTTTTGGAAAAATTCTTCTGGATTAATAAAGAAATATTCGTGCCCCAAAAAACTTACAACTTTTTGAATTAAAAAAATAGAATATTCTTTATCAGGAAGCATTAACACCCCGGAAAATGGCTTATCTGCTGAAGGATCTTCTAGAAAATACCTTGAATTTTGATTCACATAATTTATTTCATTGCTGTTATCATCTGTTTTATGAGTGAATTTGAATAAAAATGAATTTAATGAACTATCAAACATTTGACATGTAGCAGTTCCAAAATAATCATGTTCATGGAAATCTTCATCAAATGGATCAATAAATTCTTCATAATCATCCGATTCAATAGCATTACTGTGTGTGGTTGACTCGTTGGTGGTGGCTTCGTTTGGATCCTTAACACTCACTTTGGATTCTTCTGTCTGAAGTTCTCTGGCCTTTCGTAGTTCATTCTCTAGAAATTTCACTCTGGATTGAATCTTTTGGAATTGAGAACCTAATAACACAATCTGCTTCTCTCTTGTTTTATATTGACATTCTTTGTTGGAATTTACACATGCCTTACATCGAGGATGGTCTATACGATTTACGTTAGTAAAAGACAATCAAACATGGTGATTTAAAAAAAAAAAAAAAAAAAGGAAAATAATTCCATACCTTTTGAACATTTCATTTTTTGAGCTTTACATCTTAAGCAAGACATTACTGGCCTCCCCATAGCTTTTACGCTAATTGGTTTTATGTTTAGAACGTCTGACATGTTGTCTTTAGTGGCTAAGAACTGTCAAATCTCGATAGGTCTAATCGGATCTACTGATAAGATCAAAAGCATACCCTAAAAATGCGCACAAAATCTTGGTGCAAAATGCTACCGTAACAATTACTATTACAAGTGTATTGGTCTTTACAAAGTCTCTACTTTTACTCTATAAATGTCTATATATTTATATAGGTATCAGTGATCTTATTGGAAAATTGGATTTAATGGATTCATGGGTCCTGCTAATGCACTTGATCTTCTATTCAAATACTGACCAACTTTATCTCCAATTACACCTCCATTATCTCTATCATACGAGATAATTCCTCTTAAAACAGTGTAACGGGGCCAATTACTGAAATGCATTCCCTCGTATGGAGTATAATCAATGTCATGATTAAGCATGTCGTTCGTTAACTCAAGGTTTATTCTATCTTTTGGGTACCAAATAGTAATATCAGCATCCATTCCAACCGCAATAGACCCTTTCCTATCACTTAAGCCATACAATTTGGCAGGATTAGTAGAAGTCAATTCTACAAACCTCTGGGGAGTTATTCTTCCGGTTTCTACTCCATAACAAAAGAGCAAAGGTAATCTGGTTTCAATTCCTGGAACTCCATTTGGAACTTGTTTATAGTGAGGAATACCATTAATTAGTCCGGCCTTTTTCCCTTTAGGATGATCATAAGCAGATGGAGCATGATCACTACTAAACACTGTGATGGTTCCATTGACTATACTTTGCCAAACCGCATCTAATTCTTGTTTGCTTTGTCTTAATGGAGGGGAGCAGATATACTTAGCTCCTTCAAAATGGTCATTATGATCCAAATGATGAACACATGTATGCTTCAAATAATCAGAGGTTAAGAACAAATATTGTGGACATGTCTCTGCATATATAGGGGACATGTCAGTTTGAGCTTGTCTTACATGATCCAAGGCTATTTTAGAAGACATATGAACAATCAAAATAGGGACATCGATGACTTTAGCTAATGAAATAACTCGATACGATGCTTCATCTTCTGCTACTTCTGGTCTTGAAATAGAATGATAATAGGGATCAGTCAATTGTTTTTCTTGTAACTTTTCATTAATAAAATCAATCACATCTGCATTTTCTGCATGAATCATGGTGGTGACATTCAATTTCCTATTGACCAATAAGATATTCAATAATTGAGAATCTGTCAATTGGTACCTAGGATAAGTAGTATAAATCTTCACGGAAGTAATCCCTTCTTTCTCTACGATGTCAGGAAAACTTTGACTCAACATTTCATCTGTCGGATTAGAAATTATAAGATGAAATCCATAATCACAATATACTCCTCCTTTCTTGTTAGCCTTTTGATGATAATCTGAAACTATTTTGGTGATATCGGAGTCATCTTTTGGTTGAATAGCAAATGGTAAAATTGTGGTGGTCCCTCCAGCAATAGCAGATTTTGACCCAGAATTGAAATCATCACCAGTTGGAGCATTAGCTTGATCAAGATGAACATGGGAGTCAATCCCTCCTGGAGTAACGAAAGAACCTTCACAGTCTATCATTTGTTTCCCTTCAATTGGGGATGTTGTCATGATGGCTATTTTTCCATCTGATACTCCCAAGTAAATTGATGGTGGAAGAATATCAGCAGCAGTGACAATGTAACCATTGTAGATAACCAAATCATAGATCATCGTTGATGTCGATGTTGATATTGATAAAAGTGATAGTTCGAGAACTGGGTGGTGGTTATTCTAATTCATATGGAATAAATTTCAACTAGTATTAAAGGTTGTTCTCACGAATAAGCCTTCCGGCCAAATACTGGCCTGAGACCGATAAGACCTTTATCTCTTATCAATTCCGCAAAATGCTGCAAAATCTCCGAAGAAGATATTCGGCCGAAATCCTCTGTAAACCTTATCGGGATTCGAGATAAACTTTACCGTTGAGAAAATCACAATAGTGATGTAGAGTCGTATAATAGCAACAGGAAGTCATTCGTAACTGCTGTCCTCTTTTTGTTGATTTCAGGAACAATTCTAACACTCCTATATTCTATCATACAAAATTCTATCATACAAACGTTCTATCATACAAACGCTCTATAATGACTGTCTACTCCGATAAAGACATCAAAGGTCTTAAAATGGCCACCAATTCTAATAATACCACCACAGATGTTAATCCCTACAAAATCTTATTGATAAACCCAAACACCAGTGAGTCAATGACAGAAGATGCACTTACAATGGTGAGCCAGTCCATCTCTCCTGATACTCAAGTCTACGGGTACACTGCCCCCACTGGAACTGGACCTACAGCCATCGAAGGACATTTGGATGGGGTTTTGTCATCAGCATCTGTTTTCAGAGATGTTTATGACTATGTGAAACAAGCAGATGCATGCTTAGTAGCTTGTTTCTCTGATCATCCACTTATCAATTGTTTGCGTGAAGAGTTTGATGTCCCAGTATGTGGAATCTTAGAAGCTGCTGTATACTCCGCCAGATTATTGGGAGGCCGATTTGGTATTTTAACCACAAGTGCAAGATCTCAAATAAGGCATGCAGATGCTGTAAGGAATATGGGATTAGAAGGGTTTTGTGCTGGATTATTATCCACTGGGTTGACGGTTCCCCAATTAGAAACCAGTCCTAAAGAGCAAGTATTTTCAATGATGAACAAACTGGCACAGACTCTTGTCAATGAAAAGGGGGCCGATGTCCTTATACTAGGGTGTTGTGGAATGTCAGACATGCAAAAATCTATTGAGCACGCTGTTGGATGTTATGGAGTCCCGGTTATTGACGGGGTGGTTGCAGGAGTCAATTTATTAAGTGGGATAGTAAGATCGAAACAATTTACGTCTAAGAGGGGTGTTTTCGCTAGCTCTAAAGACTCAAGAATAGCCAGAGGACAAAAGTACATTTGACTTGTTTTATATGTATATATGGATAGTAGTAGTAAAAAAACTTGTGATATCCTAATAAACTGGATCTTTATCTTTGTTATCTTTGTGGAGATCTTTTGATACTAGACCGAAATAAGATGGGTGCGATAACGGCCCTGTCCGCAGCATCTACACCCTACCTCGCCCCTTCCGCTCCCCGTATATAAAACCAGTCAATGGGCTAGAAGTAATCCTCATAAATCATCCCATAGCATGACTAATACCAAACCGAGAGTCCTTTATATTCCTTGTGATGGTGCAATTCATGATGATGAAGCTTGGAAGACTGCTAATGAAAAATTCAACCTTATCACTTATGATTTCTCTACGGTCGAAGAATATATGGATGAGTTAAAGAAACCACACCATGGTCGTATTGGATACATTGAAGCTATATTACGTCCTACTTGGCTTAAAGCCCATCCTTATGTCCATCATTATCTATTCCGTGGTGAAGCAGTAAGACTCTTACCAGAATCCGTCAGGATCATCGTTCAATCTGGACATGGTTACGATATAGTGGATGTGGAATATCTTAGCTCCAGAAATATCATTTTTTGCAACTCACCTGATAGTTGTTCTAGAGCAACTGCTGATATTGGGACCCTTCTAATTATCAATTCTTTTAGATACACTACTTATGCTGAACATTGTGTAAGGTCTGGGAATTATTATCAAGCCGCAGAATTAGCTTCTGAGGCTGATGATCCAAATGGTTATACTTTGGGGATAATTGGGTTGGGAGATATTGGTCAATTAGTAGCTAAATCATGTCAGACTCTTGGAATGAAAACTATCTATCATAATAGGTCAAGAAAACCCCATATTGAAAAATTATTCCCTCTGGGTTCATTGACTTATTATGAATCATTTGATCAATTCTTAGCTGAAGCTGATTGTATATTGGTGCTTTGTCCTTATACCAAAGACACTAGGCACTTGATTAATAAAGACACTTTCAAGAAAATGAAGTCAAATGTTCGGTTGGTCAATATTGCTAGAGGCCCTATAGTAGAAGAAGCAGCAGTTATTGATGCTTTAGAAAGAGGACAATTGGTAGGAGCAGGATTTGATGTTCATGAATTTGAACCCAAAATCCATGAAACATTATTGAATAATTGGAAAGTGACTCTCTTACCTCATTTTGGAGTGGTCAGTAAAGCTTCTTGGAGAAAATTTGAAAGAGTTTGTGTGAATAATTTGGTTAGTTATTTCTCTGGTGATGGGAATCCAAACACTGCTGTGAATAAACACTTATTAAATCAAGAACATGAGTCATAAGAGGAATTGATTTGAACTAATTATAGAACTCGTATATATTTATAGAGATAATCATAACGTATCAGTGATAATACATTAGAAATGTCCATGGCTCAATTTTCATGGGGTTCTATTGTTCTGCATAGTCTATTCATCTTCTTTATATGCTGGTACTGGGATGGAACCTTTCTGGCTAACTAATCTTTGATATAACTCAGGACGTCTATGTCTGGAAAAATCAAACATCTTTTGCTTCCCACTAATGGTTTCATCCAAATCTATATCAGCATACAAGATTTCGTCATCTTCAGTCTTTGCTTGTGCAAGTACTAATCCATTAGGATCCACTATTAAAGAACCACCAATTAATTCTTGACCATCCTCAACTCCACATTTTGCAACAGAAACTGCAAAACATGAATTACAATAAGCATTTGATTTTGTAGATAAGTCACTATGATACATTCTTACCTCTTTGGTTTCTACTTTATTGAATAACACTGTCCCATCAGAAGTAGTATTATATCCATTAAAACAGAGCTCCATTCCTTGAAGTCCATAACATCTCCAAGCTTCAGGCCATCTTCTGTCGTTACAAATTAACATTCCAAATATCCCATCAATCCAATCAGGATTAGTTCTGAAAGCAGGGAATCCAAGATCTCCATATTCGAAATATCTCTTCTCTAATTGTTGCCATTTAGCCCCAACTGTAGGTTCTAAATATCCTGGTAAATGTGCTTTCCTATACTTTTGCACCACTTTCCCTTTATTATCTACAAGGATACAACTGTTGTAATGATGGCCATCGTCTGTCAATTCTGCGTATCCAAGGACAAATCCACAATCTCTCTCAATGGCTGTATCAAATAAAGGTTTAACAATCCCGTTGGAGATATCACCTTTTTCAAAATATGAATCGACTTCTTCCTGGCTATCAATCAACCACCTTGGGAAAAAAGAGGTTAACGCCAATTCAGGGAAAACTGCCAATTTGGCTCCATTATCTGCTGCTTCATTTAATAGTTTACATAATCTATTAACAGTGTCTTTCTTAGCAGTAGCCTTCTGTATAGGTCCTAATTGAACCCCGGCTATCTTGAATTTTCTTATAGATTTGGAATCTTCTTGTGTCATATTTATTATTAATATAGATGGTTAATATAGCGATGATACTGACATCAATATGACAGTGGTGGTCGCTGGATCATTCTTATAATCCGGGCTTTTTGAGCTTTGTCTCCTCTCCTTATCTTATCAAAATTTCGCAGTAATTGAAAAATCGGTCTAAATGCTGTAGATGTCCGATCAACTAAAAATGTTGAATCCTTTCAAGTTCTATATTTTCTATAATTATAGCTATACAATATGTATACGGGGTTGACCTCCATAGCCAACTATACCTTCCTATAGTTTCATATTATTTATTTTAAAGATGTGACACTTGCTTCAAACCTTGAACAAGCTTCCTTACTTCTTGGGCCATTCCGTAAGAAAGCTCATATCCCATTCCACCAGCTCCATATGCGTGAATAATAATATGATGATTTGATTTCTTCTCGAGCTCTACTCTTGATCCCCCATCTCTAGCTGGTCTAAACCCAACATTAATATTTCGTATGTCCAATTGTCCATCAATAAATAACTCTGGATAAAGGATCTTAGCTCTTTGTATAAGTGCTTGTGTGTCTTCCGGTTTAGGGGTTTTTTGAGTATCACCAACTTGTTTGGTTCCACCAAGAATAATTCCCCCGTCTAGGGGTCTGGGAATAACAAATGTCCATTGTCCATCTTTAGATTGATGTGTGATGGTTTTGTTAAAGTATGGACATTTCGGAGGGGCTCGGACTAATAATGTTTGTCCTCTAATACCAAACCCTTTTGGATCATAGCCTCCATTATATTGTAATCCTCTACCACTACAATTAATAACTATTGATTGGGGAAACTTATCAAATACTTCCTTCAACCCATTTAATTTAATTCGATGGAAATTGACTCCATATCGAAACATTAATTTATTCTGAAGATATCTAATATAATGAGGCGAATTGAGCACCCATGATTTATATTTAGTACCTACTACCACTCCTTTAGGTAATTGATCATTCTCTAATACTTGAAATTCATCAATTCCTTCTCTGTATCCTTTTGAAATATTAGCATAGTATTTATCTGGGGCTTCGAAATACTCAATTGCCTCTACAAACCTAACAGAACTTTCAGGTTCTAGAACCGTTAAAGACTTGAAATATTCTTGTGTAATTCTGGTAAGCTTCATCTCTCTCTCTTCTGCTTTATTTTTACTGGGAAATGGTCTAAAATGAGCTCCGGCCCATGGTGAAGTATACTCTGAATTTAAAGGATCAGTGGGGAAATGGTTTGCAACTATTGAAACTGGGTATCCTGTTTCACTAAGCACAAGAGCAGAGGTGAGTCCGATAACACCAGCTCCTACCACTACTATATGTGTACTGGGTTGAGTCATAATCCGGGAAAGAAGGTGATTAGGAAAAAAGTGATATCTACCGGAATCTGGTGTGCTTTTATATGGACCGATTTTCCTGAGTCATAATCCGGGGAAGAAGGTGATGCCGGAATTTTCTGCGATAAGAGATATTACACCATAAAGGAGAATACAGTCATGAAAATATATTAAGATAACTATAGAAATGTACATAAACACCAATTCAAACATTTAAATGAATCCTACTTGATATGAGTAACCCTTGATGTGATTACCATTCTTGGGTTTTAAGTCCATACTTGGACTTCTTGGCTCCTTTTACAGGCTTAACCAATTTAGATCCCCCTTCTAAGAATGAATAAATATCTCTTCTTAAAGCTTCATATTTTTCAATATATTCTTCCTTTTGTAAGGTCAAACCAATGTCATCTAAACCATTAACTAAACAATGTTTTCTGAATGGTTCAATATCGAAATTATCAATCAAAACTTCATCAGTCTCACCATTTCTGATTTGTTGATTAGGTAAATCAACAGTCAATTTCTTTCCAGCTTTAGCAAGGGGATATAATTTATTGACAATATCATCTTGAGGAATTCTAATAGGTAATAATCCATTCTTACTGGAATTATTATAAAAGATATCTCCAAATGATGGAGCAATCATACATTTGATTCCAAAATCTTTTAAGGCCCAAGGAGCGTGTTCTCTTGAAGATCCACACCCAAAGTTGTCACCAGTGACTAATAAGATATCAGCATTACGGTATGGGTCAACATTTAATACGAAATCAGTTTCCACATCTTTACCATCTGAATCTTTTGTGAATCTTAACTCATAGAATAATCCATTTTTCAATCCAGTCCGTTTAATTGTCTTTAAGAATTGTTTAGGAATAATGGCATCAGTATCAACATTAGCTTTATCTAATGGAGCAGTTATACCAGTTAAGACGGTGAATTTATCCATTCCACCAGCACCACCGGCACCAGCACCATCGGTACCAGCAGCTGGTTTGTGTTTCTTGGATTCAGGTTCCTTTGGAATATCATTAACTTTTTCATCAACAGCATCAGAATTATCATCTATTGGTTCTTTTTCATGTTCATAAACCGCATCTTGTAATTCTTTATCTTCATCAGGTTGAATTTGAACAGAAGGTTCATCAATATTAACATAATCAAATTCACGAATATCAGTGAAATGACCTTTAATGGCAGCAGCAGCAGCCATAGCAGGAGACATTAAATGAGTTCTAGATTTAGCCCCTTGACGACCTTCAAAATTTCTATTAGAAGTTGAAGCACATCTTTCTTCAGGATCTAAAATATCTGGATTCATTCCTAAACACATAGAACAACCAGCTTCTCTCCATTTAAATCCAGCTTTTTCAAAAATTTTATCTAGACCTTCTCTTTCGGCTTGAGCTTTAATTAAACCAGATCCTGGAACTACAAGAACTTCTTTAACATTATCAGCTTTTTTATGACCTTTAGCTACTTTAGCAGCAGCTCTTAAATCTTCAATTCTAGAATTAGTACAAGAACCAATGAAAGCTTTATCGATTTGAATTTCTTGTAAAGGAGTATTAGGGGTTAATCCTTGATATTGTAAAGCTCTTTCCATACCAGATTTTTTAATTGGATCATCTACAGTAGATGGATCAGGAACTTTAGAAGTGATTGGCAAAGCATCTTGAGGAGAATTACCCCAGGTTATAGTAGGAACAATATCAGAAGCTTTAATAGTAATATCATCATCAAAGTGAGCCCCTTCATCAGAATGTAAAGTTTTCCAATATTTTAAAGCTTTTTCCCATTCTTCACCTTTTGGACATAATGGTCTACCTTTAATATAATTAAAAGTGGTTTCATCGGGTTTGATCATTCCAGCTCTAGCTCCGGCTTCAATAGACATATTACAAATTGACATTCTAGCTTCCATAGATAAATTTTCAATGGCTTTACCAGCAAATTCAATTACGCTACCAGTACCACCAGCAGTACCAATAACTCCAATAGCATGCAATACTAAATCTTTAGAGGTAATTCCTTCAGATAATTCCCCATCAATAGTAATTCTCATATTCTTAGATTTTGATTGAATAATTGTTTGAGTGGCTAAAACATGTTCAACTTCTGAAGTCCCAATCCCGAAGGCTAAAGCACCAAAAGCACCATGAGTAGAAGTATGTGAATCTCCACATACAACTGTGGTTCCTGGTAAAGTAAATCCTTGTTCTGGTCCAACAATATGAACAATCCCTTGTCTATCATCAGACATTCCAAAGTAAGTGACTCCAAAATCTTTAACATTTTGTTCTAAAGTTTTCACTTGTAATTTAGAATCTTGTTGTTCAATAAAACTATCAATGTCTTTAAAATTGGTTCTTGGGGTGGTAGGAATGTTATGATCCACAGTAGCTAAAGTACAATCGGTTCTTCTAACTTTTCTGCCAGCAGTTTTCAATCCTTCAAATGCTTGAGGAGATGTAACTTCATGAACTAAATGTCTATCGATGTATAATAAACAGGATCCTGATTCATCTTTATGAACCACATGGTTTTCGAATACCTTATCATATAAGGTCTTTGGAGTTTTAGTCATATTGAATATCAATGATGTATATACCTATCAATTTTTTTCGACGTCGATAGATTCTGATTGTCTTTTATACGGTTTTTTTTTTTCTGTTCTGAACCTTAGTCATTAAATCAATTTTGCCCGGTACCGGCCATTTTATGAGGAGTTCGGTCCGCCAGGACGAACGGGAAAAAAACCAATCACCGGTCGGCAAATTGTAAGGAAGGGTGAGTGAATCAGAGCCGGTGAGCGTGCTTGATGGTATGTGCACTAAGATTCTAGTGGCTGCAAACTCTGCGACACAAATGTTTGGATCCTATTAACAATGGGAGATAAATAAGTGAAACCCTAGTAAATATTCCAATAAACCATTCATTGCTTTTGCTTGTTTCTCAGGAAAAGCCATATATTGGTGCAAGGAGGAAGCTACCTCTTTTAATTGATTTAATCCTATTTGAAGGTCCTCATCATCTTTATTTATGATTCCTATCCTATCATTTATTCATGATTCCCATCCTATCATTTATTCATGATTCCTTCTGTCATTGACCCATGGCAGTCTACTCATTGGTTGGCTTCATTTTCTTTAGCCTTCTGTCGTTCATATTCTGTCGACTGATAGAGCTTATGATATGGTAAGCGAATCTGAACCATACTTCTTAATAACATCACCTACCATTGGGAATTCATAAATACCCTCTAAAGCAAGCTATTTGATAAAGATTTGGATTTCACCATTGGCGGTGGTTTGGATAATATTTGGATCATTATCTTTATTATTCGAAGCAATACCACCGTTTTTCTTTGGATCCTTCAGTAATGGTGGTAGTATTAAGTTAGCACTCCCAATTTCGCAGCAGCCCTAAAATTGCAGTCGTGTTTCTGTTAATATCGCGTAGCTGATTCTGGGAGGAAAGATCGTTTTATAGAACAAGACATCAGAATAGTAAAGAGTACCAATTAATTGGGTGGTTATTCAAACTAATCCTTTATAAACAAGTTCAAAATACCTATAAAACTATATAAATACCGATTTTGACCAGAAAACCGTGACTTTCTAGTGGTAAAAGCTGTCATTCCCCATCAGTCCTATAACAATAATCGTCATCAACATATTTCATTATTATTATTATTATTATTAGATAAATTTAATTAAATCCCATCAGAAATGCTACCTCCGGGAAGTAGGAGCTCCAAAATTAAACCCCCAAGAAAATCACTCACCAATTCATCCTTGGTCAATAACAGCAATAATCAACCGTTTGATTTTAATAAATCCTGGGAAGTATTAGCTAATGCTATTGTACAAATTCAAAATAAAAACGTTTCCAATCTTTCATATGAACAACTTTATCGGAAAGCCTATACATTGGTATTACATAAGTTTGGAAACAGATTATATGAAAATGTTAGCAATTTGATAAAAGAGCATTTATTAAAGCAAAGAAGTCATTTACTTTCATGTTTCCAATCAAGTTCTGCTAATGATAATGATGAAGAAATGTTTATAAAAATGGTATTATCTGAATGGAATGAACATTTACAAAGTATGAAATTCATAAGTGATGTGTTGATGTACTTAAATCGGGTCTATATAAAAGAGCAGAATAAACTCTTGATCTATGACTTGGGGATTCAATTATTTAAAGATTATTTCATAAAATATCACGATAATGAAGTAGGTAATAAAATCATCGATATATTAATTTCAGAAATTGGTAAAAATAGAAATGGTCAAGTGATTTCTACCAAAATTTATATCACAAAGATTATTGAAATGTTTGAATTATTACATGAAGATAATGGGTTAAATGATGTCAATATTGTGGAAAATTATTATCAAAAATATTTTGAACCAGTGTTATTGGAAAATTCTGAAGGGTTTTTCCATAATTTATCCCAAAAGTTTTTGGATTATTCTAGTGGTTTAAAATATTTACTTGAAACCAATCAATTTTTAAATGATGAAATTGATAGAATTAATTTCTATTTACCAGATACTACAATACCTAAATTAATTGAATTAATGAATAATATTTTAATCAAATCTCAATTGGATAATATTATAAATTTACCTAAAGAAGGGTTACAGTTTTATGTTGAAGCCATTAAAACTCAAATTATTCCTGGTAATCAACTGAATGTTATTTTAAATGATGATCTGTTGACATACCTCCGACTCTTGTATCATTTAAATTCAAAAATTGATAGTAATTGTGACTTGTTGAAGATTAGATTGAAAGAAGTTGTTGTTCAAAATGGGAAACAATTCCCATTGCTGATTAAGAATCATTTAAGTTCTATTGATCAAAAAGAGCTGGGTAGTAAAAAATCCTCATCCAACGTTAATTCTCCTGCTTTTGCTAATAAATGGATTGATTCTATTTTAACTTATAAATTACAATTCTCTAGAATTGTGAAAGAAGCATTTAATCATGATTATTCAATGGAACAGTCTATAATCTCAGCTATCCAAGAATTTGTTAACTTATCATCAAGAACAAAAAAGGTTCAACCTGATTCTAATATTCTCATAGTTAATCCTGTTGAATTATTGTCAGTTTATATGGACAATAATATCAAACAATTTTTAAAACCTAATTCACCTACTAGTTCTAAAGATAAAGATCTTTCTAGTGATTCATCATTCAATTCTATAGACGAATTTATTAATAAATCTATTCAATTCTTGAGATTCATCATAGATAAAGATGCTTTTGAAGCATATTATAAAAATCATTTCGCCAAAAGATTTTTAAATGCAAAAGGATTTAATCAAGTTAGTAATCTAGGTATTGATATTGAAGAATTGATCATTTCAAAGTTGAGTGAAGAATTGGGAACTACATCTTTAGACAATATCATAAAGATGAATTTGGATATCAAATCATCAAGAGATATAACATCTGAATGGAAAACTGTATTAATGGAGAAACAACATCATTCAGTCATTGATATGGATTTGAAGATTTGTAATGTATCTTATTGGCCTAATTCAATGACAAAAGATTATAAGAAATTATCTGGTAAAGATGCTGATGAAGTCAATAAATTTATTTGGCCTCGTCAAATTAAACATGCTATCCAACAATTTGAACAATTTTGGAGTGTTGATAAAAAGAATGATAACAAGTCGTTATATTGGTGTCCTAAGTTTGGTTCAATGGATTTAAAAATTACATACCCTAGTAAGACTTATGAGATTAGTTTATCTACGTATGCCGGTATTATTATGTTATTGTTTGGTCCAAGTCATTCATTAGACTCTGAAGATTATGGTGATGGTTTTAATCTGGGATCTCAACCCTTTGATCCTTTTAAAAATAAGAAAAAGTTGACCTATAATGAAATTAAGGAATTAACTGGTATTCCAGAAATGGATTTAAAACGTCATCTTCAATCAATTGCAGTAGCCCCTAGACTGAGATTATTAGTCAAAGCTCCTATGACTAAAGAAGTTAATGATACAGATGTATTTGAATTGAATGATAAATTCAAATCACCTTCAATTAAAGTTAAAGTATTAACAGTTTCAGCATCTTCATCTAATGCCACTGGTGCTAATAAACAAAAGAAATCCAGTAATGAGGAAGAACTTGAAGAGATTCAAGCCAATATTTCTGAAGGTAGAAAACATGAAATTAATGCAGCAATTGTTAGAATTTTAAAGTCAAGACAAAACATTATTCATTCTGATTTGGTGTCAGAGATCTTACGACAATTACAAAATAGATTTCTTCCTAATAATGCCATTATTAAACGACAATTAGAGGATTTGATCGAGAAGGAATACTTGAAGAGAGACGATGAAAATAGAAATTTATACCATTATATAGCATAGAGACATTTTATAGTTTTTGTAAATACATAAGGGCTACATATATATAAGGGCCCTTGATTTAGAAATTCAAATGTAGTGATTTGGGTTTACCCACTACTTCTAAATGCTGCAAAAACCCTATATTATTCCATGGTTAAATTCGAAGAAGCCATGGTTTAAAGCTTGAAGATATTCCATGCAACCCTTTCGCCTACTAAACTACCATATATATACAAGATATTAATATTAATATTCTCTATAAATGACATGAATCCACTGGATATCTGCTCCCTTTCTCCTTTCTCTTGCAGTACTATGAAAAAGTTTATGCGAATGGATCGCCATTTTTTTTTTTTTTTTCGCACTGTTTTTTCAGTACAAAACATTTTGTATATCAAAATATATCAATTCAACAGTGGTTAACCATGTCAGCCAACGATGTTATGGATGTTTTGAACATCCAAAGAGATAAATCAGGCCAACCATCTAAGAAAAAGTCGAAAGTTTCTGCTGACCATCAAACCCAAGCTCGTCAAGCTGGAATTAATAGAGAGTTATACAATCTTCTTGGTCCAAATACTCCTCCAGTTAATCTTCCAACTGGATCTAGTTCTGGTGTCAAAGATAAATGGAAGACTAAAGCAACTCCATGGACACGTAGAGAATTCCATCCCCAATCAGATGATGATAAGTCTTTGAAATTATATCATTGGGTTAGAGGTTCTAAAGAGTTATTGGAACAAGAATCTCAAAATCAGCCATATTTCTTTAAAAAATTCAACACCAACGTGGATATTCCGGAGCTTGTAGATGAGGATACCTATAATAAGTATATGGAAGAGATAAGAGAAAATTGTCGAAATGAACGGGCTATCAAAATTGAAAGAGAATTGGAGCTAAAACGAGAAAAGGAAGAAAGAGATAGAAAAGAACGGGAAAAGCAAGCCGAGAAAGAGAAAAAAGCAAATGAAAAAGCAAATGAAAAGGAAAAATCCCAAACTTCTACTACCGACTCTGCTTCTGCTTCTGGTTCTACTTCTGCCGCTGCTGTATCTTCTTCTGGTGATAAAGATTCCAAAAAAGAGGATTCCACAGAACTGTCTGAACAAGGAGCTGAAGATAAAAATGCCAAAGAAGACGGTAATAATGATGATGATAACGATAATGATAATGACACGGATAAAAAGTCTGAAACCAAACCAATAGCTGAAGAAGATTTGGAAGATGAATCAGACTACTGGTCTTATGAAGAGACCTCTTACTTATTTGATTTATGTAAAACATTTGAATTAAAATGGCATGTTATTTATGATAGGTATAATTATCTGACGAATCGTACTCAAGAAGACTTGAAAGAACAATTTTACAGAATTTCTAAATATATTTATTCTGATGATGTTAATAGCAATCCAGCCCTTAAGGAAGCCCTTGATTCGTTTTCTAAAACTAAGGAAATAGAAAGAAAACAATATCTAGAGAGGTTATTGAAAAGAACTCCTGCTGAAATTGCAGAGGAAGAATCTTTGGTTGTAGAAGCCCGTCGTTTTGAATTGGCTGCCAAAAAGATGCTCATCGAAAGATCTAATTTACTAACATTATTGGATTCTCCTCAAACTTCTCAATCAGTCCAACAATATTTATCATCTCAAGGATTAACCAATTTATATAATAATTTGATGATTCTCGATAAGAACCAAAAAAGACGTCAATTACAGCAACAAAATGCCCCAACACAAGATCCAGTACCACCACAAATTCCATTGGCTGCTTCATCATCTATTCGTAGGGAACGGACTTTCCAAAGTCATTTACAACAATATTTAACAAGCTTAGTAAGACAAAATCCAAATACTAATAAAGGTGAACCTTCTCCTATTCAAAAGTTATTGATGAAAAGGCTTACCCCAAAAGAAGAAGAAGCGTATGGACTCTTTTATCATGCTAATGAAAAAATCAATCCTGGAGTGGTACTCCGGTCTACTCAAAGACTTCCTGGATTACAACAAAGACAATCAGTTTTGAAATCAGTCAACACAGTTTTGGAAGAATTAGACATATCTACTGCTGGTGGTACTTCATGGAAACCTGTTATGCCAACTAGAAAAACCATGGCTAAATATGATGAGTTGTTAAGAGCTGTCATCACTCTTTTAGATGTCAAGAGAGGGAAAGATAAATTAGAATCTGAGATTCAATTGATCAGAAGTCAAAGGGGGTTGGAATAATGTATAGTACATTGTATATTATTATAAAATATATTTACAAGATTAAATTTTAAAAAGCTACTTCGAAATCTAAAATTCCAGAATTTTCTTGTGTTTCACTTTCTTGTAGCAATACATGTAACTCTTTCAAAGTTTCCGAAGGATTAAACTTTTCATGATCAGGCTTCATTAATGATGATTCTAACGGTCTTAATGATTCTTTATAATTATTTGCTATGTCGTAATATCGGAAAGTAGAGTAAGAACTCTCTAATTCTGTTACTCTATTCATTGAGGGATATGAAAAATCCGTGATTTGTTGATCAATAACTTCAGCTATGAACTTTTGATCTTTGAAACCATCATATATCAAGTAGCCTCTCTTTAAAATATTATAAGTCTGACAAAGTGATTTCAACTGATGATTTCTTAATACATCCACAAACCTAGTACCTCTTGATAAGAATAATGAAGTCATATCTTTGAGCAGTAAAAGGAATTTCCCAAATTCTCTATTTGATATATCCACTCTGTATTTATCCATTTTATAAACCAAGTAGTCTAAAAGATAAGATATCAACACCCAGAATTCGGTCTGATTATTGGCCACGCTTTTCATATAAATACTTATTAAATGGAAAATAGAATTAAGGGAGCCAGTTTCAGTATACTGATCAAGGGTTTCGAATACATCCTTTTGGTATACAAGGCTGCTGATGTATTCTTTGTTTAGGAATGATAATTGTTCTACTTGTGGGAGACCTTTCCATTTCATTTGGTTGGATGAAATAGGAGTGATCCCTAATTTATTAGCAAGCTCTTGATATATCGAGATATCACCAATTAGCTCTATAGAATGGAGTTGAAGATATTCAACAATTTTCTTGCTGTACTCCACAAATCTATTTGAAAGAAAGCATTTATCATATTCTTCATTTAGAGACTCTAAAGTTGTCTTGAATAAATTTGTTTTGTTCTGTTTCAGAATATCCCCATTGTTGATATTCGTCAACATTGCTAACATTATTTGAAGCTTGTTAGTACTTAATTCCACCTCTGTTATATTATGATTCAAATATATTTTTCTAAAATCAATGATGAAAATATTAAGCTTCTTCATTGCATTAATAGTTTTAAAAAGATAGGGTGACGTGTTCAACTTGGTAATTTGTTTCAATAATGTTTCAATAAGAATATCCATGTGTTGTGATAAGCTATCATATTGTAAGATGTTACAGAATAAGCACAAAACAAACATTTCTCTTGAATAAGCATTACCCATATATGGGAAATCTTGAAACAAAATCTTGTTCCAATTTTGATCAACAATGAAGGATAAGCTAATCCAAATCTCAATACACCGTTCAATTAAGCCAACACTTTTACTCTCTTTAACTCTACTTTGCATTGGTAATCTACCCATCTGTTGATTAATAAACGATTTGATCTTATTAATTATGGATGCCAATAGTCCTAGATCTTTCTCTACTACAATCTTATGGGATAAAGCTTTTATTGTAGCAAATGAAAGTAATTCAATGATCTTTGCAGCAACATCATCATTGAAACTACGGAACGATAGTTTTTCTATGACTTTGAAGAATGGAATAAGTGAATCTAAATCTTCATTAGGTGCATCTAATGAAAACGATCTCTTCAAACAAATATTCAAATGAATTATAACCTTGGAAATTCCCGGAACTGTCAAATAGAGCAGGGTTATCTTTTCTGTTAATAAACTAAAAGCCTCGGTGGCTATAGGCATTTTCTTTGAAGTCATAATCTCACTATATGTCTTCAATCCTTTGATAGTTGTCAGATATATGTCTACATCATTGGAACTTAAGATCAGCTTAATTAAATCAGTAACTAAGCTGTTTTGATTTAAGTTGGATATCTGACATAATAAGATCACAAAATTGAATCTATTGATAAATGCAACTTGATGGGTCTTCGCTTTTTCATATTGATAATGACTAGATGCTAAAAGTTTAGTAGCCAATCTTTTAATCTGAGATGCTTCATCCAAAGTGGAAATATAATAATATAAAAATTGTAAGAATGCTTCGAAAAAAGATTCGTTAGGGATATCATTTATAGTGTATATCTTTGTTAGCATGGAAACATTCAAACTTTCATCAATAAAGTTAAAAAACTTCCTTGCAGTTATAGTACCATATAACTTCATTACCATTTTCTCTTGAAGTGGCCAAGACTTTCTTTGGTGTAATAAGAAACATACATCCAAGAAATTCTTATAAAATGTACTAGATTGAATATTCTTGCAATAATCGTACAATTGATAAAAACATTGCCAATTACAGTGTTTTGAATGTAATTCAGTAGCAATGTAAAAAAGACCTTCTAAATATGACTCTGAATCTATAGGGTCCATTTCATTCAAAGTGAATTCAATGGTTTCCCAGAATAAAGTCATATCGTATGTTAAAAGTCGCCATATAAATGCTAAACTCTGATCATCTAAAACCAGTACTTGATATTCAGATTCATCGTGGACTTTCTTGAACACGTTTTTCCAAAAATATATACAATAAGCACTAAACTCAATCTTAATATCTTGATTGAACCCTGTCACCCGTTCAGTTAGCTTCCAGAATATGAAAAACAACACAATCAAATAAGGGAAAAGATTTTGGTATTCTTTGGAATTATTACTTTTAATAAGGTTCTGAATTATCCTTTTAATATATTTCCATTCTAATATTGTGGGAGCTTCCTGTAATGTAAGATGCCAATATGCTAAGACCTTTAAGCATTCTATTAGGTTTGTGTCCGTGGGGTTAATATCCAGACTGTTCAAAGATTTTGCTAGTCTTAAAAGTAAGTTTTGAGAACTGTTTATGGAATCAAGCTTATTAACCATGTTAAATGCATATCTGTTTCCATTAAGGTGACATACTAATGGATTGGGTACATCCACTGAATAGTAACCCTCATTCAATGAAAAAAGTCTCTCGATGGGAATTTCCAATAGTTGTTTATCTCTCCCATTAAAAGTATTGATTCGATTTGATATTTGACTGAATTTATTTGGTTTCACGAATTTGTGGTCACTTTCTGCCTCAAATACTGTGGTGAAATAATTAGGTCCTTTTCTGTGATAAAAGTTGGGCAATCTTGGTTGTATAGGTATTGGTTTATTATGTTTATTCGTCGACGCAGATGGATTTGTATTGCTTCCTTTATCGGTGTTTGAAATAGATGAATTGTTAATGCTATCACTAACTGAATTTCCTGATGATGTTGTTACCCCTTTGTTATTAAACAAGGTACTTCTCTGTCTATGTGGGGCCCTTTTAGGTTTTAATACTTTATTCTTTAAACTTCTTCTGGGGATAGAAGTAGAGGTTCGAGAACTTCTTTTCACTTTTGGTCTTGATCTTAAAGAAGCGGGAGCTATAGAATGCCCCAAGTTGTTATGGGAACTTAACCCTCTTGAGCCAGCATAAGATTTTTTCCTACCACTCTGGGTTGAAGACCCCGGTCTCTTCTTTGAACTTCGTACCATATCAGGATCAATTTCTGGTCTTTCTTCCCTGTTGTTGTTAATAATTTGGTCCCTTTTGGTCCCTGGTTCTTGCAAAGTATTATCTACTTGAAAACTACTTTGTGGCAGATATGATTGTTCCAGTGGTAAATTATCAGCTTCCATTCTTGGTGTCAGCAGCCTCTCGCTAAATACTCTGGCTATCTGATCAGATCCATCGCTTCCTATGTCACTGTCGGTATTTTCGCTTGCAGAAATTGAGTAGTAATCATCATACTTTCTATCGAACACCTCGCTAGCATTCAAAGTTTCAGTAATATTTTGATCAGAATTAGCGTAGTTGAAAGGGGTATAATCATCATTAAATCCTACTACATCATGGAACACTTCATTATACAAATCACCTTCATCGAGAAATTCGGTAGAATCCAATATATCTGGAAGATTCTGTCTACTTGAAATATTCCGACTTTTCTTTTTTATAGCTAAACCTTTTCTCTTTTCTGCCATTTTCTTGTTTATCTTCTGGTACAGAGCTGTTTTCTTGCCCTTATAAATATCCAATCTTTTGGCGGATTCAGGAAGCACCCCTCGTAAGACAGTTCTTTCTTTACGATATCTTCCCCCTACTCTAACTTGCTTTTCTTCCTCTGCTTCGTCGTCATCACTATTACCGTTACCATTCACTTCCTCAACTTTGTTATCATCATCACTAGATATGTCTGAATCTACAGTCTCTATTTGTCTATGACCTTGACTTGGGGTTTCATATTCAATATCATTAATTGAATGGTTAGGATCATATGAGGGAATGGGGTTGGAATTGTCCGTGAAAGCTTCGACATTATGATTTCCTATTCCATTTTTCAATTCATCTATATCAATCAATGATCCAAGGGTTGACATACTAGAACGACGACTAAGAGAATCATTGTTATCATCAGAGTCATCAATGTGAGGTTGTCTGTGCTTGATAACTCCAATTTCCGAGTCATCAGATTCATAGTCATACTCATCCGACATCATGTTATCTATTTTGTCTCTATTAGAATCTTGTTCTTCGTCACGGTTTTCATATTGTGACAGTTTATGAGTACCACTGATGGCATTTGGATTGGATCTTCCTAAAAACTTATAGAAGGATTTTGACTTATATCGGTCTTCATGAGGGTATTTCCTTTTCTTAATGAGATATTGTTGATTTAATAGCTTTAGCATGTCCTCTAGGTTTTGGTTTTCTTCATAAATATCATTTAAATAATCAACACTAGCTAATCCTAACCAATGAGCTTGATCCGCTAAATAAGGATGAGTACTAGCAAAGTTACGCTTCCGTAGTCCTCTTCTCAGCAGGCTGGCTGTTGGTATGGATAATGGAATCAAAGACAGTAGAACTTTTTGGATGTTTTCCCGTTCATTATCGTTACCCTGATCGGTGACATGGGCATTATCATGATGTTCATCAAAGTCATCTCTATTATGGGGAAGATCAGGAGAACTTTGGCCACCGAAAAAATCATTATGAGGATCACTAGCGCCCGTTATATTACTTATATTACTAGATTGATATTCTGATTGGTTAGTTATATTCGTATGACTATTGCCAGCAATATCTTCATGGTCAGAACCACCTAATAATTGACCATAACCAGATGATAACAATCTTGAAGTTATTGTATTTCTAACTTGAGGATCTAACTTTGATAGGTTATATCGCAACCTTGTCACAGAAACCTGACCAATTGGTATGTGGTCAGCTTCTGAATCTGAATCTGAAACATAATCTTTCATATTCCCAGCATTACTTTAATATATATGTACTATTGTGATGATTAAACTAGTGATAAACAGACGTGTATTACTTCGATTTGATTATGTCAGCATATCTCGCGAGAAAATTTTTGAGACTTAAAGATGAAGATAGAATATTTCAGCCGGTTAAAATAACCATTAGCATAATGGATAATAGAAGGGTTTATAAGAAACAATCGGTCAAGAGAAACGATAAGAATTTACTCTCCAAGGTTAAAAGATTCTTCCTGAGTTCTCTTTGGAGTCAAGGTGATGACATAAATCACCAAACCACTACCACTTCAAGTAATCTCAAGAAAGCAAATGATGATGAACTGACAGCTACACCTGATGTTCCTACGAACCCAAGTACTCCTAATAAACAAGGTGAAAATAATTCATTGAATGAAAATAATGGAGACAAAACCCCCAATGTCTTGCTCTCTGAATTCTTCCAAAACAAAGGTAATCAACCATTAACAGCAGTGGAATATGAAGGAGTTATGTCATTAATATCCCAATCCCATAAGAAACCTAGTGGGGTTTCTAGAACTCCTATAATGCCAGGGACTTTCTCAAAATATGATACCCCAGTTATGGCTTCGGGTTTGCGGGACTCTTCTGATAAAACTCATGACAATAGTTTAGTTGAATCAACTCCAAGTCAACAAAAGTACCTTAGAAATGCCCCTCCAAGTAAAGAATCAAGTCCAAGCATTTTTGCCACTCCTGAATATAGGCCAGTTTATCATAACATAACAAGTAGTTCCAAGAAGAAAGAAGTACCTTCTGTCAAAAGAGTGTATCAATTTTCGGGATTACCTTCACCTTATCGTACTAAAATCAAAGCTCCAGTATTAATACCACCACATAAGAAGATAAAGGCCAATTCCTCCTCCAACTCCAATTCCAATTCTGTCAGCCTGGATCAAGAATCCAAACCTACAAAGCCAATTAACAAAGCTGCATCGACAATTCTTTCGGTTCTAGATGATAGTAAGAAACACAATAGTTATATTCTGCAATTTTCTAATCCATATACTGGTAACTCTTCTGTATCTAAAAGACATGGTAAGTTAACAGCTGACGCTATTAATTCTACTTTAGTTTTCGATCAATCAGTTGAATTACCGGATTCTATGTCGAACAATAGCTTAGCTACAACTCCAGCTACTGAATCTGCTTCTGTCACTAATAATGGATCTACCAGTGAAATCCCAAACTCTAAGGATACCAGAAAAGATGGGGAACCAGCCACTGATCTGGCTACTTCCAAGTCTAACAGTGATTCTAATACAGAAAAACATCCATCACAAAACCAAGAGCACAATTCCATTCCAAATTCCATTCCAAATTCCAACCCAAGTACCAATCCAAGTACCAATCCAAGTACCTTCCCTGGTTTTGAAGGAAAATTATTCTCTAATGTGAATACTTCATCCAATGAAACAGCTAAGAACACTGGATCTAATAGCACGGAACAGAAAACTGATGAAGTAAAGCCTGCTCCTTTGACTACTAAACCGCTGTTGTTTTCAAGCACTAAGGGTTCTGAACAACCTTCATTACCATCACAATCCTTTGGAGGTCAAAATTCCATGCTGTTTAATTTCCAATCTACTAACAAGTCTGAAAAGGAAACCAATAACTCTGTCCCCAAAGGTATGAATGACGCTTTTGGTAGCAAGAGTAACAACAGTAATTCTAGTTTATTCGGCAATACTGGTGCTAATTCGAGCGCCCCTTCCATATTTTCCTCCTCAACTAGCACTGGTCTTTTTAATGTACCTGCACCAACTACTGCATCATCTACTGCACCAACTGCTATACCAACTACTAAACCAACTGTTTCTCCTGCTGCTGCTCCTGCTGCTCCTGCTGCTCCTTCTACTTCTTCAGATTCACTCTTTAAATTCCCTGAGGTAGAAGTAGAAAAAGTAGATTTAAATCAAGACAAAGTCAACAGTTTCAAGCATTTGTTCACATTCAATGTATAGGAACATATAGTAATTTATATACATTTTGACCTAATTAAATTAAGATAAAAATCTACTTTACTCTGTTAGCTTCTCTATATTAACTGCCCTCTATACGATAAGCTTGTGTCTCGCACTATAATTTCTGACCGACAATAATCGACAATGAGAAGAGATCAACTCATTAACACCAAGTCAAAAGTGCCTCATACACTATTACAAAGAAAACCAACTATGACAACTATAAATTCTGTTCTCCTCATAGGAGGTTCAGGATTCTTAGGTCTACATTTAATTGAACAATTCTCTAAACATTGTCCAGCCACCAAGATCCATATTTTTGATATACGTCCCATCCCAGAGAAGCTTTCAAATTATTTCACTTTTGATAAAAGCGAAGTTGAATTTCATCAAGGAGACCTTACATCAGCACAAGATGTTGGTGAAGCCATTAAAAGCTCTGGATGTGACGTCATTGTTCATTCTGCTTCTCCTGTTCATGGACAATCCGACGCCATTTATCAGAAAGTTAATGTAGATGGTACCCTCAATTTGATTAAAGTAGCTAAAGAATTAAAAGTTAAAGCACTTGTCTATACATCATCAGCAGGTGTTATTTTTAATGGAGAAGATATTAGAAATGCTAATGAGACATGGCCATATCCTAAAGTTCATATGGATGGATATAACAAGACCAAAGAAATCGCTGAAAGAGCAGTAATGGAAGCTAATGACCCTAATGGTTTGTTAACTGTTTGTTTAAGACCAGCTGGAATATTTGGTCCAGGTGATCGTCAATTGGTACCAGGTCTTAGAGATGTTGCAAAAGCAGGTCAATTCAGATTCCAAATTGGTGACAATAACAACCTTTTTGATTGGACTTTTGTAGGAAATGTTGCTGATTCCCATATTTTAGCAGCTCAAAAGATTTTAGATAAACGGTATTGTAAAAATTTAGGTGGGGAGACGTTCTTAATCACTAATGATGAACCTTGTTATTTCTGGACTTTAGCAAGAGCTGTATGGAAAGCTGATGGTTATGTTTCCGATAAAAATATTGTTATCAGTAAACCTATTGGTATGTTAATAGGATTCATCAGTCAAAATATTAGTAAATTGACTGGAAGAAAAGAGGGATTGACTGTCTTTAGAGTTAAAATTTCTAATGCTTATCGTTACCATGATATAACTAAAGCTAAAGAGATTTTGGGTTATAATCCTGCTGTTTCAATCGAAGATGGTATCAAGTATACTTTAGATTGGATGAATGAAGGTAACTAAAGTTACATTGTCTGATGTGTGGATATAGATAATTAATAATTAGCTGTATATTTTTTTATTTGAATCGAATGCAAGTACTATTTTTAGTTATCTAGTAATATTCCAACAAACTATATAGTCAAATGAGCTATCAGTATGATAAATATAGCCAATGTAATAGAGAGAACGAAATTTTTGGCATGTGATGATGATTCAGAGATTGATGCTGCTGTAGTAATATTTCCTCCTAAAAAGTGGGTGTTTAGTTAGTATTAAAAACAGGGTGACGAGATAATAAAAAGTTAACATACCTGAAGAATTATAAGTATTATTATTAACGGGATTCGAACAATTAGTATCACTGTTACCGTCACCACCATTGAGATCATTTGATGTTTCTTTTTTTGTTTCAACTTGTTCAAAATCCAACATTTCACCGTTGGCTTCATCTTCATTCAAAATAGATTCTATGAATCCCTTTTCAGATGGTACTTTAGGAGATAATTTAGATTTAACAACAACCGAATTCTCTTGTTGGTCTTCTAATGGGGCATCTTTTTCGGTCCCTGGTTCCCCTTCACTTCTATTCCTTGAGTAACCTTTACCAGGAAGCCTGTGTTCCTTCTTAAAAGGTATTGAACATGCATTTATATCATTCAAACTCTCACAATCTTGATATAATACAGTTAAAAAGTTGTTCGATGGATTACCGGGACATAAGTTATAGCACTCTGGCTTCATGCTTTGTAATGCACAGCATTCACAAGCTAAATCATCTGCTTTGCAATCATCTAATTTACTAAGAACATCATTGCAACAAGAAGACAACTTAATCAAATCTTGTGCAGGGCATTTTTCATAGGGTCTAGGATGAAGATTGACATAGCTTCCATATTCGGATGCTCCATTAGCCAATGCCCCGTACACTAATAAGGAAATGGTTAAAAACATACTTAAATTATAATTCTTTTTATAACCAAACATGTTAGTCTATTGGAAAATAGTGCTGATCTGATTTGGTTTTGTAATCATAGTTTTTGATTTTGCAGCTATTTTGGTTTGTGGTTCCATCGAGTCGCTGCACATTGACGGTGTGTCCGCACCTGAACTAGTTCCAGGTATGAACCCTGAACTGATTGCCCTAGGCGCGTCTCATAAAAGAAAAACAAATTAAACGAATTAATGTCAAATGCAGATTTGGCAGCTATAAGACCAAGCCAAGCCAAGACCTAAAAACGTCTAAAACATAGCATTGGCATATATTTTAAATGACACATTTAAAACAGTTAAAAATATTATATAAAATAATTTTACTTGTCATCATGTATGACATAAACTAAAATAGGTTAAATGGTTGACAGTAAACTCTCTCATCAAGTTGGACGCCTTTTTGTAGTGTCTTTGAAAAGTATCTTGATCTCTGGGTTCATCAGTGGCTTGATCTGTGTCCCTGAAAAACAAAAGGTAGTGTCAATAAGAACTAGGTCCGTCATATAAACAAAGATAACCTAAAAGCCTAGAACTGCCTCTCTGACAACAATATAGCCTTCTTTGCTCAGTAACAAAAGCCATCACCTGTGGAGAACTGCGACAACGCTGATCACAAAGCCTTCATTAACGAATCTTCTTAGCCACCACCTCCCCTTCACACCATCAGATCAGCTTTTCAAGATGTTCTAACTTGTGAATATGAATGTTGTATGCTGTATGCTTTGTCTGGAATTTGAGAATCCGTTAGGTATCTCCCTTGATCACCCATGATCCTTGTACTTAGTTATTCGTCTGTCCACACTGTGTCAGAATAATGCAGCAATGCCCCGGTACCTGCATTATAAAGAGCAGTTCTTTACAGAGACACGGGAAAAATTGATTATTCCTAAAACGGAAAATGGTTGCAAGTATGTGTAGGAATT
Source organism: Yamadazyma taylorii (assembly GCA_030583035.1). Lineage (NCBI taxonomy): Eukaryota > Fungi > Ascomycota > Pichiomycetes > Serinales > Debaryomycetaceae > Yamadazyma > Yamadazyma taylorii. The sequence goes on along the minus strand of JAJMHJ010000013.1, from coordinate 184,240 downwards.
CAGGATGAAGATTTTAAGCACTTTCATATTTAAAATAGTCTAGCAGCAAATATCAGAGGTTAGAAAACCATTAGAATTTGGGAAAACATTCCCGTCAATTTATAGCCTACATTTGTCTTCGACTTTTTTTCGTGTTTCGTGTGAATAGAACTTATGTGGAATAGATATAAGTATCAAAAGTAATCCAGAATTTTTTGTCTGTTTTCCAACTCGAATTTGTTTTTCATTTCTATCCTTGTTTACCTATTTTCAGTACTCTGATTATATACTATCATTTGAAAGAAATGTTGGCAAATTTTTCATTCGTTTTATTATTTTTATTAAGTTTATTGAACTTCACAAATTGTGATGATGATGCTACTCCACCAATTGAAGTAGTTGGTAATAAATTTTTCTTTAGTAATAATGGTACTCAATTTCTTATCAGAGGTATAGCTTACCAACAAAATACCAATGGGACTTCTGATGATTCTCAAATCAATGATCCTTTAGCTGATGGTGATGCTTGTAAAAGAGATGTAAAATATTTCCAAGAATCTAACACTAATGCTTTAAGAGTTTATGCTGTCAATTCTTCATTGGATCATGACGATTGTATGAAAACTTTCGCTGACGCTGGTATTTATATTATTGCTGATTTATCTGAACCTAAATTATCTATCAATAGAGATTCCCCTGAATGGAACCTTGACTTATTCGATAGATATAAGGATGTGGTTGATATGTTTTCTGATTATTCTAATGTGTTAGGGTTCTTTGCTGGTAATGAAGTTTCTAATAACAAGAGTAATACTGAAGCTTCTGCTTTTGTTAAAGCTGCTATCAGAGATACCAAGAAGTATATCTCTGACCAAAACTATAGAACTATTCCTGTCGGTTATTCTTCTAATGATGATGATGAAATCAGAGTCGCTATTGCTGATTATTTTGCTTGTGGTGATGATGATGACAGAGCTGACTTTTTTGGTATAAATATGTACGAATGGTGTGGTGATTCTAGTTATAAGTCTTCGGGTTATGAAGCTCGTACCGAAGAATATAAAAATCTTACCATTCCTATCTTCTTTTCGGAATATGGTTGTAATGCCGAATCACCAAGAAAATTCACTGAAATTGGAACTATTTATGGTGACAAGATGACCGATGTCTGGTCAGGTGGTCTTGTATATATGTATTTCGAAGAGGCAAATAATTATGGATTAGTATCTGTTGATGGTGATGATGTCAAGACCTTAGATGATTTCTCATACTATTCTAAAGAAATGAACAGTATTTCTCCTTCGTTGGCTTCTAAATCTGATGCTTCTAAATCTGACACAACGATGCAATGTCCAACTTCTGCATCCACTTGGAAAGCTTCCAAAAAATTACCTCCTACTCCAGATAAAGATGTTTGTGATTGTATGGCATCTAGTTTGTCTTGTGTTGTTGCTTCTGACGTCGATGAAGACGATTATGGTGACTTATATGGTTACATCTGTTCAAAAATTGATTGTGATGATATTAGTGGTGATGCACAAAATGGTACCTATGGTGATTATTCCTTCTGTTCAGATAAAGACAAATTATCTTATATTTTAAACAAATATTATCATAGTGAAGATGAAGATAGTTCTGCTTGTGACTTTAGTGGTTCTGCTTCTGTCAACAAAGATGCTAAGACAGATGCTACATGTGCCTCTAAAGATTCCAGTTCTACCGGTTCTGGTTCTGGCTCTGGTTCTGGTTCTGATTCTTCTGGTACTGGTGATGCTGACTCCCTGTCCTCCGGTGACAAAGAATCTTCTGCTGTCAGTGTTGGTAGCTTATCAGTGGGTCAATTAATCGGTTTATGCGCTTTTACCACTTCTTTAATCGGAGGTATAACTGTTGTTTTATTTGATTGAGTTTTTTCTCTATCTTTGTATATTTAAATATCTAAATAAATTTGCCTTTATTCATTTCGTAATCATAAATATTTCGTTGAGCAACTTTGGATCCATTACAGATGCTCTTTTTTGTTTGATATACTTTGCTCTTGCTGACAACCTACTAGCCATTGGTGTATTGGTTTTCATTATGGCATCTTCAACTTTTTTAGCAGGGAGCTTTTCTACTGCTTCTGCTTTATCTATTTCATTGGACACTTTATGTTTGACGTCTTTCTTTCCTTCCTTTTTATCTTTCTTTTCCTTCTTTTCTTTCTTTCCTTTCTTTTTTTCGTCCCTCTTTCGACTCTTTTTATCTTCACTGTCTTTCTTTTCCTCTTTATTCTTTTTCTCTTTCTTTTCCTTCTTCTCTTTCTTCTCTTTCTTGCTCTTCTTTTCTCGTTTTTCTGAATCCGCAGAAGAATTTATACTTTTCAATTTCTTTGATTTTTTTGTTTGCTCCTCTTCTCTTGATCTTTTCTTACTAGATGACTGTTCTTTATCTTTGGGTGTGTCCTCTTTTAATGTTTTTGATTCAGCATCCCATGTACTCTTTAAAACGTCCCCTTTGACAAACTGAATACCTAGTTTACCATTTATTATTTTATCCTTTCTTCTTCTTTCTAACTCTCTATCTATCTTGTCTTCTTTACCATTCAATCTTCCTAATATTCTCTGGAAAGCATCTAATCCATGAGTATCATCGTCATCCAACGGATCATTGCTTTTCTTTTTAAGCTTTGCACCTAGTCCTAAATTATCATCTTTTACTGATACTTTAACATGACTTGTCACCGCATGGTCTACTAATCCTAAACCAGAACCAGGCTTCCAGCCTAGTTTTTCGAGATATTGGTGACCAAACCGTGACTTATCATTAGACCAGTTGGTATTTCTTGGATCAAGGCCGAATCTCTGTTTTACCTTTGTTCCTGCAAGTCCCATTATAAGATAAGAACTATTGTAAAAAAATTGAGTTAGGAAAAAAACCCGATGCGATGAGAGATGCGATCTCACAAAAAAATGGTTACTGTACACTTAATTATACACTATAGTAATTACATTAGAGAATCTTTTTGTTCATCAGCCTATAACAGTGAACCATTGATCTTTAACCCAATAATCAAAGTAATTCCCCTCTTTCAAGCAACCGCTTTCTTTTAGCCACTCAAGGAGCAATGACAAATCCGCATGAGATAATACTGGTTTGAAAGTAGTATATAGAGTATGCTTCTGAACACCAGGCCTAAAAACAATATACCAAATTACAGATACAATTAGTCTGATCCATAAATCCCTGTTTATGTTACCCTCTAAATCAAGCCATATATGAGAAGATGCCTTTCCTGTAGGAACTGGTGTCGGTTTGAGGTTAGCCAGATTCAATTTCCCGGTGACAATAATATCACAATTCACTTTTGCTTTGTCAATTAATCTAGACTCGTATCCGCTGAACTTAAAAGGTTTATTGATATGAACCAAATCGATTGATCCATTGGATGCTGCTTTCAATACAGGAATCATATGACCACCATTTAAACCTTGAGATAATAAGACTGCTTTTCCTTCATCAAATAATCCTACCAATGATTCAAAAAAGGCATTAGCATCATGAAACATTTGAGGAACAGAATCTAGGGATATTAAAGTATTATAAAACTTGTCAGTTAACGAAAATTTTTTGTCTTGCCCTTCAACCCCTGTGAAATAAACCTCTTTATCTCTAATCATTGCGGTAACAGCAGTTTGAAGTTTCTGCTCATTATAAGGGGAAAGCACGTTGGATACCACTTTGGATGAGAAATTGGCCTTATCAGTTGCACAAATAGCTTTTATACTGGTCTTAATTTGTTCCAACTCTTCATCTTCATCGCAGTTGATCGGTGCAAGTTTTGTTCGGTAAAATACAGTATTACTGATTAATAGTTCTTTCTGTCTCATTGAATTTTTTTCTAGTTGCTCAAACAACAATAATGGCACTTCACTCGACTCACTTATATTGTAGTTACGGTAATTATCCTTCAGGTGATAGTAAAGATCATTTGGTAACTCTTCTGAAACCCATCCTCCTGATGAATCCCATAAATTCAAGAAAAATGAAAAATCAATTGGCTCTTGTAAATGCTTCGATGATACAGCACCTGCTTCTATCTGTCTAGTGAGCATATTTTCAAACTGTTCCATTGATCTTACTACCACGTTCAGACCACCTATTTTTCTCCTAGTCGTGGTCCATTTTTGTTTTAAATCTTTTGCAGTAATATTATGAAAATATTTTGAAAGCCTTTCAAAATCAATCATTTTGCAAAAGCTTCTTGAAATTACTATCAACTTAAATAATAAAGATACCTCCGACTTACTAAAAACAAACATTCGAGTTTTTCTTTGAGTGGTACCCGACTCATTACTTGTGGAAATACCTTTTCTAGCGGTGACTTTCCTACCTTTAAACCTAGGTCCAACTAATGCTAGCAATGGATCACTGGTTTTACTATTGGTTTCGCTATCCACTTCTTTGGTAGCTGCTGGTTTCTTTCTGGTTCTGGGTTTTCTAACAGGCTCTGATTTTACCTTAACTGGTTTGGTCTTAGTTCCAAGGCCGTCCAATCTTCTTCTATCAGGGACGCCAGAATATAAAGTAACATCTGCTCTGATTATTCTTCTATCAACAGCAGGAGCTATTGGTACCTTCTTATCATTAGACTCACAATCTGCTAAGGTCTCTTTGATTTTCTCCTCTGTTGGTCGCAAGGCTGGGTCTGCTAAAATTAAAATCTTTCTTGTAATACGCTGACCAGTCCTGATAGTATTTAAATCTCTGACTTCAAGCACACCTTCGTGAACAAGGACGGCGATATCTCTAACTAGAGTTTTCATATCTGTCAAAGTAGAACTGTTAAGTTTCTTGTCCAAGTTTCTCCTTAAATTTGCTGACGTAAACGTCACTCCCCCGTGCTCTTTTACGATATCTATCAAAGCTTCCCTTCTTTTGATGGACTTTATTGAGGCGTTAGAAGTATTCTGTGTTATAGGACCCTTTTTGGTTTCATTCTGAAAGTTTGCAGGAGGTTTTACCGTTATATGTGGTTGATTTTCGGTCTTCACGTTTGGTGTTATTGAAGACTCTTCAGGGCTATCCTTAGATTGTGAAGATTCTTTTACAAGATCAATAATACTTTCGTCTGCTTTTGCGGCTGTTTTCCGTTTTTTGTATACCTTTTTGGGCAAAGTTGGCTGCGCTTGTTTCCGTTTATTTGATAATAGAGGACCTGAGGGAATCTTTCCAAGTGACGAAAACGATTTCTTGTTAAGCTGAAACAAATTCGAAGGAGCTTTTAATTGTTTTTTGGAAGAATCGGATAATGTTTTGTCAACAATTTCAGAGTCCCTTTCCCCCGAGTAACGATAAAATTTGAATTTACCTTCGAAATCGTAGGTTCTAGTAATTGAGAGCCCCTCATATGGATCCTTATAACTTTTAATCAATTTCAACTTGTTATTATCTTTGACGTAAGTAGTTATGATTTCAAGGAACCTTATTAAGGGTCTGAAGCCTGTATTACCACCAAGAATTCTGCTTATATCCATTGAACTGGCCTCATTGGATCCACATATAGTATGGTATATTTGGGCCGTTATTGGAAAGAATTCATTATATCTTGGTGTAATGGTAACGCTATTATTATCGAGGTTATCATCTTGATTCTTATCAATCTCACCATCGTCCAAGATATCAGTTATGTCATCATTATTCATACTGTTGTTATTGGGTAAATCCTTCAAAAATTTAACACAATATATAAGATTTGCTGGTTCTTCATCTGAAGCTTGAACTTTTACTTTCTCCAAAAATCCTTTTTTAGAAAGTGATTCCACTATACCACGGAAGAATTTAGAAATAGAACGATTTTTTCCTAAGGACAATTCATTTTTCAAATCACGTAAAGCTCTTAGACCATTGGGTGCTACTTTTATCTTATGCATAATCAAATGACGTAGTTTATCAGCATCCCTGGAATACTTAATGTCATCGCTAAATTCAAGCAAAGAAAAGTCTATTTCAGCATTTTGAAAGCATTTATGGACACACAAATTAGTGTGTTGTTTGTTTGCAGGATTATAAACACTTGTTTTATTGATCAAATTTAAATCTTCTAATTTCTTCAACCTAACAGTGAAAGATCTAGGATCCTGATCTGTTACTTTACTCAAATCAGAAGCAAAAATCCCCTGAGGACCAGCTTTACCAATCTCGCATAATAGTTGAAATGGATAGTCTCCAACTTGAGCCTTTAGCTTTTTAGAATAATCTTGACGCATTAAATATTTCCATTGAGTTTCTGAGCTTGGAAATACTCTCACTGATTCTTCATTTACAAGCTGTTCTAAAAGCTGGGAATACATTTCTTTTGGTTCTAGTTGTTTGTCATTCTTCCAAAGAAAGAGATTACCGGCCCCCATTTTACTAAAAAATAACCACTTCCAAATGATTTGTTTCTCAAAATCATCTACTACTGAACCTAATTTCTCCTGACACACTTCCCAAAGCTCTTTCAAATAGAGTCCGTTGTTTCCTGAGAATGCAAGTTTCCGTAATATATACTCAATTAACTCACTTGGAGTACAGTTAAACCCCATGCTTTCCCACTTCACAATTGTCTTTTACCCTGTTGATAAATTTAAAGGGTAGCGCGCTGTGTCGTCAAGATTAGGTGATACTTGAAACAAAAAGAAAGCTACGTGACAATGTCGTCCGGAACATCAAAAAAAAAATTTGAATTTGGCCACAAAAAAACCATCTCAAAAGAGTATTTTAAGCAGCCATTTTTAGTTTGAGCCTTCTCGTATTCACGATAAGGAAGTTAGAACTAGTGGAATTGGAGGGAAAAAACTTTGTGAAAAAGGAGAGTTAAATATGGAGTCAGATGATGAACCTTTGAGTTTATCTAATGATGCGTTAGCAGCACTTCAAGAATTCAAACAAGAAGAGAAACAAAGAATTGAAATATTTGAGCATTTAAGTAAGAAAGCTGAAGAACAAGCTGAGACACCAGTGGATATTGACTTATTCCAAGAAGACTGGCAGTTATCTCAATTTTGGTATGATGATAAAACAGCTGAAATATTAGGTAGGGCCATCTTAGAAGGAGCTGATGAGAATACTGTTGTAGCTATTGCTAGTGCTCCGTCTGTTTTTGCTGCTATTAAGAAATTTGATCCAAAGGATATTCCTACCAAACATATCTACTTGTTAGAATATGATACTCGGTTTAATGTTTTGGCTGGTAATGATCATTTCTTCCATTATGATTTTTACAAGCCAAATGACATCCCTGAAACCTTGAAAAATAAGTGTCATAGAGTATTGATTGACCCACCTTTTTTGGAAGAAGAATGCCAAACTAACTCTGCAATAGCTGCAAGAAACCTTTTGGTCACAGATACTACTCGTAGAACAAAAACTAACGATCTTCAATTCAAGTTGGTTTCATCCACTGGTGAAAGAATGAAAGATGTTATCAAAAGAAATTATCCTGAAACTTCAATTACTAATTTTTATCCGGAACATAAAAACGGTTTAAGCAATGAGTTTAGGTGTTATGCTTCTTTTGAGTGTTCTTATTGGAAATTCGAAGCCTGATTTTTATAGTTGTTTTTTCCCTTTAGACCTTGTAATATACATTTAAATATATACGATGAGTGTACTGGTCTGATATTTACTCAGTTCGCTGAAACTATTGTCACCACAAATATTTTCTCGAATTTTTCTCATAAAAAATCTCATTGCTCAGCTTTTCCATCGCTGAAAATTTTTCTGATTTCATCACTTTTCCAACTGTTAATAAAAATGTCATTTACTGATTTCACCAAAATTGAAACCATCAAAGGTTTAAACAATTTCTTAAACGAAAAGTCTTACATTGACGGGTATGTATCCATTTCTTTTTTCTAAAAAAAAAAACTAAAAAGAGCCAAAACCTAAGTCATAGCTTAGTTCATACTTAATCCCTTATTTTGGGTCCTTTAATTACCAATAGTATGACTAATGAAAATGTTCTCGGGGAATTGGTGCAGATTCTGAGCTTTTAAATTTTCCTTCTTATTGTGATTTTCCATCAGTGGACATTTGGTAATTATTTCCTGTTTTCTTTTTGAAAATGGGGCCATGTGGTATCTAAACACTGTTTTCATCCAATTTTTTTTTTACTGGCATGAAGTTGGGAATTATATAAAATGATGATCCTAATCTTTGGTCCGTGTTTATGAGGCGGCTTAAGACCCCGCCAAGTGAGTGATAAAGAAGATTTAAATCTAATATCTGACTTATATTCATATTAAGAAGGAAAATGGCCGTTCACCTATTATTGCATGTTTAGGATCTGACATTGTGTCCTTAGTTTTCACTCGAAAGATTTCCATACTAACATATCCTAGTACCAATGCTACTCAAGCTGATGTTACTGTTTACAAGGCTTTCCAAAAAGAATACCCTCAATTAGTCAAATGGTTAAACCACATCAACTCTCATGCTGAAGATTTTGAATCTTTACCAGCTGGTACTACTCCAGCTGCTGCTCCAGCTGCTGCTGATGATGACGATGATGTTGACTTATTCGGTTCTGATGACGATGTTGATGAAGAAGCTGAAAAAGTCAAACAAGAAAGAGTTGCTCAATACGCTGCCAAAAAAGCTGCTAAAGGTCCAAAACCAGCTGCTAAATCCGTTGTCACCTTAGATGTTAAACCATGGGATGACGAAACAGATTTAGATGCTTTATTAGAAAGTGTTAAAGGTGTTGAGATGGACGGTTTAACATGGGGTGCTCACCAATGGGTCCCAGTTGGTTTCGGTATCAAAAAATTACAAATTAACTGTGTTGTCGAAGATGACAAAGTTTCTACTGTCGAATTACAACAAATCATCGAAGATTTCGAAGACTACGTCCAATCTACTGATGTTGCTGCTATGCAAAAATTATAAGCTTGCTGAAGTCTTGCTTTCGAAACTTTTTTTTTGAAAAGTTTTTTTTTTTTTGATATATCATGAATATATATTATTAAGGTAGTTTTGTGCTTCTCTAATTTCTTCTCTATTTAACTGTCTTTTGTTTAAGATAAGATGCTGAATTTTTTTTTTAATATTCACACAAAGTATTGCAAAAACTTCTCCATGTTAAATGCATCTATGGCTGGACAGTCATTTACATGTCTATAAACACAAAGAATTTGCTGTTTTCACCAATTCATGTCCCATAGGTTATACGACTGTCTTTGTGTGCGATGGGCATGTGTCTATTAATCATTAAATTCTTACATTTAAGTCTCAATACGCTAGTTCTAAAAGTACAGCAAGGATAATCAAATTGTCTCTTTTAAAAAGAACAATAATGGACAGTTGGAATCTTTCTCGTTATTTACTCTATAAATGGTACATTATTTTATTTTGTGAAGCGTCTTAGAAAAACTGAACTATGTTTTGCAGCCAAAATCTTGATTGTTGCGAAAATCTGATAATTTGTTTATTCAAACAAAAATGCATATAAAAAGCTTTATAAAATTACCTAGTCTATAATTACCAACCTAGGAATTATAATTCTATATATCATACATATTTGGGTTAGGTATTTTTAACGGTGGACAGGGCTGGAGAATAAATATCAGATTACCCGATTGAGGGCAAATGAGTAGTTCCACATACCGATTGTATGCACAATTTTTTTCAGGGCCTAAAGAGTGTCATGTAGTATTTTTATAAACTTAAACTAAGAAAAGCTATACAAACTTTTACTATCGAAAAAGGCTTAACTAATAATGTCAAACAAAAAAAAACAAGAAGAATAACGAAAAAAGTAAAATTAAGAAGGAAAAAAGCAAACGGTATGATGTCAGCCTATTCAAAAAGGTAGCTTTCTGGTGGACCGAAATAACTTTCTTTGACCCCTCCAAAGTCAACGACAATCTTTTGTAAAGCCATATTGACTTCTAATAACCAAATTTTCATTTTATGTTTACCAGGACCAATATCATGTGTAGTTTCTTTTCTCCAAAAATTATCTGCTACTGCTTGTTCCCATCCATCAGGGAAATCACCAGCTACCTCAGGTTCCTTGAAAAGCAGTACTATATGGGGTTCGTTATCGTCAATTGAAATGGCATAATTAAGGGGTTTATTAGGATCAATAGATAAACTGGGTGAAAATGTGGTTGTTATATTGGTAACATTTGAACCCGTGAAACAATAAAAGTCATATTCCAAGTAAGAGCTTTCATTAGATACTTGTTGGCCATCTCCGCTAGCTGGAAACAAGGTAACACCCGATTTTGTTAATCCGAAGTTGTCTATTACAGCATAATATGTGCCATTTTGGGAATGTTCTGTAGTGAAATGTTCAGCTCCGATAGAAATATATCCCTGTGATTCAACAAATCCTTTGAAGCCAGCAGACGAATTGAAGTTGCTCGAGTTACCCTCATTTACGCCTTGAGGCAATTTAGTGTTATTGATAGGCAAGAACATGATAATTGGTGTCTCATACCACACTTCGGAAACATTAGTTGTGATATTAATGTACTCTATTTTAGATCCTTCGTCTACTTTACTAAAATCGACACTCACATTAACGAACACAGAATTCCAAATGGAATCATTATCAGCACGGAACTTCCCTGTCGATGGTGATACATGTACATAGTCATTCCAAGGAGTAATAGTGAATTCAAAGTCTTCTTTCCCACGACTAAATACTTCAATCCAAGTGTGATCTAAGAAAGGATCAAGTTGAGGCATAAGAATACTATTATTATCATAAGCTACCATATTAGCGTTATCATCACCTGGAACAACACCCCATGATTGATCCACTGCAAAGGCGGCAGATCCAGCTAAGGAGTCGGTACTTAACAAAAGTTCACCTACAGGGGGCATAGCTTCTCGTAATGATTGTTGCCAGTATGTGAAACCAAGATGAGGTTGATCCATCATATGCTTCCATTTCCCATCAAGCAAAGCATCCCAAGTCTCTTTCCAACTATTATCCTCATAAAACCTTGATCTAACAAGATCTGCAGCATAATTGGCTTGATTACGTTTTTGATAAAGATAGAAGTCATTTTTAGCAGCAGAAATGCAAATATCATAGACGATATAACCAGCATAAGATGGATGTAAAATCATTTCAAAGAATGCTGGTTTAGCAGCATCATCAAGGGAATTATTATAAACATTCCAAGCTCTATCAGAAAGATCAGCCCATTCTTTAAGAACACTTGCTGCTTCATTATAATTGACGACAGAAAACATAGTAGTATTAAGAAGTTCGTACTTCTTACGACCGGCTAAGAAACTGTAAGTTTCAACTATATCAGCTATTTCTGCAACCATAGACTCATTTTCAACAAAATCTCCGAACTGCTTTTTAGACCATTCTCTGGTCCAGTTGGGTACCGAATCAGGAGCACTGTATTTATCAAAGTCATACGCCAAATCAATAAAAAATGAAACAGGAATTTCTTGTCCTTTTAAATCACCTACGTTTACTACCCACAAATCATTAGCTTGCTTCTCATGGACCAAATTGAGTTGTTCCCATGTCCTTGTTAATGATGCAGTATTAATCCATTTATATTCTCGAGGGCTACCAACGAAATCGAAGTGGTAATAAATACCAGCTCCACCAGGTCTAGCAGTTTCATTACCTTTAGGTAATCTTCTAACATTTCCATAATTATCATCAGTCCAAAGCAAAATAATATCATCAGGTACTTCCATACCTTTTTCATAATAACTTTGGACATCTTCATACAAACACCAGACTTGGGGGATTGTGGAAATATTTGTACCATTACCAAATCCATTAACTAAAAGTTCTCTCTGGTCTTTAATAACATCTTCCAATAATTTTGTTTTATCGGTACCAGTCAATGGTCTATCACCAAATCCTCTCATACCCTCAGTCCAAACTCCTTCGTAATCTTTAGCCATATCGATACCCTCCTTCCAAAATTCATTAATATTATCTTTATTAGTGGTATAATCCCAATCACCATCTCCAACATAGAGCCATGCATTAGAAGCTCTTTGCAAAGGCTCTGTGTGTGATGTTGAGATTACAACCCCATAATAATCAGCCCAGTATCGATTGTCGGGATCATCAAGACCAAAAGCAGCAGCCCACATAGCTGGCCATAAAAGATTTGCTTTTTGACGTAACAACATTTCGTAAACAGTGACATAAAACTCATGTACAAAATGTGTGTACTCACCTTCCCTATAGTTTTCATTCACCCAACCAGTCAAGCAAGGTTCTTCATCATTAAAAAATATACCTCTATATTTGACAGTTGGGGGTCCTTGAACAATTGGAGCAGATGAGTTGAAATAAATCGAAGAATGTGATTCAATTGGAACATCACCCCAAAAATACCATGGACTAACACCGATTTGCTCTGAGATAGAATAAATACCATAAATAGTACCTCTTTTATCACTCCCTGCAATAACTAACGTATTACAAGATTCGATTGTTGTAATGATATAAGATTCCCATTGACCTTCTATTTCGCTTACATCTAAACCTTCCTCTTCTATAAGTTGTTGAACCAAAGAAGATTTACCAATGGTACCAACTACTATAGTAGGTGTATCGGTACAAAAGTCAGCAGAAGTATTGACCAATTGAAGGGAACCATTGTTCCCTGTTACTTTACCGAAATCATTTACTAGATCATTTGAAGCCCTGATTACACCAGGCCAATCTTCATCATCGATAAATAACTTTGTCTGATTATTTTCCCCATCATGTAAAGGAAAAGCATCATCAGAGCTATTAAAGAGGATTGCAGCCTGAGCAATTGCTAAAAAATAGAAATACCACAACATTACCCTTCTTCTGTTGTAACAGCTTTAAATTCATTTTGATTTTCGAAGACACTTCATTGGAATTTATAGGTGTTATTCATGTAATGCACCCACCGTCAAAACCATCTGTTTGGTTCATTTCTATTCCAATTGTGGGGACTGTCAAACAATTCCGGCATAATTAGTGTTCATGCATGAATTCATCTTGTTTAAAATTGAGGTCGAGCAAGATGTTACAGTAGGTAGTTCAATAAACACAGCTTTGACAGGAGAGTTGCAATAACTATTGATACTAGTCTTTCATTCTTCAAGGAAAGATCAAGGTCCTAAACATTGGTTTCAAAATGTGACAACCCTCTAAAACATTTATTGATGGCAAAGGACCACTATCAATCATCATTTCTTCTGTGGTTCTTCTACTAATGAAATGTTAGGACCTTAGAGCAGCGGATACCTTTCCAATAGTTTTATGTATTCAAAGAAAAGACAATAAGAAATCTACGTCACAAACAATAGGTCAAAAGAAAAAAAGAAAAAAAAACAATAGCACTACATCCAATATGGTAGGAGCATATATCGTTGTTGGTAATACTTGATTAAACAACAGCTATAAACACAAGAGGAGAACATAGCCCCTATTTCTTCTTTGAATCTAATTTTTACTAATGAAGGACAAAATTGGCCTTAAAACGTTGAATTACCAACTCTTTCAATACGAGTAGCTGCTATTAAAATTGTGGGGTAACATAACGTTGAATTATGTCAACTTTGTGAGACAATGCGATTAGATGTCATTAAAATTGTGGGGGTAACGGAAACCTTTCAAGTTCAGCATTGTTAACTTGTTACCCCAAACAATAGTGGTTGGAACTTCAAATCATAGTTGTCCCTAATTGGTTGCTTAGAGTTCATTTTAGGAAAGCAAGTGTCATTCTGATGGGGTAATTATTTTGCCGGATTATTTAAAGCCACCCCCCCACCCTTATTCAAAGCTCTTTGGACTACGAGAGATTAGGAGTCAAAAACGAGACATAATAGAAGAGGCACCAAATAAGCAGACATAAGGACTCCATGGAGTAGTCTAAAATATGTTTTACAGTGCCAATTGAACGAAACGAAGGAAACAGAAGATTATAGATTATTTCCAGGACCAAGAGTCTATCGATTTCCCAGTATATCAAGACTGAAACACAACCAACAGGAGAATGCTATAGAAGCGAAGCTAAGCCCAATCGGTAGACTTTGCAGAAGAGAAGTTGGAGCCAATCGAGGAAACTTTGTAAAAGGATGCTAGAGGAGTTCAAAACAATCAAAATAGAAAATCCGTAAAAAGGCTATTATTATAAATAAGACATCATTCACAAATCTGCAATATTCAATACTTTTGGGATCTACTTAATATATAACAATGTTCTTAAGGTCCCCACTCAAGTCCACACAGAGAAATAGAGACAGAAAGACAGAGTTGTTTCTGGTATACACACACAATATTATAATTCCACTTCCACAAATTAGTTTCAACAAATCTAAGTAATTAACAAAGGACTTATTATAATATTGATTATAAATTGAGTATCCGAGAAAAGATTACACATGATCTGAATACCTTAACAGGCAGGGGGCAGGTTATAATGTTCAGTGAATATTGCTTAAAGATTTTCAACTAGTTTATATAGCCTTTTATATTATCTATTCACAATAACCCCTATTTTTATCACTGTTTTTTCAGTAAAGAACCTCTTTATCTACATCATAACCTTGTAAGCCAATTCCAGAGTCAAACCGACAATCAAACAGAACATCCAACACAACCTGAACGGAGAATAATGCTCTCACTAAGATTTATATTCCTTACTGTGAATCCCAAGATAAACCTTTATCTTTATCCGCCTCTTCACAGCTCAATACTCAAGTTAAACCATTAAAACATTAATTTAGCGACTTTCATTAAAATCAAACAAAAGGCAAAGCACGATCCTGAGGTGCACACAACTCGGGTTTGTCTTACAGACACTTCAATTTCTATTCATCTCGTTACCACCTACATTTATAATTAAATACTAACAAGATTTCATACTTCAAATAGCAATGTTAGGATCAACCATCGATCGAAACTGAACAGAAGCCTTAATAAAATATATAATTGATTGAGCACAGCTTGCACTTGAAACCCAACAGAGAGCAATACAGTCTAGTAACATTACATATGACCAAGCTAGTGTCCAGCGTAAATCTTTTGAACGAATTAATGCAAATAGACATTGTCAGTACCACAAATAATGTGGTAATAAACTGAGCGAAAACAAGCCTAAGCAGAAGATAAGGACAGAAAAAACATTTATCTTTTCCCAACAAATATAAAATCATCATATAAAAAATAATCAACATAGGAGAGCAGTAAACCTCATTTATTTTAGTTGGGTGTTTACTTTTACTCTGAGTATAATAAACTTGACTCAATAAACTTGACTCAAGATGAATTTTAGTTATATTGACCAACCAATTTTAAGGTTTCTTTGGTGTCGGTTCCAGTTTAACAAAATATGATGTTATGGTGTCAAGAATTATATGCGGCATAAAGGTGTAAGAGGTATAAAGGTGTTGGCAAAGAGTACATGTTGTATATTTCAAATGATTGATCTATAAAGTTGGTTTATATCCTCGATGATTTGATCCATATATTACCACTACTTAACTCTTCAAAATCTTTGAATTCTGTGGCTAAAGTGATTCTCTGTTCATATTGGAAAGGGCACCAAAGATGATGCATAATTATGAAAGATTGTAGTACACACAATACGAACAAGGCAAACTACTGCCTTAGTTTAACTTAGTACCGCTTGCAAATGGATCATAACTGACGATAAGAATGCCAATGTTCAGCGTATAACTGCTCCACCAATTATAGGCATTCAAGCTATTCAGTGTAGTGATCTCTGAGATAAAAAGAATGCTTTTAATATTACATCCCACTCTATATCGATTAAGGATCACTGAATCTAATTGAGTGGAAAATAGTTCATAAAACTCTAAATAGATGATTACTATTCTTATGAAATCAACCAGTACGACTAACAGAAAGGGAACATAACATAAGACTTCGTCGACGGTACTGGTGTAGATATGTTAGCTAGTCTTTGAATCTCATCTCTGTGTCCCATTCAACTAAGTTATCATTTTAAGGGAAAAGATAGCAATGCTGAAACACAGCTGTTCTGACCGCTTTCTTGTTTTCTTGTTTTCTTAGTTTTTAATGTAGGTGTTTACGTTTCATACGTCTAATCATTCTTACCGAACCCTTGGCTGTACATATGTGATATTGAGCTACTCAACCAAAATGCCTTCTCGGATGAAAAGGCTCTAAGATCACTTACAGTTTAAATCCTACATTGATGAAATAAGAAGATGTCAATCTTTGTTGGGAATCCTTGCAGAGTGAGATTGTTGCAGCCAGACTTGGTCATAATTGTTCAATATCGTAGCTAACAAAAAATATCCTTTTCTAACAAAGACTTTTTCCAATGGATCAATGCCTACCATGTACAACTTGCTCACAAAACAAGTGTGACAGTGCTTTCAATCCAATAGAGATTAGCATTGTATGCTTCATTTGTGCTTATAAGCTATAATGCGTAATATGGTTTGTCCTATTAGTGTGAAACGTTAATAAGTATCCAATTTTAATCTTTTACCAAGTTGAGGTGATCAAGAAATGAGTATATCTAGTATGAGCATATAATCAGGAGATTTGTTTGTCGAAGATTAAGAACATATAGAGGAATTGATATTTTTATGCTTTACCGATTGATCAGGCTTAGGTGGTATCAGTACTTGATGAACCCCTAAACTAGACCAACGAGTATCGTAGAGCTTGGCCTTTGCTATTTCTAGCAGGAATGCTCCCATTTGGTTGCTACTTAGGTTTACAGGTTTATGCAACGAATACTTACAGATTTACGTACTCCATAATTTATTTTGCTGTAGCTCGCTCTTTATATATTTTTTTTCATATTTGAATTTTAGCTATTTACCTGTTCTAGGAGTCTTAATATTTATACTGCATGTATAATATAATATTGATTCGTGTGAGTTGCTCCATGAATCTCTGCAGGAGGTCCAGATCCGTGAATTGCTGCTGGTCTGATGACAACTTATCCCAAAAGTTATTTTCAAATATAGAAAAAAAAACACTTGGAAGCTCATGAAAGAGTTGACCATTGTTTGTTTTGGCTATTAGTGGGGGATGTCCCAGATAGTGCCCTACGCTGAACGCTGATAGTTATAAATCTTGTAATTATAAGTATAATTATATATTATTTGTTCTTTTAATGAAGAAGAACGTTTGCAATATTCTCAACTCAATGACAATGGTTTTATGCCGTCTCTAAAAGAAATAATAACTGTCCTTGATGCTCGGGTTCCTTAAATGGTTGTATGCGTTTTTTCTTTTTTATTTAGTTTTGAGAGTCCTCGTAGGTTTCATTGTTTTCCTCTATTTTAACTATTTTAATTGTAGTTTTGTTGAATATTAACTGTGTTCATACTTTTATTCTGCTTGGTACAGGAATTTGTAATTGAGAGAGTAAAAAGGCACAACTACTGATTTGGGTGTGGAATAGAAAGAACAACAAGCGGCTACTAGGTTTTACTAGAACAATTTTGATGTTAAGGAAATTTTACAAAAGATTTCTTGAGAGTTAAAAAAACAATACCCATAGATTAAATACTTGTTAATGGATGAATCATAATATGAACTATGTTTTTTTGGGCACCCAATTCACCCTAACAGGTTCGTATTTTTCATAAGATAAGGTAAGAAGTTTTCCATTAAGATCCATCTTTAAAACCATGGCCCGCTCCGTTGATTTTTGCTAACAGTTAATCTCCAATAATTCTAAAAGAGCAGAGAATTTATATTCATTAGAGGTAGAAGCAGTGTCTACTTGGAGTGGCTTGTTGATATTATAATAGATTTATATATTTTGACCACAATTGATTCTAGTTTAGGGCACGGTGACAACGGTGACAGTTTTACATAAACTGTTTCTGACAGTATTTACTTCCAAAGTTGAATCTTCAATAATGGCAGATATTGTTGCGAAAAATAAAATAGAATTGCAGTACAACCCCAATCAGACCAATCAAAATTTTCTGCACCTGGTACTTGGGTAACTTTTGCCGATTCATGAGACGTCAAAATCAAATGATCGCACCCCAACAAGAGGCCTTCATTACGATGGATGCAAAAGAGCGGATTTATAATGGAGTAGTTTGTAAATTTCTTCTTTTCATAACCTTGTATAGCCCTGCTAACCTTCATGGGAGGTTGAATTCGAGCAAAAAAAAATCGAAAAAACAAAAATTCAAAGGCGCACACGACTAGAAAACCCAACTTGCAAAAGATTACAACATCGGTTCTTTACTAACCCTCCACAATATCGTATGATGATTTCCTTTCTATTGATTTTACTCGTAAATTTCGGACCGCTCTACCGATTCGCGAACCTCTATGATAAACTTATCAAAAAAAAAAAAAATCAGGACGAAATAACTACAATGATTATATTACTTATTGGACCTGAAAAGCAGCTCAGATTTAATAATTTTCCCCCAAATATTGTATTGAATGATGAAGCTGTTGATTTTATACACTCTCATCGCTTTAGGATTAACACCAGTGGCTTTAGCCTAACAGGCGATAAACTCGTGTATGGATTTGACGCTTTGGAATACGACCGAATTGTGCAATACTTCAGGGAACTCCAAGCACAATAATGAAACTTTGTACGAAAATTTTAGGGAAAGCGTCGATTCTGTGTGTGTCAACGGGTATGGAGACCAGGGTAAATGTGAGATAACCTTAACACGGAGATGTCAAAACGGAGTAAACAAGTTGGCGTCTTTTTTGAGTTCTATTTTGGAAATCATTTGGGAGGCTCTTTTGAGGCTACAGGCTGGAAATGTCATGAGGATATTTTGGATGCAGAAGGATATGGTGAATCTGTGTACATAGGTGATAATACTGATTATTCATGTACTATTTGCTTCTATCTCGGTGGTGACTGTGACCAGTAACTACATTGGATACTCATTCATATATGATAATGAATACAAGGCTTACAACGACTTGGAATACCAATCTACATATTTGAATTAAGACACCAGCACCTGAACTTACTATTACTACTGGTGTCACTACCTATTATTATTCTCGTTAGGTTTAGCGTTTTATTTAGTTCTTCAATACGATGTTTTGTTATCTCATTACCATTCAATTAAAAAAAAAAACTGTAAGCACCTTGTATTTCTGCATTATTCTTTATAAAAACTAAGATTTACTTGGGAGCTGAGAAACATTAAGTCTACTAACTTTTCATACTTTCATGTTAATAAGAGAATAATTCCAATAATTTCGCCTTCCTTGCTCGAATCTTTCTCAATTCCCCTAATCCCAATTTAAAATCAATCTCACCAATCTGTTCATCTTCTATTTATTCAAAATCTACGAATTTCGCAATTAAATGTCTGATCACAAATCAAGTGGCACCACCTTCCAAAACCGCTTTTTTCAAGCTAGGTTGGTTATAAGAGATCTGTCTATAGTTATTGTGGCGGAGAAGACACTTAGTCTGGGCCATCCTTTCATTTTAAGTATACCAAAACATAGTAACACATAGGATATGAACAACTAAAGAGAGATAAAATTTAACCGTCGTGAAATAAGAATGTCAAAATAAAAGGTTATTTACATAATTACATAGAATTTTATTTATGACAGAAAGTAGTTGAGATATCATAATCTTGAGTTTACTAAAATAAAATCAAACTAAGCAGTACTGGCACATAATGCGGCTCCAACACCACTTCCGTCTTTAGCAATCTTTAAATGGATCTTTTTATTAGTACCCTTCAAAGGATCAATGATATCAATAGCTTGCATCACAGTTTCTTTAAACCCTGGGTAGAATTCGATAACAGAACCGTCTAGACCAAATTCAAAATCTCTATCATCATTTTCATATTGTTTTGCAACTCTCCTGGTGATAGCAGCAAGTGGAATAGCTGATAAGTGGGCAGCTCTGTGACTTATTGCCTTCGTCAAAGCTTGAATAACCAATCTTTCTTCTTTATTGGTTGGTAATCTTAAATGGTTTTCTAAAATTAACTCGGACATTTTCAAGTCTGTAGAGTCATCAATTTGTAAATAAGACAATACCTCCGAACTTAATAACCAAGGTTCTGAAAGTCTATGAGGTAAAGAACCACCCCTTTGCTTGTACAAATCAACAAAAACGTGTCCCCTCTTAAATAATTCCATTACAGTCACTCTTAATAATTCACCTAAGAACATACCACTGATCCTTTTTTCAAATAAATGATAACCTTGATTAGAAGTTTGTGAATCAACGATTTGATCATATGGAGTATTTGGTAATATTTCTAAAGTGTTGTCAAAGGAACCCCATTCGGTATTGATAACCATTCCAGTTTTACCTTCAAACTTTGAATTGTCCAACTTCTTGATATTATCAAAAGTTTCAAAATACGCCCCGTTGGTACCAGTACCAAAGATAGCACCAACTATAGTATTACTGTTAGATTCAGATGGGTTATTAGAATATGCTCTTGATAATAAAGTACCAACAGTATCATTGGCTAAAGCAGCAACTTTCACATTTACATTTAAATTATCTAAATGACTTTGCAACATCTCAACTACATCTTTATCAACACAGTCTGGTAAATCAAATCCTTTAGTCCAACGGAGTAAGGTTCCTTTATCTAAAGCAGTTTGGTCAACAGGGAAAGAAAACGTAAATCCTAACTTTAATTGCTCAGATTTAGACACATTGTCATTATGATATTCTTCTAAGAAGCTTTGTATTTTTCCCGCCAAATAACTGAACAATTCATCACCAGTAGAGTGTGACATTAAATCCAAGGGTATTTTAGATTTAGATTGTTTTAAATCGAAAGTGTGATCCCCATTTAACTTGATTGAACAAACTCTGAAATTAGTACCACCCAAATCTCCTGCTAAGAATAATCCACTCTCTTTACCAGTTGGAATATCAGTTACAAAGGTAGGGATCATTGGCATATGATCTCTAGCAGGAGGGTTAGATAATCCTTCATTCATAGATTGTTCGAATTTATCAACCGCTTTAATCAAAAATTCATCAGTAATACTGTAGTCTTTGACTACTTGATCAACTGCTTTTTGTAATTCTTGGTTCATTTTCTAAGCTAAGCCTATTATCCAAGTCTAGTTATTATTGCTTAAACGCTAAAACTAGCTCCTTTAAATATTCGGTCTTGAGTGCGCCATAGAAAATTTTTCAACGGCTTTTTTGTTAGGGCAGCTAAGAAATTGGTTGCCTGATATTCCGAGAGTACGTCATATGTTGCAATATAATCATTTGATCTAAAGACCGCTCCACATGATCATAATATTTTTAGCGTCAATATGCTAGTATTGACTGATATATTACCTATAGCTTCAAATACAATGAATATTGGTCACTCTTTTTGGTGTTATCGGATTATCTGTTAGTTAAACTAAAACTAGTGATAATAGTGGTGTGAGTGGTCATAAGTAGCGTAACAAGATCTCTTCTAACTTTGGTGGTAAAACAGCAAATAGTTTGATACCTTATAGGCTACATAAAAAGTGTGAAATTAGTAATAGGATTTAACTCTCTTAAACTGCACTCTAATAGTAAGTTGTAAAGCTATCATGTAAGTTACATACTGCAAGATCTTTAAGTGCGTTTTTACGGGCTCTGGGAAAAAAATAAAAAATCGATCTTTTCTCATCAACCAAAAGTCTTGAAAGTAATCAACAAAGTCATGTCAGACATAATTGTTAAACCGGAATACTTAGAAAAAGCACAACAAATAATAAAAGATAACAATTATGTTATGCTTTCCAAAACTTGGTGTGGTGATTGTAAGTTTACTTACCAAGTTTGGGACCAATACAATGTTAAGTCTAAAATTCATATAATCGAATTGGACTTATTTCCTGACCAAGACGAAGCAAAAGATTTAGAGGATGCCTTCATTAAGATTGCCGGTAAAAAATGGGTCCCAACTATCTTTCTTAAAGGAGATAGGTTTGATGAACTGGATTTGAAAAATTGGCAACAACAAGGAATTCTTGAAGACAAGTTCAAGTATTATGGTCTCTTATAAACTTCAAAGGATATCGTATCTAGGTAGCTTAGTTTGAATTCACTTGGTTTGGAAAAATATTAGAATTATCTACTATCGAGTAATAATGATATATATAGATGTATATGTTCTTATAGACTTTTTATATTATATATATATATATATATATATATTTCGACAACACTAACAAAACAACAAAAAAATATTAATGAATAAGTTGAGTATTCATGGATCATAAAATCATTACAATAAGTATCTTATTAAGTTAATTAATAAGACTCATGAAAAGATACCAACCACTTACGCAGCTAATGGGAATTCTCCAGCCCAATCACTGATTTCTTGTTTCAAAGAAACCAATTGAGGTAAATCACCGTTAGCAACAGTAGCTTTGAAATCTTTTAATTTGTTGGCAGTCTTTGGTAAACTTTCTTGAATTTGTTTAGCAATAACTACAGCATTGTCAATGTATCCAACAATCTTTTTGAAATCTTCTTCACCCAATCCTCTGGTGGACATAGCTGGAGCACCAATTCTAACACCACCTGGGACTAAAGCGGATTTATCTCCAGGAATAGAGTTTTTATTCAAGGCAATGTTAATTTTTTCACAAACAGCTTCAACTCTGGCACCATCAATTTTTTTGTCTTTCAAGTTTACTAATACCATATGAGAATCAGTACCATCACTAACTAAAGTATAACCTTTAGTTAAAAATTCGGTTTCTAAGATTTTAGCATTCTTCAATACTTGTTGTTGATATTGTTTAAATTCATCAGTTGAGGCTTGTTTTAAAGCAACAGCTAAAGCAGTAATAGTATGGTTGTGTGGACCACCTTGATGTCCTGGGAATACTGAGAAGTTGATTGGGTTTTCTAAATCGTACATAATTTCTTCACCAGTCTTTGGATTAATGGATCTGATACCTCTTCTGAAGAAGATCATAGCTCCTCTTGGACCTCTTAAAGATTTGTGGGTGGTAGTGGTAACAACATCAGCATATTCAAAAGGAGATGGAATAACACCAGCAGCAATTAAACCAGAAATATGAGCCATATCAACAACTAAATAAGCACCCACTTTATCAGCGATTTCTCTCATTCTAGCGTAATCAATTAATCTACAATAAGCAGAAGTACCAGCTACTAAGATCTTTGGTCTGTATAATAAAGCAGTCTTTTCTAACATATCATAATCAATTAATCCAGTTTCTAAATTGACTCTATAAGGCATAGTTTCAAAATAGGTAGAAACGGCTGAAATTTTTCTGGAATCAGTTTGGTAACCATGAGATAAATGACCACCATGAGGTAAATCTAATCCCATTAATCTTTCATGAGGTTTCATTAAAGCTTGATACACTTGTAAATTAGCTGGTGATCCTGATAAAGTTTGAACATTGACTCCCCATTTATCAGGGGTAACATTAAAAGCTTTCAAAGCTCTTTCTTGACATAATAATTCAATTTTATCAATTTGTTCATTACCCCCGTAATATCTAGCTCCTGGGTATCCTTCAGAATATTTGTTACACATTGGAGTTCCCAAGGCATCAAAGACTGATTTGGTAGTGAAATTTTCTGAAGCAATCAACACAATAGAGTGTTTTTGTCTATGGATTTCATCGGTGATAATTTGATCAACTTCTGGATCATAGTCCTTTAAAGAACTTTCAGTTAATTGTTGATGTTCTTTGCTTAAGCTGTAAGGCATTATGTTAAAATTATAAAAAGTTTAGTAGTTAAAAAAATTGAAAATTTCTGGAGAGAAAAAAAAAAAAATACGTCTATTGCCCATCAATTTATATGATATCATTAAACGTGAGAGACTGAAAATTAGATGAGACAGAGTCAACCCGAGTCATAAAAAATTATATATTATTGTTAAATTTATATACATAAATTTGTATCAATGTAAGTCAATATATAAATATAAACATACATAAGTATATGTATTTAGGCTGGTTTTTATATGTGTGTTTGTAATGTAAACATCAAAAGTTCCAAGCCAATTACATATATCATATAAAAATATTAAAATGAGAGTAAATTAAAAAAATTCATTATCTATAAGAGGTAGATACCACGACATTAACGAATGTAACAACAAGGAACATTTGTGACTCCATGTTAACTAATAAAGTGTAACTCTTAATCTATGACTGATGGGTAACTTTGGGACGACTACACATAAACAGCTCACACCGTTTAATATGAATAAGTTCAAGTTATAATTGGTGTAATGAGTACTGATTAAGAATAATCCGATAGGAACCAACATTAAGAATTTCTTTGTTGGGGTATATTGATCACCATCATCAATTTGTTCCCACATAGTCAAATTATCAAAAGCCCCATTGTTGAATTCAAAAGGTATTCCTTTGACTTGGTGAAACATGATATATGACCCAATATTATAAGTCAAATTAGTCAAAGTCCATTTCCAATTATTGTCTAACAAGCTAATGAAATTGAAAAACATCTTTAAGATGAGTATGATCACAAAATGTATGATCCAAGCTCCTTTATAATGTACCCAATCAGCATTTAAATTTGGATTTAATTGTTGATCGATTTTAGTATCCTGAGTATCTGGTTCCAAATGTTGAATTAATGATGACGATCTTCTTTGTCTAGTAATATTTGATTGGCTTGGACTCAAATTATTATTTATTCCATTGCCACTTAAGCTTCCATGACGACTATGACTAGGTCCTCGAGGACTGTTATTATTCCTATTATTGTTTACACCACTGACACTAATATTACCATTCACATTAACATTGTTGTTACCAGAATCTGCTCCTGTACTAGGGAATTCACTTGTCATTATTGACTTTCTCTGCTGTTGTATTACTTTCTACTCCCTTTTATGTTTGTAAAAGTACGTTGTGTTTTTTTCTTACTTGAATTGATGCTTGTGTGACTTAAACGAGCAAAATGACACTATAGAAGCTTGTGCACGACCTAGTCCGCGTCTAGGTATCACTGGCAGTGTTCCATGGCCTCATCCGCCTTAACGTTTAGTCGGGGTTCGGTCGTTTAGGGCGACTGCGATAAGATCAGAAAGGCTTGGAGAGAATAAATGACACTAAAACGTAAGTAACATAGACAAGCAGGTTAATTAAGCTGACGTATATTGTAGTATAAAATATTTTTTAGTCTTCATACATAACTCCAGCAGAATGCCAACCTGATGCAGTAATTGCTGCCCATTTTCCAGTTGGTGAACTGATTTTAGTAGGATTTTTTACTGTCACGTTGCTATTATTCTGAACAATAGCATCGGGAGGTAACTCTGACAAAGCATTGCCTAATCCTAAACAGCCACAGCTTTGTGACTGAGTACCCCATGCATAAACTTGACCATCGGCAGTTAAAGCCAAATAATGGTAATCTCCCATTTGAAGATCAATAATGTTGGGAGGTAAGTCATATGTAGTGGGTTGGGTATCTTCGTTAGTATCTTCATTAATCATAGACTTGTCTCCAAATAATATATCATGATTATTGTTAACAAAAACAGCGAATGTATTATAACATCCAGTTACTTTGAAAAATTTATGTTGATAACCAGAACTATTAATTTCATCTAAGCGTTTATGAAAATTAAGCATAGGGATGAAATCTGTAAAAGACATATCTATGATCAGAGGATGGTTATCTTGGTTTTCGTAATACTCCCTAGCTGGTAAATGAAGACCAAAACATCCATCCTTGTTTAGTATAATAATGAAGTCATTTCCAAGATGATAATCTATTAAATTATCTATATGTATAGCAAAACCTTTAATGGTAGATTCGTAAGTTTCAGAATCCATTTTGGATTTATCCAAGGGCTCTCTCAGATACCAAACAATGATTTTTCCATTAGCATAACAAGAAGATAAGTTCCATCCACATTTAATCATTTGAATTGGAACTTTACTGCTGTGAAAGAATCCGTATGGATCAGGAAACAATATTCTAACCCCAACCAACGATGAGTTCCCGGTATCCCAACTAAACAATTGGTTATTGTCATCTAACGCAATAAAATGCAGCCTTCCACTAGCAATTGTTGTAATGGTACCACCTGATTTGGGCAATTTCAATTTTGTTACAAAATTGGATTCAATTGAAGGTGAAGACAGCTCATTTGACTTCGAAGCTGAAGAGGTTTGTGATTGAAATTCTCGAAGTTCAGGAATTTGATTAGGCGGTCTGGTTAGATTTGGATTAGTATGACGTTCTTGGTTAGAAACATTGGAATTACTGGTATCGGTATTTGGAGGTGGTGTAGGTGTAGGAGCTGGATCTGGAGCTGGATCTGATCTCACAGGAGGAGCAGGTAAACCAGGATAATTTGCTCTAGGGAACATACCAACTGGGGCAGTAATAAGCATATTTGCCCGCTGTTTAAAATCGGGTTTAATGGGACCTGGAGGAGCAGAATTATGATATCTTTTATAATCATTACCAGTGAAAAATACCCCTTTATTGGTCAATATAATAAAACTAAACCCAGTACAAAGCACCTTCCAAATGATAACCGAGTTAAAGTTGGTAACATTATTAGGAATTGAAACATTTTTGTTTCTTGTTAGTTTCTCCAGAGGAACTTGATTAATTAAATAACCTAATCGACCTAGCTCAGTACTGCCCCAAGTAAATAATTTATTAGCTTTATTAACCTTAAAATTAAAATAATCATACCAGTTATTCACAAGCGATTCATTAACCATAGGAGAATTCAATTCAGGAAAAACTTTGAAGTAGATCATTTTATAAATGGTATTATTACCATGGAGATAATTATATAATGATCTGTTAGTAAGCAACAATGTTACTATATCTTTCGGGCTAAGATATTCACAGATATTATCTAGTATATCCTCATTCAATTGCAACAACATCTAGTAAGAGGGCTTTCTATTTTTTTTTTTCAAGTTGAGTTAGTAGGTAACTATCACCTTTTCAGAATACTCTAATCTCTTTATAACTCCATAAAATGCGACTCCTTATCTGGGCTGTCCTGTCCCAACTCAGCAATACAACTGGTGCACTACGATAAACCACTAGATCAACAAACCAAAATCAAATTAATAACCATTTATTAAACACATATATAATACTATAAACAACCGAAAATTAATAACCATTTATCCCGTCGCTCAACCAAATCAATGGGAGCGCAAATAATCAACTAATAATAAAATAAACCCTCTATATTTTGATCACCATCACCGTGAATATCATCCGAAGACTTAGATTCAGGATCAAGATCACCATTCTCATCATTATTGAATTCAAAATCAATAATTGGCACTGCAGGCCAACTTTTCAAGCTGCAATAATTACCCCCTAGTAATTTTTTTTTTTCTCAGAAATCAACTTATCGTCTTATCGTGTGTTGTAGATATGTTTATTTTATTCTCGTTTAAATAATTATGATTTGAATTCAAAATTGTACAACTACTTCTGAGTTGTGCTCTAAATCATTTATATTTGAATCATATAATGACAAGTTTATAGGAGAATTCACTGGGGAATTAATTGAAACAGGTGATAAATAGTTATCAACCGGGTTGAGTAAAAGATTAGAATCAAACTCAGAACCGGAACTGGAACTAGAATCAGATACATAAGAACCATTGATTAATTCATCTAAGTTGTCATTATCTGTATTGTTACCAGTAGAACCAGGATCTAAGCTTGAATCTTTATACTCGTGTTTAACAGAAACTTCAGAAACAGGAGGTGACACCATTTGCTCTTCATCATCATCAAGATGATGTTTATTTGATTTATTACTGGTATTAAATTCAGATTCAAAAGACTTCAAATCAACAATAGGTTTTAATTCCATTTCAATGGTTGATTTTTGAGCAGGGTCAAGTTTAGATAGTAAAAAGTTCTGGTTAGATTGATAATTATTTAAATTATCAGTCAACTTTTCAACATAACTTTCTAAATATTCCACATACTTTCTCTTCTTTTCTCTTGAAGCATGGGCAGCTCTCCTGTTTCTTAAAATTCGTTCCATTTTTCTTTGTTCCTTTTCTTCAACGGTCTTGGCTCTTTTTCTAGGGGGTAATGCAGCTTTACAATCCATCATAATTACGAGAATAAAATATTTCTTACAACACACTTACAAGATAATACGATAAGTTGATCTAGAGAGAAAAAAACAAGAGAAATTTGTTTTCGAGGGGATCATTGAGTATTTATACATTCGCACGTTTTACGGACGGGCTTAATAAATTCTACGCCTTCCTGCAATTCCACGCCCTTCTTTTGTAGTGCGATAACCAACATGACAAGTCACCATATACATATATTATTAGAAGCATGCTAACGTAAATAGTAGACTCACATAGCCATGTTATTACTATTGTTTACTGTCACTGGTTTCTTTAGTACCTATATCATGATAGTATTACCAGAAACACCAGAAAGTCAGTGTCGTTGTTCACTCTATTCATAGCATAGATATTATACCCAACAAGGTGTCGTAAATTATTGGTGGTCATTGTCGTGTATATACACATATTTTAAAATTATTATTTAGTGAATTTCACATTTTGAAATGATCAAGAAGACTAACTAGATCAATCAAAATATGATCGGAAAATGATTATAGAATGATAGCATTTGTAACATGCAAACAAACTTTATGGATTCAAGTAACCAAATATGAACAGTAGTAGAAACTAAGAATACGAAATTCAAATTATGGTTGCTATTAAGCAAGATTCTTAGAGTACTTCACTAGTCAGGGTTTTGCAGTCTATTAGAGTTTATTAGTACGGTTAGAACACGCACAAATACTGGTATTTTAAAGAGGTGGTATGTTTTAAAAAACGTAAGACTTATATAATGTACATGGACGTAGTATTTAGATGATTTATTGTTACATTCTATTCATTCTCTTATCTATTCAACTTTTCCGTATTCGTTACCACCTGTAGTGTAAATGTGGGCTAGTAGTTGAAAGTTGGCAGGTGAGAGCTAGCTGGTAGGGCTAGCAGTTTTGATTACATAATGATTATGTGAGAGAACAAATCCATAACCAAAACATTTCCAACTATCTACATTCAATGACTTCGTCCGTATTAACCATTTCTTCACACGTAATCCATGGTTATGTAGGAAATAAAGCTATAATATTCCCGTTGCAATATCTTGGTTGGGATGTTGATAACATCAACACCGTCAACTATTCCAATCATACTGGTTATGGAACTTTTAAAGGTACTCAATTATCAGTCCTGGTGCTTCGTGATCTACTCACTAATTTACTCAACATAGACATCACCAAGTCTTATAAACCGCAATTTATAATCACTGGATACTTTCCTAATGATGGTTTGATCCAACAGTTTCAGCAATTTTTAGTTCAATACAAATCATCTCATAGTCAATTAATATACTTGTTGGATCCAATATTAGGAGACCAAAATCAACTATATGTGGATAAATCTTGTATAGGACAATTTCAACTGTTAGTATCGACTGGATTGGTTGATATTATTACTCCTAATCAATTTGAATTACAATTGTTAACTGATACTCCTGAGGCAATTACTGATGACTTTTCATTAGTTAATGCTATCAATAAATTGAAGTTACAGGCACCACTGTTGAAATTCATTGTAGTTACAAGCTATGTAACTGCAGAAAATCCAAATGACTTGTATTGTGTATTCACTACAAATTCTACCAAGGAAATTTACTACTATAAGGTTCCTCTTTTGAAGGGCTATTTCACGGGTGTGGGGGACCTATTTTCTGGTTTAATCATAGATAAATTACATAAAAATTATTATTCGAAGACTCTAGAATCTAGAGATGATTTGAAAGGATTAGCAACATCTATTAATCAAGTATTGTCTATTATGTCTGACATATTAACAAAGACTTATGATAAAGGGTTTAAATTACTAGGAAGAGATATCACTGAAATGGGGAATCTAGAAATTGGAGCATTTGAATTAGATTTGATTGATTCTAAGCTGTTGTTTTCATCCACAGGACAATATTACCAGTTTAATCGATTAGAAACACTCAATAAAAGTACATAGCTGTTTTTATATTTAGATTTATTATTAACAACATGTAAATACCGGAGATTTATTTATAGATGTATCCATTCTTTCAATAACTACAGTTTCCAACTCATTATAAAGTGAACTTTCATGCTCTTGATCTCCAAATGGATTTTTAGGAATTAATTGATCAGTTTCATTTAGGGGTCCTGGAGAATCTGTTTGAGTAACATCCTGAAGACTCGAATTGATAGCTCTGTGGATGACAAGGTTATCTACTCTTTTAGGAATTTTCATAAAATCATCTATTATTTTAACGCATGGTTGATTTACCAAGTCAAAAGGAGTAGAGTCTGCTATTGACAACACTTTTAAAATATTAAATGCTTGTCCCTTCATGATTGATAATTGGTATTTCCAATTCTTGACTTGAAAATCCTTGGTCTTTTTATATATATTTTTTAATCCAATTATTGTAGTTTCCCACCATTCATTGCTACTAAGGATCCGCAAATAATGCCTCCGAATATCATTATCAAAAGGTTGGTTAATTAGTATGCTTGGTAGTTGCATCCATCCATAAGGAAAGGATCTCCACTCATTTGGATGTTTCCAAGGGAATGAAAGACCAGAATCGATGGCACCAAGCCTTATTCGAGGAATGTTCTCTCCTTCAGATTCATACCAATCTACTTTTATCATCCAGTTATCTAAAGATCTGTCAGTATTCCTAATCAAATAATCCAATAGGATCAACTTTTCCAATTCAATTATAAACTCATTTAAACTTTGTTGATTCCAATAAAAGTCCAAGGGCTGACCCGAAGGAATCTTACAAACTCGAGGAAAATCTTTAAATTACATTCTGTATGGAATTGGATTTTTAATTAGCCACTCATATGCTTCTGAATAACCAACTAAGAACTTTTGGAATGACCCAATCTTCCAATCAACTTTATTCCAACCATAGTAGAATTCTTCAGATTTCAAATAGATGATATCAGTATAAGGGACAATAAAACTAAGCAATCTTTGATCAATATAACTTGTCATTGCCTCACTTATGTACCCCTGGTTATTAATAAGACACAGACGACCAAACCATTTATTAATCCCAAATAAGCTTAAAATACTCTTCTGTAGCCATTTCCCCCACTTTGGTTGATATTTACCATAAGGCTCTTCAGTTTTGGGCTTGAAAACTCCCAATATTTGTCCAGAACCATTATTTATGAAATAGCTCCCACTAGAGCCTTTACTGATTCTAACTGGTCTACAACCTTCTGCATCAATTACGGTCATAATTTCATTAATTAGACGATTGAACTGAGTAACCGACAAAAAATTTTCATGATTCTTCTTGGATTCATTCAATTCTATCAAATATTCAGCTTCCAGTATAGGACTAATGCCATTGGGTGGTTGTAATACTGAGTATTCGATTTTATAATTCTCATCCTTCGGTTTGCTTGAGATCCAGTTTCCCACTCTTTTAAGGGCTCTATTTATTTTCCCTGTTGGTTTCGGCGTTGGCGTTGATGGTGTAGATTTAGAACCACGGGGTTGGGTATTGATATTATAATAAGCTTCAGTGACAATGTAAGCACTTGGTGGAGATGATGATGGGCTAGCAGGTAATGATGTCATGATATAGGTGCACAAATTATTTAGTCGCAAAAAAGAAGATTTCAAGTCTACAAAAAGTCTGCAAAAAATTGGCAGACTCAAATTTAACAATCTTACAGTAGGAACTTCTTTTATATTAAGGTATACAAAAACTAAATAAATCTAGTCGAATATGTGTATGGATCAAGATGAATCAAATAAAACGATAAAAAACAAAAATGAGAATGAATAACAAGAATAAGAATTGGTATTATTAAATAAAGTAAATGATGGTCATGAGAGGAAGGAAGAACATCGTAAATAAGTTTGATGGTGATGATGCAGGTACACTATTTTCTTGTGTTTGAACCGAAGTGTCATTATCATTCTTATTGACTACCACCGATTTGTCGCTATCATCAGAATCAGGGAATAACCGATTATTTAAGTCATCGAATAATCCCATATTTTCAAGCTCTTTAATAAGAGCTTTAACACCAGGAATATATCTTTTGATGAGTTTAGAAACACCACTATAATCACCCAGTAAGACGCTACCCACGATACTGGCAATACCAGAGCTATCACCTAATGCTAAGTTAACAATTTCAGTAATATTGATAGGAAGATCTTTCAAGTTTAAATCCATTAAGTTGATTCCACTGGCATGTAATGTATCAGAAAGCAATTGTCCAGTCATATTTAAATAAGCTGGTGTAGATAAGAACCTTTGGATGGTATAAACAACAAATCCAGTGTCATTTAAAGCATTCAATACGTCTTCTAATCCAGTATAAAATATTTGAGAATTTAAAACAGTACCAGCTATATTACCAATAAATTCGATCAAACTATTCCCAATATCTCTTTTGGAATTACTGTTAGCAGGAGCAAAAATAGAATTAAAAGCTAAAGCAATTAATCCAATATTATGCTCAGTAATATTATAAATTATTCCTGCTAAAACAGGTCTAAAATCATCATCCAATAATAACCCATCCAACACTGATTGGATTAAACCAGAATTAACCACGATTTCTCCTAAAGAAGTTATATTAACATCAGCAACAGCACCACCAAGGAAGGATAAAAGAGCAGTGGTATTAACAGAATCAGCACTGCTACTGGAGTTAAGGAATCCTCCAATAGTATCCCCAAGGAACTCGATAATGCTAGGATGGTCAGCAGCATAGTCTAAACCATCCCAAATCAAATCAGATCTATTAATCAAGTTAATAATTGATTCAATACTGGATTCTAAGTCTCTCCTTTGCATTCCATTACTCATTTGCAAATGTACTTCTTGTAACACTTCAAGTTGGTCATCAGATAATGCTTCGTCCAAAACGTCATTTAAATTTTGGAATGGGGTAATTTGATCAGATTCAGCCAATTCAACTGAACTAGGGAATTCATTAGGAACATACAATCCCCATACTGTCGCCATAAAGGTGACAAGGCATAAGAGATGAGGAAATATCATTATTTGATGATTAGAAAAAAGAATGAAAGAAATGTAAAACTTTTTGATGAAAGATTTTTTTTTTGCCCTTTTTTTCGTTGGTGAATGATATTTAGTCGTTTAAATGGGACTGGTAAAATTAATTTCCAATTGTAGTAAAAGATGCTCTAGTATTAGAAACTAGGGTAAATTATAGACACAATTACGTTCAATCTGTTGCAATAATTTCCCAATGCGGAAAAGTGATAACACTTCCTAATTAGGCATACTAATTAAATAAATGGTAAAACACTCAGGGACATTTCAATAGTTTAGCAGTTAATCGGTGGTATCAAATAGCTATAGACATGGTTATATACATAAAGCATATTAAATGGTGATACTTATGATGGTTTACTACTCTATTAGATTCATAAGGTCTTACAACTCGAGTTATATTAACATGTTTACCCATAGAAAAATACAATCTTACATAAGCATTTGATAAGCATTACATAAGCTCTTTTCATTTTCGTTTAGGGAGGGTTAATATCATACTTTCCTAATTAGGTAATTTTATCAAAAACACCCTCATACACACGACTTCCCTATGAAAAAATGTCATCAAAGTCCCCTCTTAACATATATAAACTTAATCATAGCCAAAAAAAAAAAAAATCTTCAAGTTTATAAGAGAACTAATCGATTAAGCAGCAAGTAAACCGGTCCTTGAATATCATAAGGGTTTTATTTTATTGTTGATACGGAAAAAGTTGATATGGTATTGGGAATATTCTTGATCTTGGTGAGTTTCATCACCACTGTAATGGGATCATTAGGACCATCATCAGATTGGATAGATGCTTTGGATCCCCATGGAAATATGAAATACGAACAATTAATTGATAATTTGAAATTTATTAGTGAACAGTCCTTATTTGTTAGAGACGATGAAGACTCTAAGAGCAGTAAGACTTTAAATAACCTCCTTACATCAGTATATGACTCAGGAGTCATAACAGATGTGTTATATGAGATTGCTCAAAGTAATCAACAAATCAATAATTTAGTAGATGCAGCAGCAGCATTGTTAACGAAAGGACCAGAAGATGGTAACCAAACAGTTCAATTATTCAATTTGAATATAAGCATAGATTTTGATAATCTTCTCGATACTGTAATGGATAGTGGAATAATTAGTTCTACAGCTGAAGGTCTCTTAATGAATGATACTAATAGAGAGACATTGGGTAATTTAACTGGATACTTTTTGCCTAGTCATGTTTGGGTTGGGAAATTATTAAATGAATTAGGAGCTGGTCATGATTTAACAATTGACTTTATAGTTCATCTCATCAGAACTACTCCTAACAAAAACCCCAAATTTAATAGTTCTATTCCCCAAGATAAACAAGTAGTTTTTGATTTGAATTCTAGAGATTTATTGGATGATCTTAATGATTTGGTTACTAAAGCTAATGAAGGGTCAGCTTCAGAATTTTTCAGTAATCTTATTAACGGAGTTCTTTCAAGCTCATTATTTTCTACCAGTTTAAGTACTGTATTGAACAGTCTAAATGATACGGGTATAGTAGCACCATTAGCTATGGATATTTTGACCAATGATACCATAGTAGGAATGTTCCCAAAGCTTGGTACTGGCTTATATAATAAGGGTGCCTTGGATGGAATTGATTTAAATCACTACTATTCTTATGCAAAGAAAAACAGAATATTGTCTGATTTCTTGCAAAATATCTTAACTTCACCTAAATGGGAACCTCCTTTAGCATTATTGCTTAAACAAATGGATGATGCTGGTGTATATAAGGAAGTAGAAGATGCCCTTTTTGGTCCAAATGATTAGATGTTGTTTAATACCCTTATATATTTCTATGATGCCATTATTTCTATGATATCATTTGCATGTAATTTAAATACCCTTTGTTCTTTTTGTGTATAAATAGAATTTTAATATTGATGATTGTAAGAGACAATGTAGTTAAATGTAGTTAGGAGGTATGGTGATAGATGGTGTAATAATAGTCAACAGCTTTTTGTATGGGGAAATGATCGGGTAACCCTCACAAACCTATTCAGCAAGATTTCTCACAACACTTAAAGAGTGCGCAGAATCCTCTATCTTAATCATTGTGTGTTGCCATCATGTATCAGTTAAGTAAGACTCTTTTAGGACATGAACAAGACGTTAGAGATATCATAACTGTCGGGGATAGTCAATTGGTATCTTGTTCTCGTGACGGTACTGTTAGGTCATGGGATTTGTCTTCTTCAGAAACTTCCAAAGTTGAATCAAGGATTTTATTCAATTCCTCTACCAATTCATTTATTAATTGTTTAGCTTATTTAGGAGGGGAATTGTATGCTAGTGGGGGAAAAGATAATGTAATATTTGTCAATTCTATCAATGATCTAGGCCAAGACATGGGATTATTTAATTTAATTGGCCACCTGAATAATATTTGTGCATTAGCCACCAATGAATCCAAAAAGTTATTGATTTCTTGTAGTTGGGATGGAACTTGTAAATTATGGGATTTAAATTCTTATGAGTTGCTTGATACTTTTAACTTGCAAAATTCTGTGCTAGATGCTATCTTTGTGAATGACTCACAAATCTTGACTGCTTCATCCGATAGATTAATTACTTTATGGGATATAAACTCCAAACAGATCGTCAAACAATTCAAAGGTCATGAGGATGTGGTTAGAAAGTTATTACTTTTAGATGCTTCTAGATTTGCTTCTGTATCAAATGATGGTAATATTAAGTTATGGGATTTTCAAGGTTCTTTATTAAACACAATTCAAGCTCATGATTCTTTTATATATGATTTGATAGCACTTCCTAATAATCATTATGTAAGTAGTGGGGAAGATCGTTCTGTTCGTATTTGGGATTCAGGTTTTAAGTTATTACAAGTTATTACATTACCTTGTATTTCCAATTGGAGTTTGACTAATTTAGGTAATGATGTGGCTGTAGGTTCTTCTGATAATACCATCAGAATTTTCACTAGTGATCCTTCTAGAGTAGCTCCACAAGCTGAGTTAACTCAATTTACTGAAGCTGTTGAAGGGTCTGCAATCAATGAGCAATCTTTAGATAATATCAATAAAACTGATGTCCCATCTTATGATCGTTTGAAAGAGCCTGGTAATGAAGGTCAAGTGATAATGGTTAAAGATCCATCTGGTGTAATTGAAGCACAACAATGGTCTGGTAATAAATGGAATAAGATTGGTGATGTAGTGGGTTCTTCAGGTTCTAACAAGAAGAAAACTTACCAAGGAAAAGAGTATGATTATGTGTTTGATGTTGATATTGAAGATGGTAAACCTCCTTTGAAATTGCCTTATAATGCTAATGAAAATCCTTATGATGTTGCTGAAAGGTTTTTAGCCAATAATGAGTTGCCTGCTACTTACACACAGGAAGTGGTTAATTTTTTACAAACTAACACAGAAGGAGTGAAGATAGGTGAAGACAATGCTGGAACCACCCCAGCTGCTTCAGCTGCTCCAACTGCCTCTACTGCCTCAGCTGCAACAACAAGCACATCTACTAGTAGTGGTCCCAAGATCATTCCAGTGACTGAATATATTTTCTTTAAAGAAGTTAATAATTCTCAGCTCATTAAAGGATTAAGTAAATTTAATGAGTCCCAAACTCCTAAATTAGAAGTAGTTCCAGAAAATTTCAACATCAATAGTGTTGATGCAGTACATGTCATTAAGACAGTAGTAAAACAAGTTTTTGAATGGGACTCTTCAGCTTATTTGATTGGGTTTGATTTGTTACGGGCATTAATTAATAATATTAACATTAGTGAGATCATCAATGACACAGAATTACCAGAGTTATTATTACTGCTTATCAACAAAGGGCTCGATAGTAATAATCCTAGTGTTATCATGATGTTGTTAAAATTCTTGTGCAATTTAATTGATTCTGTGTTATTTATTCAAATCTATATAAACCCTAATGATGATGGATCTTTACATTATAATGAATTCCTAAATGACTTAATCAAAAAATTAGAATCCAAGTTATTACCAGGTAATGATCAATTAAATTCATCTCATAAACATTTCAATCAAGTGTTAATCAACTTGTCTACATTTATTTACAACTTAACAGTATTCCAAGTTAAAAAGTCAATCATGGATAAAACATTGATCAAATTCAGTCATTTATCTCAATTTGGAGGTTCCAGTGAAGCTGCTTATAGATTATTGATTAGTTTTGGGAACTTGAAATATTTGAAGCTAGAGAACGAATCAACCCCGGGTTGGTTCAACCAATTCAATTCAGAACCTAGATTCAACTCTTTAATCACTGATATAGCATCTTTATAAAAATTATAGCTAGATTTTAAGAATAGTTAGATTTCAATATATAGCTAGCTAAACTTTAGAAAATATACATTTGGCTATTTGACTATTTGACTATACTTATACTTGCTTCAGTAATATAATTCCGGTACCTTACTGATGTAACTACACAACTTGTAGTAATTATCAAAGTTAAAATTATCACATATCTCTAAGATAGAATAAACAGTTATCAGTAAATCATCATTAACCTTCCCAATGATTTCATAATTATTATTAATTTCAATATTAATGCTACTGGTAATGGCTGATAAGTTTAATTGAATATTTCCATTACTGATCAAAATAGCAGATGATCCATCAAACTGTTCTACTTTACCAATGATTCTGACCAACTTACTTTGGTTACTTTCTAACAAAGTACCATCGATTCTTTTACTAATAGCATCCATGATTGAGTAATGTCTATCAAATTATTCAGAAGAATAACGCGTTTAAAAACCCGCGATGTGATTTTTGTAAGGTGCGAACAATTATGATAGTTTAACAGTGGACTTGGTTCATCTTGTTATACTATATTATGGCTTATGTCATACATTTCTATACACATTATTCAAGTTAACAATTGCATAATTCGTGCAAAAATTTATCGGCCTCACCTCTTTCTTCAGCTCTCATTAAACTTTCACCAATTAAAAACCCATCAACCCCCTGTTTCTTATAGGTAACAATGTCATTAGTACTAGTGATACCTGATAATGCCAATATCAATACGTCTCCTTTACGATCATTATTTTTAATATCATCAATTAATGAACTTGTAGTATTCAAGTCTACAGAAAAGTTCATCAAATTTCTATTGTTAACCCCAATAATTAATGGTTCTTGTTTAGAATTATCATTACCACCATAACTCAAATTAATGGCAACAGAAAGTTCATCAGTATTATTAATTTCCACTAATGGAACCATTCCTAATTCCAAACTGTAACCATATAATTCAGATAATAATGATGGTGATAACATCTTCACAATCAATAAAACAGTATCAGCCCCATTTAAACGAGCTTCTAAGATTTGATATTTGTTGAAAATGAATTCCTTTCTTAAAATGGCAGGTCTATTTTCTAAAGAATCTATGGCTTGTCTAATTAATTTCAAATCATCAAGAGATCCTTTGAACCAAGTGGGTTCAGTTAATACTGATATAGTTGAACTACCATTCTTAGCATAACTTAAACCTTGAGTTACCGGATTAGCTTTAATATTAATGACTCCTTTAGATGGTGATGCTCTTTTGAATTCACTAAGAATAATATTTTCTCCTTTATTAGTGGTTGATTTCAATCTTTCATAAAAATTGATCAATTTGGGGGCCAATCCTAATGATAAATATGTCTGTAATTCTTCAAAAGTTCTTCCAGGTAAGTTCTCAATAGTTTTATAATCTTCTTGCCTTTTATCATAAATTTCATTAAGAATGCTTTTTTGCGATGCGGTCTTATTAATTACATCATCTCCCCATTTAGCTGAATTTATAGATAAAATATTATCGACCATTAAATGGCCGGATTCAGTCAATATAGATTCAGGATGGAATTGAACGGCTTCAATGGCATATTCTTTATGTCTAATTGCCATAATGATTTCCGGACTACTTTCAGTGGTTGCAGTGACTTCTAAACAATCAGGTAATGATTTCAAACTTCCTGCTAATGAATGATATCTGGTTACAGCTACTGATTGTGGTACTCCGTTGAACATACCTTTAGCATTATGTCTGATGGTAGCAGTCTTACCATGAACAATTTCACCAGCGTAACTAACTTCACCTCCAAACACTTCAAATATACATTGTAATCCCATACAAACTCCAATTATGGGTAGTTTACCTTTGAAATAATCAATGACTTCTTTACTGATACCAGAGTCAGTACTTGGGTGTCCAGGGCCTGGCGATATGAAAATCAAATCGGGCTTTATTTCTTGTTCAATTGTCTTAATGTCTATAGCATCATTTCTATACACATCTACCTTTTCACAGAGCTCTGATTGGTTTAAGTATTGATACAAATTCCAAGTGAAGGAATCATAATTATCAATCATCAACACATGTTTTTTATTAGCCATAGTAGCCACCATTGTTATTGTTGGAAAGTAAAGCCTATTTAGGTGGATAGGTGATGTGGTTAGTTTGAGGTGATGATTTTTCAATTTTTTTTTTTGCGAAGTGTGAGAGAACTGGTTTGAGTCATAGAAATTTTTTTCTGTTAAGTGTAATTTTCTATATAAACTCTACATAGGTTTTCTAGGCCGTAACCTTTTCTTGTACTCATTTGTAGCATCAGATGTTTGATCAATGCCAGTACTTGTACTTTTGGCTGCTTTAGATTTAACAGACGTCTTTTTTGTAACTTTTTGATTTTGTGGATTGGATTTGAATTCTACTCCTTTCAAAGTTATAGAACTGACAAACTCTAAAATTAACATGAATAGTGACGATAAAATCGCCAACACATAATTGGATATAGTAGTCCCGATATCTAACCAACTTCCTTCAGTTTTAACCAAGTAAAAAAAATTCAACGACAAGATATCTGATGTGGATATAATCAAGGTAGATATAGTAAACTTTGTGATATTCAATTGATAACTCATAATTCCTAAACATGTAGATAATAAGATATAAGGAATAATCAATTTAAGCATTAATAATGCACCCATTGGGAATGGATCAAATATCGGAATGAGTCTATAGACTGAATCTAATGAGAATGATGAAATAGATGCAATATTACCAGTTCCAAAGAATGCCAATTGTAAAAAGAAAAACCCAATAATGGTAACTCTTAACACTTGTGACCAATCGGTCTGATTAATGATTTTGGTTTCAATCATTAACCATTGTAATAAGACCAATGAAAATCCCACATAGAATAATAATTCATAAGATATGGTCAACACAATAAATGTAGGAACAAATGTTAAGTAAATAATTAAAAGTCTTAATTCATAGTCTTTAATAGATGTTTTCATGTATAAAATTGGGATTATAATCAATGATAAGATAAATATGATCCAATTGATAATTTGATTCATTAATGGTAATCCATCTCGATTTTGAAGAGCAACAACCGTTTGATTCACACTAACTGTCATTATTATAATACATAAATGTTGTAACCAAATTAACAGTCTATTATAACTATTGATCAATGATTTTTGAAGCAAGTATCTGTACCCACCAATACCAGTTATTAAACTTAATAATGATGAAATATTGATAAGTAATAAATCATCAGTTTTGATTGGATTTAAATTGGTAAAAATGGTCATAAATGAACAACTAATAAACCATAAACTCTTCGTAGTTAAAGAGATTTGGTTGAATATGAGGGGATAAAATCCAATGATAACAAATAGTATCGAGAAGATAATTCTATTGAAGAATCCATACACAATACTTTCATACATCCCAACAAATGATATCACAAAGATAACTTTATTGATGATAGACATATTTTTGAATAATTCTGATAATCCTTTTGTCAAATTGGTCCAATCAACCAATATAATGTACCAGAAATAAATGGGGAATATAGCATAAAAGTAATAATTTAAAATTGAATTTTGATAGAATAAAATATAATTTATAACCACAGTAATCATCAAGAAAATCGACTTAATAATCAGATTTTCCCATGATGGATAAACTTTTTTCAAAACAAATAATTTCAAGAAAATAATCAATGAATAAATTATCCATCCAATAAATCCTAAAGTGACAATTGATCTTATGAAAACCCAGTTATAAGTCTGTAAATAATTTAATCCAATTAATGATTGTTTAATTAATTCACGACATAACTCAATGGCTCTTGCTTCTAACATCTCAACCTCATCACCATCAACATCTGGATTTTGTTCTAATTTCTTGATTATACCTTCGATGATATTCCTATAATCAATTATTTTATGATCCTCAAAATGTTTAAAAGGTTTGAATTTAAATTGATGGTTATAGACCTCCATTTCTTTAACATTATATTGTTCTATCAATGTCAATGCATTTGTATATAATCCTTTAATCTTACTAATAGAACTCTCGGAAATATAGTCTAATGGTAATTCTCCCACGGAGTTTTTTGGATAGTTACTACCTACTAGATATGCCATTAAAGATGCAATATCTGCTTGATTAACATCATTTCTAACTAAATGATCCAATTCCCAATCATCAAAATAAGTAGCTTCATAACCAGAATTCACTGGATCTTGAATTTTGAGTTGAGGTTCATCAGCTATTCTAGGCTTATTGACACCAGCACCCCATGTAATCAAAGGTGTTCTAGTATTATCAGGATGCCCATCACCATGAGAACCAAAGTCAGACATCCCATGATCAGCCGTGAACACAAAAGAGGTTTTATCATCACCAAAGAAATCATTGATCTTAGGAACTAATTGTGATAATTGTGCATCAACATATTGAAGATTGTCATAGTATTCAGCAGAGTATGGCCTATAAGCATGACCAGCAGTGTCTAAACCTAACAAATGTAAGAAAAACACATTACCATCTTTACGTAATTCAGAATCCAACGTATGATTAGTAGAAGCATTATTAAATAATTCATTTACATGATCAAATACAAATGAATCTAATTGAATGGAATCAGCAGTATAATCTTCAAACTCATGTCCATACATATGGCAATCAATTCTACCAGGAACTACATCCCCAATCGAGAAAATAGGTAAAATATCAGGTGATCCAAAAGAATAAGTATGTGAGGATTGATTAAAGAATGAATCAAAATCCACTGGGTTCTCTTTCCAACCTTTAGTTACAGCACTAACATCTTCATAAAACCCAGCAATTAATGCTACGTGACCTGGTCTAGATTCAGTAGGCATTCTAGTATTAGAAATCCCCCAACTTCCTTCATTTGATACGATACTTCTTAAATATGGAGCCATATATTTATGTTCACCAGTATTAGGATGCTTCAATTTCTGGAAGGTTTTATCAGCTCTTAGACCATCCCCCACTATCAATACTAATCTTTTAGCCGGTGGTTCTTCATTTGAAATATGTTGGTCCATTCCATGGACTAATGGTGATACAAAGTAAATATCAAAGATAGACCATAGGTAAAACAAATGGAACACCACCCCAATAAATACAAATAACTGACGCTGCCTATTCATTGGTGATTTTGTTTTGTTGCTAGGTGCCTTGGAGTTTTAAATAATGAGTTTTTCAGTCCAGTTCTCCAACTTGGAAGTGGTAGGTTAATAATTCAATCAAACAAATCAATTAGCTAACGTGTTTGAAAATATCGCGTCTACCAGGGTAAAAGAGCATCACCAGTATAAATAGAACGAGAGAACCAACCGGTATGCACACGTATATATATATATATATATAGAAGATAATAAGTAGATGTTATACAAATGATCAGTAGATGATCAGTAGACGACAGGTAGTGAATCAGAATATATTGGCCATTTCTTTCCAATTGCAGTTTTGTTTATAAGACTCCATGGTGGTATTAAACAGACGCAAATTCTCATGGAATTCATTCAAAACCACAAAGTCTTGATCTAAACATCTTTGATATACTTCAAAACATGATTGGTCTGAGTTGATAAGATCAAACAATTCTCTATCTCTACTGGCTCTTTCAGCTTGGTAAGTAATAATTTTGGTCTTATAGTTGAAGAATTCTCGTTGATATTTATGAATAGCTTCCACATAATCATGCCATAATTGAGCAGTGATATTTTTTCCTAAAGAAATTTTTGGTGGGGTAGGGGGAAGCAATGTCCTTACTTTTGTAGAAGCATTAAAATCTAACATGGTCAAGGTTTGTGGTTTACCTGTAGTTTCATTATTGTTGGTATGAATGGCATGACCTTTGATATAATTCTTATTGATGGGTGTATGAAGAGTATCAGCATTACTGAATCCATTAGAGTATTCAGATAACCTGGGTTTTTTGCTCCCATTAGGTGATTTCGCCTTAATCCTAGACCCTGGCTTTTCAGTATT
The DNA here is from genome assembly GCA_030583035.1 of Yamadazyma taylorii. NCBI lineage: Eukaryota > Fungi > Ascomycota > Pichiomycetes > Serinales > Debaryomycetaceae > Yamadazyma > Yamadazyma taylorii. The sequence continues at coordinate 140,818 of JAJMHJ010000013.1, read as the reverse complement.
ATCCGTATCCTCATCAAAATCTGGAAGACTATCCTTAACTTCACTAAAGTCAACATTACCAATATCTGGATTCAAAGTATTCTTTAGATCATTAAACACAAATGTGGGTTGTTTACGAGATTTGGATTTTCTTACAAACCGGTCACTGGGTTCATTCTTCATCCTTTTCTCGAATTCCTCTTGAATAATAATTTCAGGACTCTTTCTATCTTCTGATTGTTTAGGAGGTGATATTTCCTCTATCTCAGTATCAGCCACAGGGTCAGTATCAATATTGGGTTTACTAGAATTCAATCCATTATCTTGATTATAATTTCCATTGTTTGAATGATTGGCATTATTGAAATTGCCGTTAGGTTGAAAGGGAACGTCCCCATTAGCATATGACTCGGTAGTGGCAGTCTTACCGGTACTACTTTCATTAGTACCTGCTTCTTTACCAGCAGCATCATCATATGGCTTGGAAGTAACAGGATCAGATTGGCTATCTGAGTATTCATCATCAACAATTATAGGATCATTAGGATCACCTCGAGAGCCATTTGCAGCCATATCATCAGTGGTTTCAGGTGGGGTCTGTGATCTATTAGTAGATCTTATATTTGATGAAGAGCTATATTGGAAATTATTATTGTCGAAGGTTTGAAATGGACGTGACCAATGACCATTCAAATTCTTTCTTCTTTGGTTATGCAAATTGATTCCATCATCATGATATGCAGGTCTTTCCAGGCTTGAAACCAGTGCTTCACGAACTTGTCTTTCCCATTCATCTTCATCATCTGGTACTTGATCATAAACAGGTACTTCTTCTTCTTCTTCTTCTTCTTCTTCTTGATCCTTTTGTTGCTGTCGCCTTAGTTTCTCTTGTCTTCTCTTTGCTTTATGTTCTTCATATTGGCGTTGGGTCTTTTGTTCTAGTTTTTCTTTCTTAATTCGTTCAGCTTCCTTTCTTAATCGTTCTTGTTGAGCTCTCCGTTCCTTTTCTAGCAAATCTTCTGGACTAAATCTTTCATTATAATGACGTGAAAACACTCCATAACTTCGGGTATACAGGTGGGTTTGAGAGAAACGAGGAGTAAAACCAGGAGTAAAACCAGGAGTAAAACCAGGAGAGAAACCAGCAGGAAACCCAGGATCAAACTCTCGAGTTCGTCTTCTTCTATTCAAAAGATCATCATAATTGAAAGGAGTAGACGTAGTTGAAGTGCTGCTAGAACCATAGGTACTAGCTGAACTAGGAGTCGTAGTGAAGGAACTGGTTTCAGTGGTTCCATAAACCTTTAGATCATAAGCTTTACGCTTATCAGCAGACTTTAATGTATCATAAGCTTCGTTGATTCGTTTGAATAATTCATGATGAGTGGGATCATCACTCTTATCTGGATGATATTTGATGGCAAGCTTCTTAAAAGCCTTGGATATTTGGGCTTGGGTGGCCGTTATTGGCACCTCTAAAAGGTTATAGTAGTCCATAAAGGATTATTTCTGTCGCACAATGAGAACATAAATGAGATAAATGAGATAAATGAGATAAATGAGATAAATGAGATAAATGAGATAAAGTGAGAATATGATGAACTAGTAGAGAGGGACACTAGCACAACTAGCACAACTAGCACACCCACCAAAGCTCAGACTATTACCATATAACATTAATATTAAAACACAATGGCTTCCCTATATATATATATACTTACAATCATAATACTCTATAATTTATTCTACAGATAAATTCATATTTTCAATGGTAGATTTATTTAACTTCTCCAACAACACTTTACCATACTCAGGGATCTGTGCATCATTTGCTCTATCTAAATCAAAAAGACTAGTCTTGGAAGACCCAGATTTCTTATAATCACTTGGTAGATTATCAGCATTAAAGAATTGGGATAAATCTCCATGATTCAAAACATTGAATTTTTTCAATGTCTCTTCACTAACAACTCCAATACTAACAATGAATGAAAATACCCATCCCATAAGACTAGGAACATTAATGAAGAATTTGGTGGATAATAATTCTGGATAATTATCCCCAAAAATCTTGATGATTTCCTTAGTAGATTTTCTCATATTCTTATCGACTTTAAACATTGATACATGATTGTAATCATGGATTTGAACGATCTTATGGTTATTGCAATCAGTATAATCTATGAACAGTAAGGCTTTTTCCATCAATCCAATTCTCCATCTTAAAAAAACCGTACCAGGACGATCAGTTTTATCAACATCATTATTACCAAATTGGTCAAATAATTTCTTGGGATTCTTCACATTTCCATATAAATTCCAAGTCCCTACTTTATAATTAGGAGTTTTTTCATCTTTAAATACAGTTATAACTCCTAATTCATTAAGTTCTTTATCAAATTTCTCATTATAAGCGGCTGATAATGGTTGGAATTTATATCTCCAATTTATAGTTTCTGCTACTTTTGATATGGTCACATCCACGTCATATTCATTAGCAATTAAGAATTTTAATAAGATTTCATTTCTAATAGGTTCATTAACATATTCAACCCCAGTTTCATTGATTCTGTAACCAAAGATTTCGTCATAATCTTTGTTTTGTACCTTTTGTAAGATCTTAGGGATTGAGCTTATTAATTGGTCAAGTTTTTTAGTTTGATCTTTTGTGAGATCCATTGAAGTTACTAACGGAGTATTATTAGAGGTTTCCGCTTGGCCTTGAACGGGTTTCTCAACGTTACCAGTGTTATCACTCGAATCAGTCATGTTGGGTTATCTACAAAATCAGTTCATCCGATAACTTTTAGGCCGCGATCGCTAAAGATCGGACAACGAATGAGATCGACATCTTGGCACCCAGATTAATTTCTACACTCTATATTATCTACAAGCTGGTATTAACAGAAACCTAATTATTAGAACCAGGAACAATTCTAAAACTAAGAATATCATTCTTATTAACATCCACAGTATCTTCTTCACCAATTCTAACCCCACCAACTCCTTCAATGGCCGCAATCGTAACATCACCCATGATTTTTTTGGCAATTGATACTACTGGAGTTCCTCTTTTAACAAGAGTACAATTACGGAATACTTCATCACCGGAAGCTCCAGTAAAATTATGAATATTTCTAACGGTATACACCGGAATTAAATCTAATAAATCAGTAGCTGTTTGTAATAATTGAACAATTCCAGTGGTTCCAAATCTATATAGAACCAAATCTCTAATATTCTCAATTCTAGTTTGAAGTTTTTCATCTAAAGGCCTTAAATTCAGATCTGGTAAATCTTCCTTGGTATCAATGAATTCAGTTCCTGATTCATATTTAATAAAATTTTGGGCCACCAATTTCCTAAGTAAAATTTCAGTAATAGATGATGTTAGTACACATTTAGCCTCAGGATATTTCAAGATGATCTTACTAACATTTTTATCAGAATCAGGGTGATCCATTTTATTTAATGCAAGTACAGTGGGAAATTTATGATTCATAAATGATTTAACTACTTTTTCAATAGTATCATCATCCCATTCAGGTAATGGTGGTAAATGAGGAATATCATCTAATGCTTTCCCAATTAATTGTTTATTGGCATAATATCCTCCTAGTTGTTGTCTTAATGTTTCTAATGTACTGGACTTAGTTCCAATATGTTTTCTAACTACTGACCCCCATCTTTCTTTTAAATTACCTAAAATCCATCTAAATATTTCATCTTGTAACCATTCAATGTCTTGTAAAGGATCATAACCTCTGGTAGCTTTACCTTCAGAATCCGTAGTCCCACTTACATCAACTATATGAATTAAACAATCTGCTTCTGTTAAATCAGATAAAAATTTATTTCCTAGTCCTCTACCAAGATGAGCATTTGGAACTAATCCTGCAACATCCAATAACATCACCGGAACTCCACGTTTCCCCTGTTGACAATAACCATAAGTAGGTTTACATTTACCCAGAACTCCATACCTTTTACAGGCACATTCAACTTCTAGATATCCAGTAGCTTTATTTGGATCAATAGTGGTAAATGGGAAAGAACCAATTTTAGCATTAGCATCAGTTAAAGCATTTAAGGTGGTGGATTTTCCTGAACTGGGTTTTCCCACTAACCCAATGACTGTTTCTTTCCCCATTATTTCAAGTGTTTAAAGACTTGGAATCTCTATTTGGTAGGCTTAAACGTTGGGTATTACAATTATTATATTAAAATATTATAGCTAGTGAATAGGATTAACTAACCTCTTCACTAATTTTCGCAGACTTGACAAGTTCGCACAAAAAAGGTTTTTGGTCGCACCACCCTCGCCCTCACTCGCACTAAAAAAAAAAATGATTCAACAAATAAACAGGTGGAGTAGGTTAACACAATTACCAGTAGTACCATTATCATTGTCAATTATTAACCATGAATGCTCAATCAGTTTTAGGTAATGTGTTTGGAGGGTTCTCGAATGATTTCAAAAAGAAAAACTTTTCCTTATATGGTCAATGGATTGGATTATTAACCATGTTCTTATGTTTGGCCTTGGGAATTGCTAATATCTTCCATGCTTCTTTGGTGATTATCTTTTCTATAATTTGTATAGTTCAATCATTAGTGGTATTATTCGTTGAAGTTCCTTTCTTATTAAAGATTTGTCCATTGACCGACACCTTTACCAACTTCATTAAGAATTTTGATGAGAATTGGCCAAGATGTGGGTTTTATTTATTAATGAGTGTTATTCAATGGTTATCATTATTAATTCAAGCTACCAGTTTAATTGTGGTGGCAGTATTTTTTGCTCTTAGTTCTGCTTGTTATGCTTTAGCTGCTATTAAACATCAAGAGTATTTAAAGACGTCAATTTCCGTCACTGGTAATGATTCTTTAGATGGTCAAGTTAACGAACATGTGGTTAGAAATGTTTTATAAAATTGATGGGGAGAGATGATGGGCAGAGATCCATGTTTATAAGTAAATTGAATATATACTTTAGGTTAGGTAAAGGAGACGTAAGGGATTTGAAGACTAAAGGGTGGTAGGATTGGAATAGGTAGTATCAGATGGGATGGATGGGTTACTACATGACCGTATTGTACGACCATATATTATGAGGCCGCAGTAGAACACCAACCCGAACCCATCTGCGGTGAGACCTTTAAATTCTCATAAATCTCAAATCTCATCGCAGATAATATTTTTCATCATTAAACCCATCTTATCATGGATAATCCCCCCAAAGAACAACAAAAACAACAACCAAAACACAATACCCCGACCCCCTCAGCACCAGAAGAATCAAAAGGTCCTGTGGCCTTATCATTTGATCAAGTCAATAACAACGTAGATGAACTAGTGGAATTAAGAGGTGGTGGTAGATATTTTGGAGTCATTGACCCTACCAGTGGAGAAACCGTTAACCAAAAACAAAGTTTAGGTCCTCTTTGTGCTAATTGTCATAGACGTGGTCATATAAGATCAAAATGTAAAACGGTCATTTGTCATAAATGTGGGGTAGTAGGTGACCATTATGAAACTCAATGTCCTACTACTATGATATGTGCTAAATGTGGGAATAAAGGTCATAAAGCTATTGATTGTACAAACAAGGTTAAAAAGAAGCAATACTGTAAAACCTGTGACTTATTCAATCATAATGATGATAACTGCCCCAATATTTGGAGGTCTTACTTATTGATAAATAATCAACCATCTTCTTCTGAATCAGTTCTACCGATAATATATTGTTATAATTGTGGAGATGAAGGTCATTATGGGGATGATTGTAAACAATATAGAACTTCTAGAATCCCAAACATTGCTGGTAGTGCTTTCAGTGGTAATAATTTACCTTCAGCTTTACGGAAACTCTATTTTAGAACTATTCAAGATAATGCTTTACCGCAAAAACCTGCTTTTAATGCTCATAGTAATTATAGTGGTAACAACTATAATAGGAACTATACGAATAATTTTAGTAGTTTAAATCGGTTTGGATCGTCTAATAATAATGGGTTTAAGGGTGGTCAACCTTCTAGATCAGGGTATATTATGCCACAAAATGGTGGATTTCCTAGGAACAACAAAAACTACAACAACAGCAGCAACTACAATAACAGCAACTACAACAACAACAACAACAGCAATAACAACAACTACAACAACTACAACAACTACAACAACTACAACAACTATAACAATGATTATTCTGGATCCGATAGAGCCAAAGGATCACAGGCTGGAGGGAATTCGAAAAAGAGAAGACAGCTTCCTACGAGGACAGGATTTATTAATAATCGGAAGAAATCCAATGTGAAGAACTTGTATTAAGGGATTAATGATTCCTATAAATCGTAACTATATTGCATCAATGGTCATATCTTAACTAACACTAACTTGGTAATCGAGTGCACCTACCAATCAACTCCAATCTCACTAAAATCAACCATGCTCATCATCTCCATCACCGCATTTTATCTACTTGATTGGTTATTGGCTATTCTTCAACCTACTTAAATTCCATCAATCCTACCAGTAGTGTTTATGAACATAACAGAAAATCCTCTTATATTGGTATTAAAGGATCAAGGATCTTCAAAATGGATACTTTGAATGCCTATTTCCATTACCCGGATGGGAAATCCCCCCAATACAAACAATTAAGACAAGATACAACTGACCAGTATGGATACTTAACCACTGGGATTTTAGCAGCAGTTATCATAATAATTCCCATATATAATAGCTTGATTAAACGTGGTTATTATTATCATAACAAATTCAAATTATTACGGTGGATCAATAATTCATTCAATGGTTATGGTCCATTAGGAACTTGGATCAAATTCACATTGACTAATATATTATACCATTTAAATAATCTTTTACAAATTTTTTTCTGGATAATTATACTAGGAGTATTATCATTAACTAATTTATATCATGGAGATTTGATATTTCTAGCCAAAAGATTAGGAAGAATTGCTGCTAACAGTTTACCAATAATATTATTATTAAGTTTAAAACCAAGTCCTTTACCAAACACTTTATATCTATCATTAATTCCTATTCATAAATGGCTTAGTAGAATCATTATTTTCCAATCAATGTTACATGCTTGCTTATACTGTGGATTTTTCCAAAGAAATCATACTTGGAATAAAGCTATTAAATCAGAAAATATTTATGGATGGATTGCATTAACTGGGTTTTTAATCATTATATTTTCTTCTTTACTGAAATTTAGAAATCAGTTTTATAAAGTTTTTTTCAATCTTCATTATATTTGTACTTGGATTATAGTAATTTGTTTACAATTTCATATTAGACCTCAAAATTTCGGTTGGTATACTTTTGTTAATGGATTACTTTTAGGGGGTCAAATTGCTTATAGGGTTTATTTAACAAAGATATCAAATAATGAAGAATTTATTATTAATAATGTTTCACCAAATTTGATTTTAGTAGAATTCCCCAATCATTTAATTAAGAAATTTGCTAAAACTCCTGGTTCTCATATTCGATTGACCAAATTATCCAAGAATCATAATTATTTATTAGATGCCTCAAAATTCTTAATTCCCAATTATCATCCATATACTTTAGTTTCATTGCCTAATGATCGAACTCAAAAATTAATCATCAAGAAGAGTAATTTTAAATTTGAAAATAATACAAAGTATTTACTAAATGGAAGTTATGATTCAAATTTATTATTTATAAATAATTTTGAGAAAGATTTCAAAATTAGTAGATTAAGAATTAATACTAAAAGAATTCTTATAATTATTGGAGGTTCAGCTATTTCATTTGCTTTACCAATCTTGAGAGTTATGAATTATCATGGTATTCCAATTAAAATTGTTTGGGTGATTAAAGATTTCAGGGATATTGCCATATTAAAATCTTTTGATGGATATATTCATGGTAATGATATAGAGATATTTGTTACTGGCAGTGAACTGTTGGATGATTTGAAGAGTTATAAAAGTTACAGAAGTTTACCAGGAACCAGTAGAAGTTATGGAACTTTTGATTTAGAACTGAATCATCAAGAGTCTGATTATGATTATATTAATTCTTCTAATAGAACCAGTCCACAGGTAGAAGATGAGACTGTTGATATTTCTGTTCAAGATGAAGATGATTCCTCAAGTAGTAATGAAATAGAAGATGACTGTTGTAGAAGTCGATCAAATTCCGAAGCTGATCAACATGAATATGAAGATGATGAATCTGAAGATGATGAATATGAGGATGATCAATTATTATCTCCATTTCATGGTGGTGACAATGGAGATGGTGATAGAGATGGCAATGGTGATGATAATGGTAATGGATTAAGCCGAAGTACTTCTCATCATTCTTATCGTTCACATAAAACCAATTCTTCCAATACCACTAATGAACATTTTATCCCCAGAGCAAAATCAGTTAATGATTTAAGCAGAGCATATTTAAACAATTATAATGATACCATACGGAAATTGAATCTCACCAACAGAATCTATAAAGGACGACCCAATATCAATTATCGGTATTTCAATTGGTGTCTACATGAAGGATTTACTCAATGTAGTGGACCAGTAGAAGTAGGATCGAATTTGGTTTGTTGTAAAGATTTACAAGCCAATAACATCCAAGAGATTGATTTATCAAAAGTATGGGTAGTATCAGCTGGTCCTAAAGGGTTAGTGAATAATGTGAAGGTATGGGCTCACGAACATGGACTTAAATTCCATGAAGAAGCTTTCTATACCTAAGGTGAGTAGCATATATTAGCAGCATAAAGACTAATGAGAGTAAGCACGATAAGCATGTATGAGTACGTATATATTTAATTCAATAAACCTATCTATCATTACTTCGTATTTGGAAATTTGTATCTGGTTGACACATACTTTGACTGGGCTATTTGCCCTCTTGAAAGAAAATATTTCTCTTTAACTCTTCTTCCAAAGCCAATTGTCTACTCATATGACCTTTCTCCTTATCAGTCTGAAAGATAACACCAGCAATCCCCCAGATGGTAAGGTACCAACATTTGTATGGGAGTCTAAAGAATTGGGCTGTATGACCTTTGTTATATCTAAGGTTTAGGAATAAGCCGGACACTACCCCTATAAGGGCTCCTTGAAGGGCTCCTCTAACACCTGCCCTGAACAACTGGTTGTTTAAATCGTGAATTCTATCTTCCTTTTTAATTAATGGATTCATTGTCTTGCGATAATATGATTCGGATTTCAATTCGCAAATGATTGCAAAAACGATGTCACTGAGAATCACCAGTCTCACACGTATGGTGAGTATACCACTATGTGCTGTGTATACCACTATAGGCTGTGTATACCACTATATGCTTTACTACTATATGCTGTGTATGTCACTATATGCTGTGTATGTCACTATATGCTGTGTATGCCACTATATACCACTATATATACAATCATCTGCTTACAATCATCTGCTTACAATCATCTATGGTACAATCATCTGTATTGTAACCCTACTCATTAAGCCACTTATCATTACTATTCAATACACTCTCATCACCATTCCCAAACCTAATCACATTTATTTGATCAACCGGTGGAAACACATTAGCCTTGGCCAATGATATAACTCTTAATCTAGGAAATATCTTCCCCTTTAATAGATTTTGATCAATCAAACTAATCAATAAATTCTCTATTATCAAATCATCTAGTTTAACATCAAGTCTTGAAATGTTTAATGCCAAGATCAATGAATCATAGTCTATACTTAAAGGATTCCCTAAATAATCCCATGTCTTTTTAAAAAGATTTCGAACCGTAAGAATGACTGATTTATTCTGTAACACAATAAGAACATTTAATGCTTTGAAGAAACTGTAATTATTATTAATAATTTGTTGACATAGACCATAATTTCCTCGTTTGATCGATTTAAACAATTGTTCATAAGTATTTATAAAAGCCAGAGAATCACCACCATTAACGGGAGAAAAATACCATTGTCTAATGAAATTAAAATTGGGATTCTTCCCTATTAATATACTTATAGGTAACAATAATTTCAATATCTTTATGATATTTGCATGGGTTGGATAGGAAGGATCATGGGGACTATTAATTAAACACCAGCTTAAATGTTGATAACTATCAATAAGTTGATCTTTGATAACATAAAATTTCGATAAATAATACCGATACTGAATAATTTCATTCTTATCGAATTTTGACAGTGATAAATGTAAATTATTAATATTACTAAACACATTTCGACAAAGTAAAGGATTATCAATTTTAAAATATATCAGACACAATTTAACCGATATAAATACTATGATTCTTGATTTGACCATATTTTCATCATTGGTTTGGGATCTAATATTATTAAATATCTTTAATAAAATTGATGCTAACCATGATAATCGAAGTTTCCCACGGTTCTCCTTAAGATAAAGTTGGGTATCCAATTTATTAGCCATGGGTAAGATGAAACTTATGCTTTGCTTGATCACTAATATTAAACTACCACCTTTGACGTTACTGAAACTGACAGTCAAACTTTCAAGAAATTGACTATATAAATCAAATGATTCTAATAATGACCAAGGATTCAATTGGTTACACAATCGAATGAACAGCTTAACGAACTCATTAAATGCTAGCCAATCATTATCATAGAGATTGTATCTTTCAATGACGGAGTCTATCAAAGCATCTGTACTGCTAGCACCACCACCACCACCACTTCCAATATTCTCATTATAGATGGCCTTAATATGACCATTAGTGAATGGATTGAGATCAAACAACCGACCGAATTCTTGGATCTGTTGATTTAATGGTAACTTAGAACACGCACGTACTTGTTGAAGGAACGGGTCCATGTTTCTATTTGTCCTAGTACACTTGTAAAGGTGTGTTCTTATCTATTGATTTTGATGGGTGTAGTAGTGATGAAGACCTTGGTTATTTTTGCACTCTCGCACCAGGAAAAAAACCGTAAGTGAAAAACTCTGAGAAAGATTGAGTCTGAGACGGTAGACTGCCACAAATCAAACTACTAGACAAATCAACCCTACCCCAAACAACAGCCCTACCCCAAATCTCCAACCACTAAACTTTTAGTACCAACAGATAAAGTCTCGTAATGGAATTGTATGAACAGAAATTAGTGGTACGGCTTCTACCACCATCACTAACCCAAAAAGAATTCTTTGACCAATTGCAGCAAATATCTTCATTAAATAATTTACAAAAGAGTTATTATGTTACAGGAAAATTACCTAACAATCCTTATGAACAACCCATATTTTCCAGATGTTATTTATTTTTCAAAACCCGTCAGAACTCTACAGACTTTGTGCTACCAGTCAAAGACAAACCTTTTACTGATGCTCAAGAAGATTCTATGATTCCTCAAATATCCAACAGTTTATTTAAAGAGATGATCAATAAAAATTCTAACGAGGGAGCCGATTCTGATGAAATTGATAATGATGAATTATTTATACGATTTAAAAAACTATATGATTCCAATAATGGTCACGAGTTCAGGTTGAAATCTGAAGTTAACGATATAAAGCGTACTAAGAAACTTCAAAGATCAAAGCATATCGAGGAAAAGAAAACCAATTCTAAAAAGAAGCAACAAATAGCACAAGCAAAGAAAGAAAGAAAACGTACTAGTCGAAAAGAACAATCTAAGCAGCAACAACTCAAACAACAACGAGAAAATACTCAACTGCCACAACATAAAGATAATGTTTCCAGTAAAGACAGTGACTTAAGTGATAGACCAGATAGTAGAAGTAGTTTGGATAACCCAATGAATGATACTGATATACTGAAATCAAAGGCTTCTAAGCTGAAAGGGAAGTCTAAGACCAGTAACCCTAAAGAACGTAAACCTCGTCCAAAGAAAGATAATCCAGCAGGTCATTTACAGGAACAATCACCTGGCCCAGGAGGTTCAGAGAGTAAGTCGAGTGAACCAAAATCAAATAGTAAAAAGAGAAAGAAACCAAAGGATGGGAAGGCAAAGGATCCAAAGGAGACTAAGCCAAAGGAGACTAAGCCAAAAGACACCAAGCCAAAAGACACCAAACCAAAAGACACCAAACCAAAAGACACCAAACCAAAAGACACTAAACCAAAAGACACTGAAACAAACACAAAGAACAGGAAGCCAAAAAAACCAAAAGCTTCAAAAGAACCTAAACCATCTAAACATAAATCTCTGGAGTCAAAGCCATCAGATCCTAAACAAAAACCATCAGAGCCTCATAATCTGTCCTAGAGACTCTCTTCTCCACTAGTGGACTGGACTTTGAACTCACCTCTAGACATTTATTGTTTGTATTTTGTAATATATATATAGACAGAATTATACAGCATGAGAAGATTTTAATGCTGGGGAGAATAGGTTTATTCTCCAAGTGTACCTCTGTTAAAACCAGTTCTCTTACCATCCTTCCACCAACAGCTCTTACCATACAATTTGATGAGCATCGCACCATGTTGTGCTGCGATTACGATTCGAAGGTATCTCTTCTATTAGATCCATTAATAAACTTTAACCAACAATGAGATATCTAATACGATGCTTACTGAGTTCAACTAAGCTAAAATTCCAAACCAATCCGTTTGATAATCTCGATTTCAATTCTATCAAATCCATGGATAAAGTTCTAGGGATCTTAAATTCCACCAACGTAAACCCACCCGAAGAAGATGAACGAATTCTATTAGGAAAACAAATCTTTGAATACAAGTTAACCAGGTACTTAAATGATAAGCATATCATAGGCAGGGATTCAAGAATATGGGCAGGTACCAAAGCAAAGTATAAGGATTTCTGCCGAGATTCCATGGAAGATTATAATAACCTAACCGGATGTCATGATAATGAAAATTATCTTGGATTAATGAGTAAATTCTTAATTAATGATTTGGGGACCATTCAATCTTTAGAGCCGGTTATGAATAAGATGATCAACTTAAAATTTGATCCCCAAGAGTATCAGCTACCAAGTTTGAAAATTCCTGCTGCTTACAGTTATCAGTCCAATAATCATTATTTAATTAATAAAGCCCTTAATACCAATAAAGATCCGTTATATTTATTGCTGGTATTGATAAATGATCCTCATGTAATAGAAAGAGTTATACATTGGTATCAAATTAGAAACAACATACCCATCAGTCCATATCCTATGATCAATAGTTTAATGGAATCACAAGAATATGAAGGAGAAATCTTATTTAATATCCTTGTCCGAAGACTAATATTTAGGGAAGATTCTTTACGTAATGACCATATCAGGAATAAATTTTTACTTCAACCTAATAGACTTAAAGTTATTATATGCCATCAATCAATGATTTTATCTCGTCTATTAAGTTTCATAGACTATAAGAAAAGTTTATCAAAAGTTAAACCGTTGAATCCGGTTAAATTAATGGTCAATAATTTCCATAGATTTTTAGCATCTATGTTTAGATTTGATAGGAAATTTGTGTTGAATTGGTTTTCTGAATTAATGCATTATTATAATGATCATGACCATCCTATAAACGACGATAAACTATATACAGATGCTTTAGAATATATTGATGATTTGTTAAAGGAAGACATTCCATGGATTGATTTTAAACGGAACGAGACGAGAAAGTTCATTAAATATTCGAGGACTAGAATCCAGAAGAAGTATAGTGGGTGAAGGGTGAGTAGTATATAATTTACATAGCAACATTTTAATGAATAATCCCATGAATCCCCCTTCCGTCTTGTAACTTAAAATCGGTCTCTGATAAATTCATAAAACTTATTCCATTATCAATGACTGCTAAAATTATAGTCCTTCCTGTTCCATGCCTTAATTTCTTATCCTTTTCTCTCTGATCCAACCCTTCAAAATCCAATGGTTCAATCTCATAATTTAGTTGATTGAAGAGGTATTGAATATCGTTTAATTTAGGAAACTCATTAGCAATACAAACTTGGAAATCAGGTTTTGGTGGATTCTTTTTAGAAAACAGTGATCTTGGTTTCCATACATTATAATGGATACCATATGAACTTTGATATGGGTCATTCTTAATACTATCATAAGTCGTATAATTAGGAATGAATATGAGTCTTTTCAAAAGTTGAGTATATGAACAATAATGAGTATTTTTGACATTTATCCCCACAGAATTAGAAATGGAAAACCAATGGTTGAATAGATCAAATACATTAGATTGAGGTTGGGGTATATGCTGGTGTATAAACTGTCCGTCATACTCCTTTACCAAATATCCAAGACGTTTCAAGTAAGCATATACCTGATACTTTGCAATCTCAAAAGATTTTAATTGGGTATAAAAATACTGCAAATTTATAGGAAGTAATTCATGGATATTGAAGGAGTTTATCATTCCCAGAAGATATCCCGAGAACTTATCATTGCTTAAATATAGAATTAAGGATCCTCTTTCTAATAGATATAACGTTTCAATTCTATTCAAAGTAATCACTTGTGCCCCAGTAGGTCTACCACTACCACCACTACCACCACCACCGATGGCAGTAATATTCATCAGACTATTCACCCCTATATCCTTGAAATAATTCCCCTTGACATTCAATATGATGGTTTTCTGTTCATGTTGAAGATATATACCTTCTAAAACTTGTTTTTCATGGATCTTGATATCTTGACTTAAAGCTTGGTACATTATTGATTTGGATTCAGTAATTTTGTCTATTTGATCATGAGTCCCATCAGGTTCGAAATCCTTTTCCCCCATCTTGGGTAACAGAGTATGTAAGAACCTATAATCCTGGACTTCATCTTCTTGATCAATGACTATTTCTTTGTAGTCATATTCATCTTCATTCATAGTAGCACGAATAACAGTAATGGTAATAAGTAAGTAGTGCTGCTGCTGTTGGGTGCTGCTGCTGCTCATCGACCTTATCAGAGATCTCAGTCGCGATTTTTCACTTGGAAATTCCCTCTGTGGACCAGTAAATCATGGAGATCACATTTGAATCATTGGTATGTTTGAATGATTTATCACAGATATGATGGATTTATCATCCCTTTAACTGTTTCGAAACTCATATACTAACGTACTTATGTTTTTTCCCGGGCATAAAGTCACCACTGGGTGACAGGGTTTGTATGTGTCCGGGTAGACATGATCATTATAGGCAGAATCATTATTCAATGATATGGTACATAATTTGATTAAAGGAGAGACCCTTGAAAGGCTCTCTGCGTTCAAATCAACACAGAAATTGATCCATAATGACCAATTGAAACTTCTTATAGACGAACACAAACCAGTGACTGATATATATGGTCAAGATAAAACTAAATTGAAGACTAACGATGGGGTCAAATATTTCAATTGTGAGAATTGTGGTCGGAATATAAGTGGAGGGAGGTTTGCTCAACACATCAATAAATGTCTTGAAAGAAGAAGGAAATAGGAGAGATGGGGAAGTTATGTTTTAATTGATCATTTGATTGGTTATGGGTGGGAGTTTAAAGCCAATTGAATCAATGTGGATTAACTTGGCCCAATACACGACTTCGATGAGCTCACGAAAAAAAATGAAATACAAGAACGAAAAGAACAAGAAGAAAAAAAAAACTATGGGGAAAAAACCTGAACAAAGAGAATAAGAGAACAAGATGCCACCACCACCAATTATACTAAATGCCCAAGCCGTTAGTGGAATAACAGGAAGTATTTCCATAGCCTGTTGGATTATTGTATTTGCTCCTCAAATCTATGAGAACTTTACCCGGAAATCTAGTGAAGGATTATCATTAATGTTCATTATTTTATGGTTAGCAGGAGATGTATTCAATGTATTGGGATCTATTCTTCAAGGAGTTTTACCTACTATGATTATATTAGCAGTTTATTACACCTTAGCAGATATTGTGCTCTTATGGCAATGTCTCAACTATGGTCATAATGCCAATACTGATTTAATTCATTTATCACCAGCTAATCCATTTGATGGGGATACCATAGAGCAAGTGTTATCAAGAGATAGTCAAGAAAATGTCAATAGACATAATGGGAATGGTGAATCGGGTGGACAAGGTGATGATGATGATGATGATGCAAGTGAGGACCAATCATCCTCCTCATATAATAAATATGAAAAATCACCCATGAAGAACTTCTTTTTCCAATTATTAATGGTGACTTTAGTAATTTTATCAGGATTGATTGGTTGGTATATTTCATACGTGAAGAATTATTATAAGTATAAGCATCCAGAATCCCCTAAATTAGTGTATGATCCAATAGCCCAATTCTTTGGATGGTTGTGTGCTGTGTTATACCTTGGATCAAGAATCCCCCAAATCTTGTTAAACTTTAAACGGAAAAGTTGTGAAGGAATTAGTTTTATGTTTTTCTTGTTTGCTTGTTTAGGGAATTTGACTTATGTAATTTCAATTTTGTCTATTGATGTTAGTTGGGATTATTTGGTCATAAACTCTAGTTGGTTAGCTGGTTCCTTAGGGACTTTATTATTAGACTTTACTATATTTGTACAATTCTTTGTCTATAATGAAGAAACTACTGGCAATCCACAACAATATGAAACCTATGGGTCTTTAGATAATGCATAAGTTTTTTTTTGTTTCTTTCTTTGCTATCTCTACATGGTGGATAGGATAATACTTGGGGTCACTGCTTGATTCAGCCGTTCTCAGTCATGTGTCTAATGACTTTACTTCTCTAGCTCTGATGGAAACGGGCATTTCCCATTTCCATTATTCCCGTACGGTCGGAAGTTTCTCAAACGAGCGCACGTAGCTTCTAATAAAATCATTGTATTATAATCTCATCAAGAGTAAAAACAAGGGTTTTTCTTCTTTTAATAATGTCCGAAACCAAACGAAGAAAGAGAACAAGTCTTGTATGTGAAAGTTGTAGGAAGAAGAAAATTAAGTGTGATAAAGGCCGTCCTTGTAATCATTGTGTTAAGTCTGGTAAGATCGATGGGTGCGTATATAATGAAGAGGCCCTCAAACAACATGAATCCAGTTTACCATATTTATCAAGTGCTAAGAATCCTATAGTGTTTAATGGGATTCAGAATGGTAATAATGGTATATCATCATCGTCACCATCATCGTCCTCATCATCGTCCTTATCAAAATCAAAATCAGGACAATCAAAACGTATGTCACCAGCCCATGACTCTATGATTAATCAAGGACATCAAGGACATCAAGAATCCCATGGACAAGGAAATGGCTCTCATCATAATCAACAGGCTGATGGACCCGGAAAGGATGTACAAGACTTTTCCACAAAAACAGAATTAGAAATCTTGAAAAGCCGGTTGATGTCATTAGAGAAGTCAATGAACAGTAGACAACAACCACAACCACAACCATTTTCACAACCATTACCACAACCACAGCCACAACGACCACAATCACAATCACCACACTTACAAAACCCTAATAAACCTTTGACATCATCATTTGGCCTGAATCATTATGAAGGTTTTGAGAATACAGGATCCTCAACATTCCTGCCCTTGATTTCCAATAGAGACTTGAATCATCCCCAATTATCACGTGGTTCAACCACCGATCATAGACCATCTATATCAACATTAGAAACCCCATACTTTTTTAAAAATAGTCCCTATCCATCTACTGAACCAACCAGTGCCATTAGAGATGAAGTTAAATTACCTCCTATTCATAAACAATCCATAAATGCTTCAATAGCTTATGGGAATAATAATCCAACTCCTTCCACCACTTATAGTAGTAGTAACAGTTATAATTATTCTAATGAAACGCCTTTTTCAACCACTACTAACACATTGGCGTCCAATGACCAGGGTCCATTAATAGGATTAAATCCTTATGGATCACCAGATGATACGATCAATTTTTTTGAAGGATATAAATCTGTTCATATTAAGAGTAATTACAGAAGGGTTTCATTTGGACCATTTTCATGGTTATCATTAATGCAAAAAGATTATGGGTTAAGGTTATTATGGGAGCATAAATCAAAAATGAAAGACTCATCTTCTGAGACCGCATTAATATTTACTAATAAAGAACCAGAGATCAGTGCCGAAACTACTTCTGTGTTGACCAGCAGTGCTAATGATAATTCTATTAATTTAGATGAAAAGGTTTTTGAAAAACGTCTATTGGAACCCGAAGGAGTAGGAGATATGATTCCTTATAAATTAATGAAATCTCAAGTGGAAAAGAATTTGGAAAAATCACAATCAAATCAATCAACTTTACCGTTAGGATTAACTTTCTATAATGGGAAGATTGAGAATGAATTAAGATTAATTGATAAAATTCAAGTGTTTTTACCAAAGAAAAAAGTGGTATGGAAATTGATTCATATATTTTTCATGGATTTATATCCATTTATGCCATTTCTTAATGAACAAGAATTTAGACAAGAAATTGAAAAAATCATTGGACCAAGTGGATATGAAGATGTTAAAATTGAAAATATCAAAGTTGAAAAACGATTAGATTTAGCGTTTATGGGGATTTTGTTAATCATGTTAAGATTAAGTTATTTATCATTATTTACTAATAGAAATGATATCAATGAACAAAGATTGACTATGAAAGATCCTGCCACCGCTTTAAAAGCTTATAATTATTTATTATTAAATCCTATCACCATAAATATTATCGATATTGCTGAAGAATGCTTAGCCCAGTTTAATTTGTTTCGAAAACCTAGTTTACCAGTCTTACAATTAGCATTTTATATGAAATTATATCACGTTTATGCTCCAGAAGATGGAGATGGAGCTGATGGTGGTGATTCAGCTTCTATGCAAGCATTATTAGTTCAAATGGCTATTTCATTAGGGTTTCATCGAGAGCCTTGCAATCTTGATCCTGGTAATTATGAGGTAAACCCTACCAATAGTATCGGAAGAAAAATTTGGCATTATTTAGTTTTAAGTGATTTGCATTCATCTCTTACATTTGGAACTCCTATTGGAATTAATAGAAGTTCTTATGATACTAATGTTCCTCATTATATAAAGGGAGAAGAAACTTTAATTGATCATGAATTGGATAAATATGTAACGGATTTTTTAAGTGATCGGGCTGTTGTATATCGTCCCATTAGAAATATTTTACATCTTATACTAAATGTTGAAGGTCATCCAAAAATGTCTGAATTATGTAAAATCTTGACTGACTTTGAATTATTATTACAAAGAGATTATGGAAATTTAACTGAATGTTTGAATCAAATTAATCAACCCTTTAGTGACTTTACAAAAGCTTTCAAAGTCAAATTTTATTTATCAATTAGAGACTTTTATATCATCATTTATTTTTATTTTTATTTATATTATGAACAAAGGAATTCCAATTTATCATTTTTTTATATCAAGAAAATCTTATCAATTTGTATAGGAGAAATCATGCCTCATTATTTTGATTTGATTGGGAATATTAAATGTGATTTAATCATTAATCCAACTGTTGAACAAGTGATTCATAAATCTAATCAAATCATTATTGCTTTAATAATTAGATGTAATTTCATTATATTTAAGTTAAAGAAACAACCAAATCATGATAGTAAATGTGAAAAAGATGCTCGATATTTGAAATATTTTAATGCCTTATGTCAATTATCTTCATCATTAACCAGATGCTTAGAAGTTTCAATTGCAGTAATTTCTAAAATATCCAATAGATATTATTATGCTTGGAGAATTACTAAAGGTCATACGTTCTTATTAAGGGCCGTGACCAAGAAAGAATTCTATGAACTGAATGATTCCAAGTCTGGAAATTTGGGCACTCCTATTTATTCTATAGATCAACTTAATGAATTGACTGGAATTTGTGAAAATACCTTGATGATATTAGGAAAAGAAGATAAGTATTTTTTCAGCCCGGAAATATTTGATGAATACCGAGATAAAAATGGCGATGTTAAACCCAATGATCCTAATAATCAATGCCCTAATGCAAATGCAAACGTCCAAACCCCCAAGTTCTTTAATTCTAATGATCCTGACCCTAACACTCCAGGGTCTCCGAAATTCAGATCTATTTTTAATAATGGTATCAATAATTTAACCACTCCTGGCACTACTGGTGCTTCTGGTGCCACTGGTGCAACCCCTAAACCAGGTGACTTTGATTTGGACTTTGTCAATTCAGCAGAAATCGATAATTTGTGGTTACAAGTTTTGAGCTCAAAACAAGACTCGGGGAATCAAAAACCCACGGCTTTAAATGGCAGATCCTCTTTGAGTCAATCTAAAGATATAAGTGCTGTTGGATTTACTGATGATGTATTTGATGTATTTAATAACATGCAGTTTGATGAGATGATTGAATCCAGTAATGACAATCAGAAATGATTCTATTCATTGTGCTTGTTGTATAATGGTGTATACTGTTGTTGTATTTTTCTTGTGTATAGTAGAATATACTACTGTTTAAAGGTGAAATAAAAAATGGCTGCAAAAAAAAAGCACACACACAAAAAACCAATTTTTTTTGCGACATCACTGGGTTCTATTTGTGTAGAAGTGAAACAACGCTATTTGATAAAACGACAGATGTCAGCCTTCTCTAAAGCTACAAAGCAACAAGCGAATGAAATTGACCAGTCTGATAATGGTGAAGACAACAGAGAAGAAATGGGGAAACATGAACGAGGAATAAAAGACCCCTGCAAATGTAGTATTGACCATACCTTTGATGGAAGTGCTAATGCCAGTGGTTGGCCGGCTAAGTCACCAAGAAAAGGTAAGAGGAAGATATCAGACTCTTCGGGTATATCTCTTGGACCAACAACCAATCGGAATACAAAGAGGTTGAAGCTTGCAGAAACTGAAAGACCTCAATTCCTTGATTTTAGTCCGCAAACTGAAGACAGTTGTAGCAGTAACAGTGATGACTTGAAGGAGTTCTATATACCTTATCAGGATCGTCTACTTAAGAAGCTAGAGAAAACTCAATTAGGCAGTCGTAGAAGTAATAGTAGAAGTAATAGTGGAAGTAATAGCAGTAATAGCAGTAATAGCAGTAATAGCAGTAGACAGAAGGATATTGATAAAAAAGGATCACGTGATAAATCTCAATCTGAGCTGTTAATAGTAGATACCTTACAAGGACAGCTAGAAACCATAGAACAATTATGGAACCAAACAGCTCAATTACTTGCTATTGTAGACTCGGAATAAGTCTAATCCACCAAACAAATAATCACCAGAGAAATACTTAGCTACGTACCTAATTTCTATATCGACCATTAGAAACCGAATTGGGTGAGATGCAATGAAAATGAGAAGAGATGAGAAAAAGTTGAAAAACTCATCACCAAATTATCAAATCACCAATAACACACGGTCACTAGACCATTACAACCCCCCATAACCACCATATGATGAAAAGGGAAAGACCAGAAGACCTCCTAACCCCAGAACAACTCCAACAAAGACTTGAAGAAAAACAAGAAAATGAGTTAAAACGTCAAAAGTTAGGAATATCAAAAAATCAATATAAAAAATTATTGAGACAACAACGACAAGATGAGACTAAAGGAGAATATAGGCAAGCCAAGCGAGAGAAACGGAAACAAGAAGGAAAGAAAAGAAACCGGAACTATAACAAAATCTCAATTGATAAACAATTAGACAGTAAAGGAGTCAGATGTTTAGTGGATTGTGAATTTGATGAATTAATGAATGATAAAGAAATCAAATCATTGAGTAATCAGATTGCCAGGATGTATAGTAGTAAACGTCAATGTAAATATAATCTACCATTAATTATCAATTCATTCAATAAGAGATTAAAAACTAGATTTGATACGGTGATTCCTCAATATAAGTCATGGAAGAATTTAGATATCAATTGTGATAGTACCTTAAAACAACAAATGGAGATTGATCAAGAACAATTAGGGCAGAAGTATGTGTATTTAACAGCTGATACTGACAATGAGATTGATGAGTTACAACCAAATACCACATATATTATCGGAGGAATTGTTGATAAGAATAGACATAAGAGTTTATGTGTGAATAAAGCTAAACAGTTAGGAATGGAAGTGGGGAGATTACCAATAGGGAAATACATTAAGATTAATGGGAGACAAGTTTTAGCTACAAGTCACGTGTATGAGATTTGTTGTAAATGGTTAGAGTCTAGGGATTGGGAGAAGGCATTTAATGAAGTGTTACCACCAAGGAAGTTGAAGAGGGAAGGGGAGGAGGAAGGAGAGGGAGAGGAGGAAGTACACAGTGAAGAGGATGAAGGAGAGGAAGATAGAAAGGAAGATTCTTAATAGAAACAAGAGCATGTAGATATCACTATTTGCATAGAATAGCCACATACCCATTACAACTTGCGTAGAATAATCCCTGACAAGTCTGACAAGTCAAGACTAACTGCTCTCAGTACCACTCTCAGTACCACTCTCAGTACCACTCTCAGTACCACACTACCCTCACACCCACACACGCACCCTTTCTCTCTCTCTCTCTCTCTCTCTCTCTCTCTCTCTCTCTCTCTCCCTCTCATATCCTATATTTAGCTTGCGTGGCTGAATCCTTTTTATGTCAACTCCATTCCCGTACCTAAAACTCCACTAGCCCGTTTAGCAGCACTTTCTTCGTGATCGTTGCTTCTCTCTACACCACCGCTCTCGCTACACCATGCTGCCCCCCAGCTTATCCAACAACTCCACTAATCATTATACCCTCTACCGTTCTATTCTACAAAACTATAAATCTCTTACCTAACACTCCCCCCTTCTGCAGTCCCTCATAACCTCTAATCCTCCTATATTTCGGTCCCTTAGTTTACGCTCTTGTGCTTATCTTCAAAGTTAGTGCTCAAATCGATTTTTCCCTCACAAAAAAAAAAATTCTCGTTCTGAAATTTCGTTCATTGCCCCCTTTTTCGTTTAGAATCCACAAACAGTTTTTTTTAGGTTTATTATCCTATAAGTTTTTTTATTTTATTGACAAGTATGTATAGCCAATGTATAGGATGGATCATAGTAATTGATCATATAGATGTGATCAGATAGACCCGGAACCCTTTAACCGAAGACCCATTGATTTTGTGCCATGGATGGATCTTGAATGCCAATTTAGCCGATTGTTTTGATCTGTTTACGCTGTCAGTACCAACCAGTTTTATAATTGATTTGATGCTATCATGAGATCTAAAGGATATTAGGATGATTGGATGATGCTGGGGGATTACATGTGACGCTGTACCAAGGGTGATTTGGCCCAGAGACTCTAGATCAACAAAGGCCCATGTTTTTAATGGGGTGTATGAGAAGGGGATCTTTCATATTTTGATGATCCCTCATCAATGGACGTTCTGGGTCTATGGTCTGATCCATTATGTTATTAACATGAATTAATTACTAACTGTCAATTGTTTAGAAATGGTTCCACCTCCAGCCGAAATTAGAAGAAAATTAGTCATTGTTGGTGACGGTGCTTGTGGTAAAACATGTTTATTAATTGTTTTCTCTAAAGGAACTTTCCCAGAAGTATATGTTCCAACCGTTTTTGAAAACTATGTAGCAGATGTTGAAGTTGATGGTAGAAAAGTTGAATTAGCCTTATGGGATACGGCTGGTCAAGAAGATTATGATAGATTAAGACCATTAAGTTATCCAGATTCTAACGTTATATTAATTTGTTTTTCAGTTGATTCACCTGATTCTTTAGATAACGTATTAGAAAAATGGATCAGTGAAGTATTACATTTCTGTCAAGGAGTTCCTATTATCTTGGTAGGTTGTAAGAGTGATTTAAGACATGATCCTAATACTATGGAACAATTAAGACAACAACAACAACAACCTGTTAGTTCTAGTGAAGGTCAATCTGTAGCTCAAAAAATTGGTGCTTCTAATTATTTGGAATGTTCTGCTAGAACTGGTGAAGGGGTTAGAGAAGTCTTTGAAGCTGCCACTAGAGCCTCTTTAAAAACTAAAGAAAAGAAGGAAAAGAAATCAAAGAAATGTAGCATTTTATAAGCTGAATTTTTAGTTTTTTGCTTTTGTTTCTATTTTTTGTTTTGGTTTTTTTTTATTGTTTATTAATTATTATTTTGTTTAGTTGCCTTTCTTTCTTATTTGGATTAATAGAGACCTGAAACCTGGAATACAAGGTGATTGATGATTCAATTTCATCTTGATATCTTTTTGTTAACACATATTTGAAGCATGGCCTGAATGGGAGCATTTAAAATTAAATTCACTTAGTCACTTACTCACTCAACGGATTATATGTGTATATATATATGTATATAAATACATATATGTATATGTATATGATAAATATGAATGGTTGAAATGATATCAAATTTATTGATTGAAGTGATTAATTGATTGAAGGGATTTTAGTTCTAATTATTAATGATATTTGATTATATTTAATTATTTTTCCATAAATTGTATTGCATTTCATGTTCCCAAGGGCATTTGTTAATGTTGTTAATGATTGAATTGTTATGAGATGTTTTAGGATTCTAGTGGGTTAAGGTTGATTTGTTAGTTGATGCAGTTGTTGTTTTACATAAGTGTATAGTTTTATATATATGAAATCTTGTACACTGCTATGTCAGTCTCACAATAGTTATGGTACAACAGTCGTGTAAATGATGCTGATTTGTTTTTTTCCAGTGCGAAAAATTGGTGAGGAAATGAGAAATTTTTAAACCAATTAGAAAAGGTATTATTACATTTAACTATATCATGATGTTAAGAAGTATCAGACCAAACACCAGATTAACTAAAAGTTTCATAAGACACAAATCTATCACTGGACTAACCAAACCAGAGTTAGACAAAAACGCATTCGCCCAACAATCCCCAAATCGTACTGAACCATGGGCTCCTTCTCAAGAATCTAGAGGGAATATATTGACTAGATTTGCTTACAGATTTATACAAAGAGATTTGGCTCAACAACCAAGACCACATTCTGCTATGGAATTAATAAGCAAACAACCTGTTAGATACTTAACTCCAGAAGAAGGGAATATTGCTGTTTGTGATGGAAATAAAGAAAATACCTTACAAGGACATCCTAAGATCTTCATCAATTTAGATAGACCACAACCAGCTACTTGTGGATACTGTGGATTAAGATACGCTAAAGAAGCTCATAGAGATATAATTGAAAATGGTGAACATAAGCATTAAGAAAGACAGTGATCCATTTTAGAGGGGGGTGCAGACAGGGGGGTACAAGCTTTGGATTTTCACGAATATAGCACAGTTTAATACACACATCACACATCATAGATATACAATGGTGATGACCATGGACATAGTTATATGATATATACTGGGGTTTAGATGTGAAACTACATAACATATCAATAGTTTCTTTGTTCTCTATTCTCTTTTCTCTATTCTCTATTCTCTTTTCTCTATTCTCTAATACTGTTATGAAATTTCTTATCACGTATCCCCCGGCTAAATGGATATTTTCCAGACCCTCACTGATTTTTTTTTGCAATTCCTTCTTGTTAGGAATTTTTCCATAAGAGTAATTAGATCAGTTAACCATGGATACGTTCAATGATATAGTAACAGGATCGGCTTATGGTCTCTATTACCTGAGACATCACTTAATAAGGTCCTATATTTTGATCCCCATTGGGATCTTGGTGGAATTCGTGATTTTATATGGACTTAATCAATTCATTATAAAGATCCTTCATATTAAGTTCCCAGCATCAGTAATGGGGATGTTAATAAATCTTGTGGTGTTATGTATTTTAAGTATCTTAGGGAAACGATTTGAGAAAATCCAAATGGTCTTAACCCAATATCTTCGAATAATTCAGCCATCAATGAATTTTAGTTTGAAATGGATCAATATTTTCTTTGTTCCATCATTCATCATTTTACCATTAAGTAAACCAATTACTATAGTTGAAGTGGCTAAGATAGCAGCTGTGTTTACAATTGGATGGGTGTTATTAATGTTATTCAATGTCTACGTGATTCAATTGTTAAAAATCTTACTTAAATTGAATAGGAAACAAAAGGTCGCTGATAACAATGATAGTATTGAATTAACTGATTTACAGAATCATAGTCAGAATCAACGAGATCCTCTGCCAGATGATCCAGTGTTGGGGGTTCTGCTGATTGACCCACATCTGAGTGAAAGAGTTGAAAGGGATGATAATCCATTTACATCTATGAGAGATATTACTACTATAGACTTGAGAACTATAAAGACAGATTCTCAAATCCCTAATTCTGGGAATTCTGAATTACCTGAATGGCATACTGGCGAGCCTAATGCTGGCAGCAGTAGTACTAGGCCCCACGTAGATATCCCCAGACCAGAACATTCTCATATAAAATCCACCTCGACTCCTGCTAGTTTAATGGTTAGGGATTCCATTAGTTCTTCTACCACCGACACCACCATCCTTACCAACACCAATACCAACACCAACACCAATGCCAACACCAACACCAACACCAATGCTAATAATATCAACCCCACTGAGTATCCCCATCTAACTAAACTAAGTGAAAAAACTGCCATATTCATCACCACCTACATTGACTGGATCCTTTATACCCTCCTATTCATTAGCTCAATCCCATTATATTATATCAAATCATATCATTTATTCCTCCCATTCCATTTGAGTATCACCATCATATCATACTTTATAGCCCTTTTGATCCCTCTCAAATGGCCCGTTACTAAGAAATTTGCTCATCCAATTTTGGTTTCTACTGCACTAATTTTATTTGTTTGCTTCATAAGTTCATTAATTTATCATCATCATCCAAAAGGATTCTTAATGGATTTAAAATATTATAAGACGGGGAAGAATTATTTGAATTTATTCTCCAACCAATTATTATTAAATAATGGATTGGAACATAATAGTTATGAAGATTCTATCACTAGATACCCTATATGGCCAGGATGTGGCGATTTTTTAAGTTCATTGATGGATATCTCAATTATCTCATTAAGTTTACCAATGTTCACCCATAGAAATGATTTTATAAAGAATTTCTGGATAATGATCCCAATTTTATGTAGCATGGCATTAAGTTTCTTTATATACCCATTGGTGTGTTATAATGTGGGGATAAGTTCTAAACGATCCATTGGATTTATTGGTAGGTCTGTTACTTTAGCATTAGGAACTCCATTAATAGATTCATTAAATGGATCAGTATCATTAATGGCTGTATGTACGATATTATCAGGAATTATCGGAGTATTGATTGGTGATACCGTGTTTAATCTATTAAGAATAAGTTCAAATGATTTTATAACCAGGGGTGTTAGTTTAGGAATTAATTGTGGGGCAATAGCTACGGCTCATTTACTTACAGTTGATCCAAGAGCTGCATCTATGAGTAGTTTAAGTTTTACGATTTTCGGTACGGTTATGATTATATTTGCTAGTATAGGCGATATTAGACTGGTTATACAGAGCATGGTTCAGTTATGATATGAGTTGGGTGTGTGGATATAGAGGTCTATAGGTCTATGGTACGGTATCCTACAGTATTGTACGGTTCTAATACATTTTTTTTTTTTTTTTTTTGCAGCAAAACGCGTCCTGATAACATGGAAAAAATCTCAATTTGATTGTCACATATCCAAAAGACATGGAACAAACTAAAGTAATACTATTACCTAAAGAGATCGAAAAGTCACAAGACCCACAGAATCATGGTCAAGGAATCCAGGTTGTAGAATTACCCCATTTTAAGGATTTAAACCGGTCCAAGAAATACTTAGTGGCCAGTGATAAATTATATGATCTCAAAGCCATCGATGGGAAATCATCACCTAAATCCATTATATTTGAAAACGATACTGAAGGACGAATTCATGAACTGGAACAGGTGTTAATAACTACCGAATATAACTTCACCTATTTACTTATCTCCCTATTGCTGGCCCGATCTGGTGGTACCACTAAACAACGAAATTTCATTACCATAGAGAATCTCATAGACAATCATGATTGGTTAAATAAGCTCCCGTATAAATTGATCCAAAAGGGCTTGGACAATATTTGTGACGTACTTGAACAACTGGATGAATTCTTCTATAAAGTCAACCCCCAAAAAATCGACCAATTCATTACCACAAAAATTCATAAAATTATACAATATCTTCAAGGTGGACAAACCTCATTAGTATCCAAACTTAAAGTCAATTTATATATTGATAGTGAAACGGAAATCCCCGACAATTACATGGATTTAGAGCTTAGATATCAGGCCATTCAATTGATCAAACAGAATTTGGTTGATGATGTTGATGTGCCAGTATTGAATGAGGATTTTGATGAATTATTGACCTATAAACAAGAGATTGTCAAGAAATTGACTACTAGACAACTCATGGCATCACAACCAGTTGTGGAAGCTAAACCCAAACCATCCAATAATGCCATAAAGTCTAAACAGAAAAAACCAGTCAAGAAAGTTGCAGTGGGGAAAGGAGCATTAGATTCATTTTTTTCTAAGAAGAAATGAGCGAGAGACCATTTAAAACAAAAGTTTGTATAAATAATTTCATTCCTATTTACAACATTTCATATTATAATATATATAACTGAATATACTAGAGCATTCTTTAACCCCAATTCAAGCTATTATTATCAAGGCTTTTGTGGTTGGTTATTGGCTTGTGGTTGGTTATTGGCTTGTGGATTTACTCCATTAGCTTGTAAACTATCATATATCTTCATCCCACTAACCATAAATTGAGAAATATCATTCATATTAGAAGGTAATATGACCGTATTAGTTTCTTTAGCCAAATTACCAAATTGTTTAATATAATCTTGAGCAATTTGTAAATTAATGGCTTCTTTACCATTTTCATTATTCTTAATGGTATTGGAAATCAATTCTAAAGATTTGGCTAACCCTTGAGCTTTTAATATTATGGATTCATATTCACCATTAGCTTTATTAATTTGTTCCATTTTAGCAGCTTCAGATTGTAAAATTTGCGATTGTTTATCCCCTTCAGCTATATTAATTTTCAGTTGTCTATTACCTTCACTTTCTAAGATTTCGGCTCTTTTAGACCTTTCAGCTGAAACTTGTCTATGCATAGCCTCTAAAACATTATTAGGAGGATGAATGTCTCTAATTTCATATCTTAAACATTTGACTCCCCAATCACTAGCTGCTTCATTTATAACTCGATTAATATTTACATTTAATGATTGTCTTTCTTTTAATACTGCGTCTAATGTCATGGAACCAATTTCAGATCTCATAGTGGTTTGAGCTAATTGTGAAATAGCAAATTTAAAATCTTCAACTCCATAACTAGCTTTAAAAGCATCCATAACTTTAATATATAAAATCCCATCTAATTCCAAACTAACATTATCAGCAGTGATAGCATTTTGACTAGGGATTTCAATGGCTGATTCTTTCAATGATTGAACATAGGTGATTTTATCAAGAAAGGGAATTAAAATGGCCATTCCTGGTTTTAATATTCTGTTGAATTTCCCCATTCTTTCAACAATCCAAGCAGTTTGTTGAGGAACAAATCTTACCACTGTGTTGGCGGGTAATCTTTCTCTTTGGAAGAAATTTAAAGTGGTGACATTATTGATGAATCTTTTGTGGAAGATATGAGGATGGAATTGTGATCCCAATTTATGGGGGAGTATTTGTTTAGTTACGGGTCTAAACATTGTGATAATAGGAAAGAAGTGACTATGACCTGGTTCTTGAGGTGAGTTCAGTCCCGCGAAAATTTTGCCTGCGAAAGAGTGATTGAGTGATTGAGTGAGTGAGAGAGTGAGAGAGTGTGTGTGAAAACGAGCAGTGAAAAATACCTGAGATGAGCACATCAATCTTTCAAACTGATTATTACAATCATAGTCATAACTACAAACACATTCACCATTACAAAGATCACAAATCCATACCCTGGTATCCACACATTACACCTAATTCCCATATAAGCTTATAAATAACCCATAAAGCTCCCACCCACCCACACACACCCCTTAGCCATGAAAACCAACGATATCTCCTCAAATGAAACCAAATTCTTAGTAGAAGGATTAAAACATGGAATACGAGCAGACGGTAGACAAATGGACCAACTTCGAACCCCACAAGTCAAACTAGAAGAAAACGGATACTGTGAATTAAACTGGGGTAATACCAAGTTAGTTATAAAAGTAAGCAGTGAAATCATTAAACCCTTTGAAGATAGACCCAATGAAGGACTATTAATGATCAATAATGAATTATCATCAATGGCAGGTATTCAATTTGAAAATGAACGGAATAATATATTTGAAGTATTGAATAACCGAATAATTGAAAAATCCATTAGAAAATCTAATGCGATTGATTTAGAAAGTTTATGTATTATTAGTGGGAAAAAAGTTTGGTTAATCAGAGTTGATGTAAATATTTTAAATTATGATGGGAATTTAGTTGATAGTTGTATATTTGGAATCATGGTGACCTTATTAAATTATAAATTGCCAAGCTATGAAGTATTGAATGATATTGATCAAACTCAGGTGATTAAATTATATAATTTATCAGAAAGACCCCCAATGAATTTAAGTATTTTACATATTCCTATAAGTTTAACGATTCTGTTTTTTAATCCGTTAACCCAAGAGAATAATTTAAAGAGTGATGAAAATGATGAAATTTCTATATTTGATGCTAATTTACAAGAAGAATTAATTAGAGATAGTTCATTGATGATGACTATTAATAGTAATAAAGAAGTGTTACTGATCCTGAAATTAGGAGGAATTCCCATTGATTCGATTGAATTACTCAATTTATCCAATAAATGTTATAAAAAAGCTCAAGATTTGACAACCTTGATGAAACAAATTGTGGATGAGAAGGTAGCTACTGATGAGGCTAAATATAATTTAGACTTGTTAAAAGTAGGAGATTCTAGGTAGAGTTGTGTATTAGTATATATACATCATTATTCATCATTACACTTGTTACTTCTATTATTATTCATCATTACTTCTATCATTATTGTCACTCATTAAAAGTGAGATTCTAGGTCAAACTGTGTATTATTGTATATATTAATCATTATTCATCATTAGTTCTATTATTATTATACTTGTTCTTTATAACTAGGTAAATTCGAATCTTTACGTAATCTAGTCTTTTTATGAGTAAATAAACTATTAATTTTGACAGACCCCCATTTAATAATCTTACTTAATCGGGATTTAATGGAATGAGAAGATATCATTAAAGAATAAATCCAATATTCTAATAAAAGAAAACATAACACGATAAGAAATCCTCCAAATACTGCCAAAACAATATGATGAGCCAATGATTTAATAAATTTAGCATCATCTAAATGCCATGAAGATCCGGGTGATATAGCAAAAAATGAATAATCATGAGTTTTATAATCTTTTGGCATTAAAATTCGGATCTTACCAGCTTCTGGTACCCCCCATCGTTTATATTGTTTCCACATTACTGATAAAAATAATGGGCCCGTTGAATACATAATAGTGATATAAGGCACCAACCAGTTCTTTTGATATTTCTTTAATGAATCAATAACCTTTAAAAAAAATGGATGATTTGGGACTGATCCCATTACATCATTAGAGATCCCGGTTGGGATAGTTTTACGAACAAAACTTGGAACCGTTAATAAAGGATCTAATCTTCGTTCACATCCATCGTCTAAATCAATGTAAACCCCTCCATAATGCACCAATGCAAAATATCTAATGGCATCAGCTCTTTGAATCGGATATTTATAATCATCCCAAGTACTTAAAAACCATGGGAATTTTTCGGCAATAAAATCTCTGGACATTTCATCGGTCCATAAAATGTATTGATAGTCTGGGTGTAAATTAATACAAGCTTGTTGGCCTGGTTTCCAAATCTCGGGGATTTCAGTGGTTTTATAAGTTTGATGAATGATCTTTGGTATTATCAATGGTTTTGTAAGTTTATGATCATTAGGATTAAGCTCCACATCTAATAAAGCGTCCAGGAAACTATCATCATGTAGCAACGTAATCAAGTCAAACAAGTAATACACAAGGTATAGAACCACCACCAAATGGGCTCCAATTAAATACTTCAACTCTTTTCTCATGTCAATTATATGAGGATAAGCAAAACAAAACTATGAAATGAAATGGGATGGGAAATCTCTGATTTCGAAAGGAGCAAAGCAAAGTCTAGGTAATTTAGAATTATATATATATATATATATATATGTATCCGCAATGACGGAGTGATGAATCTCCTTGACGGTAAAAAAGGGGGTAGTGATTGGAGGAGGTTTTTAATATGGGGAGTTTATGTCTTCTTGTATAGTTTTTTTCACAGTGATCCTTTTGAAATGAGTGAGTCGTGTATGTGCTCTAACTTCTCCTATTTTTTTTTTTTTTTTTTGTATGTTGTTGTTTCTTTTGTTTAGCCGGGGTAGATTCGTGACGGGCCCAGCGAGGACCAGCGAGGACCAACGAGGACCAGCGAGGAGGGAGGAACCAGGGGGGAGGGAGTTGGATAAGTACCGATAGAGCTGTAGACTGAACCCGATACGTTCATTATGGTATCTAGAGTGTTAAGAGGTAGGATTGGAAGCATATAGAGACCATATACTGGCTTTGGACGGTGTTATTCACTAGTCATTGATATGTGCCAGTTATCATCAATTAGACCAAGTTACTGCGGAATTATGAAATAACATTGCCCCGCTTATGTAATCGGTAGATCTTATTTACAGTTTCAGGTAATTCAAGTGTGGTCTGTAAGAGAGGATTATTGCTATAAAAGAGGAGGGGTGGTGTGACGGTGGTGACGGTGGTGATGATACAGTGGTAGTGGTAATCGTAGTAGTAGTAGTAGTAGTGGTAGTAGTGGTCGTCATCGTCGTGTGATTGTATCCTTGCTGCTGTGTTGATTGTTTGCGTGTTGGTGTTTGGTGAGGTGAGGCTGTCTATTTACCATTTGCCTGACGTTCTATTTACGTGAGGCTCTTTATTTAGCCTATTCACAGGACCTATTGAGATCCAATAGGGGGGCACCATAGCGAACACGACATCATACATACCTTTGGGATCACTACTATCCAGATACAATAAAGGCCACTATATCTATCTGGGAATAGAATCAGTGCATTCGAAACGGCTATCATTGGAGGAACTTCGGTTATAGGCTGCTGCAGTGACAGATTTGCGGTATGTAAATTTTGCAACAAAAATTGTCCACCACAGGACAACCACAACAACGTCAGGTGATCCTCCTGTATTCTTCCAATGTCTTACCTGACTACATCCAAATCACACTTTCATGTTCATGTTCATCCACAATCCATATCTTTGGTGATGTTTTTTTTTTTTGGATTTGCTTATCTCATACTTAACCACCTAAATTTCTTACCATTTCGGTTGCGGCCATATCAAGCAGAAAGCACCGTTTCCCGTCCGATCAACTGTAGTTAAGCTGCTAAGAGCGAGACCGAGTAGTGTAGTGGGAGACCATACGCGAAACTCTCGTGCTGCAATCTCTTTTTTTTTCTCGTTTTCATTTGCAGCCATTGAGACAAGGAAATTAAAGTAATAGAGAAGTAATAATGCAGTAGTAGAGACTATGAGCTAACTGGACCAGGTTAGACTATAAACAGATATTTATCTTTTATTACACAAATTATATGTTGAAAGAAATTATCAAGAGTGTCAGCAATCTAGTGGGGTTCTTATAGAGTTCTATCAGACTCTGATTACAGAATACCATTACCAATTCACAAGAGTCCCATCAACAGAAAAAACTTGAAATGTTTCACAAATTCAGAACTTTTGACATATCAGTATCAACAGTTCCTGGATGCATAGAAATAATAATAAAGTTAATCTCAGGGGCAATTTGTCTAACTACATGATTTAAGGCAGCTTCTGAGTCCACTGAATCCCGCCGAACTTGAAGTGAAAATCAACTTAATCTTATTTCCAATGAAACATGAGTGCAATGTTTGACTTGTATAATTTCATGGCCCCAATCACATTAATATTGAAAGCTTGGTCATAATATTTGATATCATGAACTCCAGTAGCATCATCAAATCCAGGGGCACTAATAGCAGCACCAGGAATAAGTACATCAATCCCTTCGAGAGACAATTTATCCAATCCTTTGAAATCTTTAGCAAATTGCTCAAGACTGCTACCCATGTCAGTTTAAACTACCTTAACATTTGGTAAAATCCGAAATATGCTTGGCTTTGGCTTGATCTCTAACGGTACCAATGACTAAGTTTTCTGGATTTTCAGCTAATTGTTTATGGATAGCGTATCCGACTCCTTTGTTGACTCCAATAACAAGAGAAGTAGACATTATAGTAGTGTTTGTGTTGTTGCTGTTATAGCTGATAATTATGTATCAAGGAGTGTCAAATCCATTGGTATTAGAATATAATTGTTGATTCTTTGAGAGAGAGAGAGAGAGAGAGAGAGTAAGAGAAATTACTTCACGGAGTTAATCAAGAAGTGCAGTGAAATACAAGCTAACTAATCACGGCTGTCTGTGCTATGGGTGCAAAACAACCTGGTGGTGGGGGAACTGGAGCTTAGGCCATCAATAAAGTAGTGTAACAACCATGTATACTGCTGGAAATCAGTACAAGGACTGGAAGTACCCAAAGACTAGAAGCACCCAAGAACTCGATATTCAGCTGAGCAATTACTCCATATCAGGTCAATAAGATGTAGATGTAGTCAAGATGTAGTCAAGATGTGGTCAAAATCTAGTCAAGATGTGGTCAAAATCTGGTCAAGATGTGGCCAATAATATGTGGCCTATGTAACCCGATGCGTTAGTAACCTCAACTGCTTGCACCGCAGATCTAGACCCACAGGCCACATGACGCGTTGGTAGTGCAGTTGCTTGCCTAAGCCCAAATACAACTACTTGCTACTCAACTATCACCCTGTCATACATCTACCAATACCCTCCATCCTCCATCCCTCCATCGTGTCAACAGGTGTTTGTACAGGTGTCTATATAACCCCATATACCCATTCTTACCAAGTGGCATATTCTCTTCTCTTGTCCTCCAGCCACCAGGTCTTTGGGCCTGACTTGCTTCATGACTATTTTGCCTAAATCCGCACGCGAACTCACCAGAAAATCCCCGAAAAACACACGAGAAAAACATTTAAATCTTTTCTTCTTCATAAACAGTTTGGAAAACATTCATAGGAATAGATCATAGAATCCTGTTTCCTAACGTCACCAACCATCATAGACGTACCTGTATTGTTTAAAGGGATTAATTCCATACGTCCAATATCATCACAACCTGATAAATCGCCCGTTATTTCCAGGGCCTATCTTCGTAACCAATCTTGAACAGATCACACTCGTTCCCCCACTAGGAGTTCTACCAGTGGTCCAATAAGCTGGCGTGTGAAAGAGACTAGAGAAATCGGGAGACAGTAGCGTTAGAGAATAGCGTTATAAAGTGTATACAAAGACCTTGACCACTTCTATTACTTCGACTTGTCTGTGTTAACAGTTTCCCCTGACCGGTTAAATCGTTAGTAAAATTCGGCCCCCCCTTTTTTTTTTGAGTTACGCGGCTGACAAGTTGAGAAAAAAAAATATAATAATTAATTTATATAATTGCAAGTGTAACATAAACAGCTCATAGAACCATAGAATCATAAACCTATTGAACTGAATCCATAGAATCATGTACCAACAGCCAAATCATTCATATACGTCGACAGATTCTATAAGAAGACTTTCATCTAATAATCCATTTAGACCCCCAAGTATTAGTGGAGCACCAGGCCAGGATAGAGTGATTAGTAATGATTCATCATTGACTGGTAATAGAGTTAGTTCTACTTCTAGTAATGGGTCTATAAACATGGTAAGATCCCCAAATTCTAAGAACTTTGATAGCTGGGTTGCTAAAAATAAACAATTGGTCCAAGAAGATGATTCATTTGAAGATGATAATTATAATAACTATTTGTTATTAGATGAATATGCTAGCTCTAATGATCGTCTTGCTGAATCAAAACATGATGAATCTATTTTGACTCCTCCCAATAAACCAAAACCTTTAAGAACCAATTCTGATTCCAGTGTAAAGTATGTATAATTATAATAGTTCTGTTTTACAGGCTTTTTATGTGGCTTATTTCAAAAGAGAAAACAAAAAAAAAAAACTTTTTGTAGGTTACCTGGGAGATCACGTGAATCATTTTAGGATTTGCCTGTTATTGCTTCCTGAGGATTTGAGAACAAAATCGCTAGGTACCTTACCAGGGTTCGTAACCCGGAATGACATTGCCTACTAGCTTAAAGCGATAGGGAGGTTTTCCTCTATTTACCTTTAAAGCAATTGGCAAATGTTTTGTGTTTAAAAAGTCCAGAATTCTCTTACTTAAAAGTCACTCTTTTTATTAACATCTATAATACTAACAATCTA
Organism: Yamadazyma taylorii; assembly: GCA_030583035.1. Classification (NCBI taxonomy): domain Eukaryota; kingdom Fungi; phylum Ascomycota; class Pichiomycetes; order Serinales; family Debaryomycetaceae; genus Yamadazyma; species Yamadazyma taylorii. Next base: position 104,320 of record JAJMHJ010000013.1, on the reverse strand, counting down.
TTTAGAATGTCATCAAATAATCCATTTGCCAGTGCTTTAAGTGGTTCATATGTACATCATCGGGATCCACCACCAGTTCCTGGATCTGGTATTAATTATAAATCTGGAACTCCACCAAGTAGACCACCAAAATCTTCTGCACCACCCCCACCTTCATATGAAGAAGCTGCAGGACCGGAAGCATCCAAAAGAGATTACCCAAGAGAAAAATCCAATTCAGGCTCTAGTTACAGTAGTTCCAAACCTCATAGGTCTTATAGTGAAGGTTCAAGACCTCATAGATCTCATAGATCTCGTAGTGATAGACCTGATAGACCTGAAAGATCTGAAAAGGATAGAAGTCATAGGGATCGTCGTAGTAGTCATCATAGATCATCTAAAAGATCACCAACCAGAAAACATCAAGAGACTGTTAAAGCTAAAAACTTGGATACGATTGATAAACTAGATGTTACTGGATTTTTCGGAGGTGGTTTCCATCATGATGGACCTTTTGATGCTTGTACCCCACATCGTAATAAAAATTCTAAAGTGGCTCCAGTTATGGCATTCCCAGTAGATGGACCCAATTCTTCTGTTAAGGGACAACAAAATGTAAATACCGAAGATCAAATGAATTTGGCCTTTGGTAATTATACCGATCAAAATGAAATAGTGGGTAGAAAATTTTCTGTTAAGCAAAAAATGGCCAGTAAGTCATCTGATGATATATTGACTAAACCACCAAGCCATAATGAATATACTATATCTACAACACCAAAGACTACTACCACTCCCCTCAATAACAATGGTAATGGGAACTCATTTAATGGACAAGTTCATCAAAGTTTATATGATTCAAGAGAAAATCCATCCGTGGTTAATTTCGATGCTCATGTTAAATCTGAACCAGTCCATGGAATTCAAACAGCAGGATTAGGTTCCAGTACATTTCTTGATGGAGCACCAGCACCTAAAGGTGATGATAATTTAAATATCTATAATGGTGGATTAGGTAGAAAGAAATCCTTAGTTCAAAGATTAAGAAAAAATAGTGGTAGTGAATTGGGGTCAAGAAGAAGCTCTAATGATAATAGTATAAGAACTAATAGCGGAGGACATTCTAATTCTACTGATGAATTAAATACTGCAAATTCATTAGATGCTGCTATTCCTGAAGGTAACTCTTTAATGAGAAGAGTCAAGAGTTTAAAAGTGGGAAGAAGAGAACGCTAGGATTTAATCCATGAACAATCATACCATCTATTGGTTCATATACTATCATGGATCATGGTGTCTTCTAACCCATGATATCATGCTCCTCGATACCCTGTCATGTGTTCACCCACTCGATCTCACTCCATTCACGATTACGATTTAACCTCACAACTCAGATTTTGTTTGTTATTATTACTATTTTCTATTGATCAATTCTTTTTCTTTTCATTGATCAGTCATGATCCATGACTGTATATTTATCAACCTTATTTTTTTTTCTCTGTTATATATAGTATATAAAAGTATTGTACAATATTTAGGTTTTATATTTAATATAATTACGGCTCAAACATGGTTTTACATCAACAGGAAAAATTTTCGCGGACTGGTTCCAAAAAAAAAAAAGTGAAAAATTCTTAAGACATTAACTGATTAAAACATTGACTGATTAGACATACACAAGACATGTTCAGAGTCAGAACAATAGTAAATAATAGTCAAGGGCTAACCAGATCATTCAAAAGATCTGTTTCGTATAACTTACCAAAAATCGGGTTGCTAGAAGATTTAAAAGTAAACCAACAAGATTTCAAAGGATTATTCAGTAATGATAGTTTAAATCAGTTATGGTTCACCAGAGGAGAAAAATTAGTGACCGAATTGAACCAGTTATTATTAGAAAATCAAATTACTCCTCCTAATAACTTACAAGAGTTAATAAGTTTAACTATCAATAAACCAGAATTCCATTCCATCTATACCAATTCTTCATTATTATATAATTTACAATTTTTTTTTGAATCATTAAAAGAAGGAGACAATTATAAATTTCAACCATTAGAACAGTCAGCGTTCTTTGAAAACCCTAACATTGAAGAACCATCTACTAATTTACCCCAAGATGAAGCATTAACAAACTGGTTAGTCTCATCATTTGGATCTATAAATGAATTTAAAACCTTGTTATTAAATTCAGCTAAAGCTATTAAAGGAGATGGAGTTACTTGGTTAATTGCACAACCCAATGTTTCTGAACTGTCATTGAGATCACATGGATTTAATAACTCTTTGAACGATCATAATGAACCAAAGTATACCAAGTTAAGTATCATGAATACTTATAATGCTGGGACTGTTGATGATTCAATAAGATCTGGTCAATTATTGAAATTACAACAACAGAAATTAGCTAAGCAAGCATTAAAACAAGAGAAGAGTGAACAACAACAACAACAGAACCAAGAAAGCCCGGAAGATTCAGCATCAACATTAAATACTAAATTGAACGAACCTAAAAAAGATAACCACTTAGGGTCGCTTGAAGATGCTGAATTAAATCAATTATTTTCTGATAAAAAGATTGTTCCGTTATTAGCTATTGACGCATCATTGAGAAATTATTTATTAGATTATGGAGTTTTTGGTAAGGCTCAATATTTAGAAAATGTTTGGAATTGTATAAATTGGGACACTGTTAAACAAAGATCCCCACCAAGATTCATTGCCAATTTTTCTATTGATTAAGAATGATGGGTTGGTTGTATATATTGTAAATAGTATCGAATATAAAATACACTATACATTATAAGGTACGTCTATAGTCAACGTCTATATAGTCAACATCTATATAGTAAACTACTAACTCTTTAAAGCTTTATTAACAATCTCCTCTAATTCATCCATATCATGAGTAGGAACTCTGGTCATTTCAATTCCTTCACCAAAATAATTCTTAATAGCCATTAAGGTTTGATAAGATTTTTTATCATAAACAAAAGAAATTGAGACCCCAGTTCTACCAAATCTACCAGTTCTACCAATTCTATGTAAATAAGTAGAAGGATCGGGATTCCCACCTTTATCAAGGGGTAAATCATAATTAACCACCATAGACACCGAAGCAATATCAATACCTCTTGCTAATACATTAGTAGTGATTAATACTTTAGATCTTCCTTCTCTAAAATCATCAATTAATCGATCTCTTTCACTATTATCTAAATCCCCGTGTAAAATCGAAACGGTATGACCTTCCTTTTTCATTTTAGCATATAATACATTAGCAGTATTTCTAGTTCCAACAAAAATAATTGATGATCCAATGGTTAATAATCCATATAATTCTGTCAAGATTTCAAACCGATGTTGAGAACTATCACAATCCATATATAATTGTTTGATAGCATCGACATTTAATTCTTCTTGTTTTAAGGATAATGAATTAGCATTTGGTACCACTTTTTCAGCAAAAGTTCTCACTTGATCGGGGAAAGTAGCAGAAAATAATACCAATTGGCATGTTTTTGGTAACACTTTTTTAACTCTAATACTTTGGTCAGCCATTCCTTGAGCATCTAACATATTATCAGCTTCATCTAATACAAATACTTTAATATTTTTAGGATCTAGATTTCTCTTTTTAATAACATTTAAAAACATTCCTGATGTTCCTACAAGAATTTGTCCAGTAATTTTCTCATTAGGGTTAATTGATTCAGGAATTACTAATTGGGATGTAACTTTTGTGAATTTACCCATGGTTTGAATAACATCTAATGTTTGTCTAGCCAATTCTCTGGTAGGAGCTAAACAAATACATTGAGGGGCTTGTAAATTTTCATCTACTCTGGTTAACATAGTTAACGAAAATGCTGCAGTTTTCCCGGTTCCTGATTGTGATTGTCCAATCATATTAGTAGGAGGATTGGATAATAATAATGGTAAAGCTTTTTCTTGAATTTTAGATGGTTTAGTGAATTTCATCGAATATAATCCTTTAAGTAATTCTTCTGAAAGGCCTAATTCTTCGAAGGATTTTACTGAATATAATGGCGAATTTGGGTCTGCTTGTAAATCAGCTAATTTGACTTCTACTTCATAGCTTGATTTGATTAAGTTGGTGTCGGGATTTGATTTTTGGTCTGGTTGTTTGGAGTCCTTGGAGTCTTTGGAGTCGTCCTTGGAGTCGTCCTTGGAGTCGTCTTTGGAGTCTTTGGGGTCTTTGGAGTCGTCTTGGTTTGACTCTATCTTTGGTGGTTCTTCGGGTTTTGGTTCTTCAGGCTTTGGTTCTTCAGGTTTTGGTTCCTCAGGTTTTGGTTCTTCATGTTTTGGTTCTTCAGGTTTTGGTTCCCCAGTGGCATCAGATTTATCTTCAGCTTTTACATTGTCTTCTTGCTTTTGTTTGTCAAGCGACAAAGAGGAAAGTAACTCAGCAGCATCATTATTGTTGGTATTATCAGCCATGTTTGAAGTAGTTGACCTAGGATTATCGCCGTAATGGTTGAAAATTTTTTGACCAGTTTTAGCAGCGAGGGCGCGGGCCTTAGCTGTCGCAGGTGTTAGTTGTGTGAAATCGCTCGCTCTTCATCATTGACCATCACTTCTGTACACCTACACCAACCACCAATTGAATATGGGAAAGGCCGGTAAAAAGACAGGAAAACCTATAGGAGAAGATGAAACAAAGAAACAGGCAATGAAACAACCACCCACCAAAAAGACCTCTACCAAAAAACCATCAACCACAAAACCACCCACCAAACAATCACCAACTAATGCTACCTCCATCAATAACCAAAATCAACCAGTCCTTGTGCACAAGAAATACTCCCTAGTTAATGTATGGGTAATATCATTATTCTTAAAAGTATTATTGATGATTGGATACCACTCAACCGACTTTGAAGTCCACCGAAATTGGTTAGCAGTGACGTATAATCTTCCCATAAATCAATGGTATATAGATGCTACCAGTCAATGGACTTTGGATTATCCACCAATGTTTGCATATTTTGAATGGGTGTTGTCACATTTAGTTCCAAGTTTTGTCGCTAAGGATGGATGTTTAGACTTGGTGAAACAGGGCAATTATGGATTACCTACAATAGTGTTTCAAAGAAGCACCGTGATTGTTAGTGAACTTGTATTATATTTTTCCTTACAATGGTATATTAATACCTCAAGAAACCACGACGAATTTAGAAGAGCGTATGTGATTGCTAGTAGTTTGGTGTTATCCCCGGGCTTACTTATCATTGATCACATCCATTTCCAGTATAATGGAATGATGTATGGGATCTTAGTATTGGTAATCAATTGTGCTAGATTACATAAATATTTGTGGTGTGGATTTTGGTTTTCAATTTTATTATGTTTTAAACACATTTATCTTTATTTGGCCCCGGCTGTATTTGTATATTTATTGAGAGCTTATTGCTTGAATTTCTCCTATAATAAGAAAAAAAATGTATTTAAAAATGTCATTAATTTTATTAATTGGACCCATGTTTTTAAATTAGGTTCAATTGTGATACTTACCTTTGGAATTGCATTCAGTCCATTTATTTATTATAATCAAATCCCTGACTTATTACTGCGATTATTTCCATTTTCGAGAGGATTAACACATGCTTATTGGGCACCAAATTTTTGGGCTATTTACTCATTTATTGATAGATTATTAATTCAAATTTATAACAAAATCCCATTAAGCAGATTACCATTGAAAAAAGTGTTTAACTTCAATGAAGGCTTATTAAGTGATCCCAAATTTTTAAATACTGCTACAAGAGGAATGGTAGGAGATATTGAGTTTCTTATCTTACCAACCATAACTCCAAAATTGACCTTTTTTTTAACGTTATTTTATCAAATTTTATCATTAATTCCATTATTTATTCAACCAACATTTGAAAGATTTGTTGGATCATTAGCATTATGTGGATATGCTTCATTTTTATTTGGTTGGCATGTTCATGAAAAAGCCATTTTATTAGTAATTTTCCCTATAACCTTTTTAGTGGTTAAAGATACGAGATTATTAGTTCCCTTTAACTTATTGGTTAGTTGTGGATATGTTTCACTTTTCCCATTGATTTTCACCGGGTCTGAATGGTCTATTAAAATCATGTATACATTTTTATGGTATATTATTTACAGTTTTAACTTTAGAAATGTTACTAAAATCCCTAAACATTTAGTAGTAGGAAATGGAATGATGTTGGATAGAACTGCTAATTTATATATATTAGGGTTAATATTTGTGGTAGCCATTACTAGTGGCATTGACTTGTTTGAAAATCAATTAGAGGTTTTACAACGGTTACAGTTTTTAAAGTTGATAGTTATAAGTGTTTACTGTGGCATAGGGATAATAGTTAGTTGGAATGGCTTTTGTTGGTCATTTTTTGTCAATGATTCAATCTTTCAAGATGATTATTGATTTAATCAATTAAGCCATTGGTTGGGCGTGTCTCACGAAGAAATTGCAGCAATCCCGGTTGATCCCCGGCCGTAGGGGCCCCTCCTCGCACTAAAGTCCGCAACCATAATGTTCCCCTATGCCAAAACTATAAATTAAACCGGGCCTCCCCTTTGTAATTTGATACAATTAAATTAGCTACAATTGAATAATTGAAATGACTAATGATTCACAAACTATTAGTTTAGGTACTTACTTATTTGAAAGATTGAAACAACAACCAATTGGGATCAATTCAATCTTTGGAGTTCCTGGTGATTTCAATCTCACTTTACTAGATAAAATTGATGAAGTTGATGGATTACATTGGAGAGGTAATGCCAATGAATTAAATGCTGCTTATGCCACCGATGGATACAGTAGAATTAAAGGAGGAATCGTGGAAGATCCTAAACATGGAGGTAATGGATTTGGTGCATTAGTTACTACATTTGGAGTTGGAGAATTATCAGCATTAAATGGAATTGCTGGGGCTTATGCTGAACACGTTGGATTATTACATATTGTAGGAATTCCATCAATTGCTGCTCAAGCTAAACAATTATTATTACATCATACTTTGGGGAATGGTGATTTTACGGTATTTCAAAGAATGTCATCAAATATTAGTCAAACTTGTGGGGTTGTAAAAGAGCCTACTACCGCTACTGATGAAATCGATAGATGTATTAGAGAAGCATTTATTAACCAAAGACCAAGCTATTTAGCATTTCCTTCAAATATGGTTGATGTTGAAGTTCCAAGATCCTTATTAGACACTCCTTTAGATGTGACCATCCCCCCAAATGATCCATCTGAAGAAGAAGAAGTTATCGAAAGAGTATTAGAATTGATTTCTAAAGCTAAAAATCCAGTTGTTTTAATTGATGCTTGTTGTGTTAGACATAATTCTACGGTTGAAGCTAAAGAATTAATTGAACTAACTGATTTTAAATTTGCTTTAACTCCAATGGCTAAAGGATCAACTTTTATTCATGAAAACCATAAGAATTTTGCTGGAGTTTATGTAGGAACTTTATCATATCCTAAAGTTAAAGACACGGTTGAATCGGCTGATTTAGTGTTATCATTAGGAGCTATGTTGAGTGATTTTAATACTGGATCATTTTCTTATTCTTATCAAACCAAGAATGTTATTGAATTTCATTCGAATTATATAAAGATTAGAAATGCTCAATATCCAAATGTTAGAATGAAACAAACTTTAAGAAAGTTGGTTGATAGTCCAGGATTGAAAAAAGCTATTGAAAACTATGTTCCTTCTGAAGTTGTTAAGGATCCATTTCCCACTAATCCTCCTGCTGATGATGATAAAATTACTCAACAATGGTTATGGAGTGGAATATCGAACTTCTTACAAAAAGGTGATATTGTTATTACTGAAACTGGTACTGCATCTTTTGGAATTTTACAAACTCATTATCCTGAAAAGACATTAGGGATTTCTCAAGTATTATGGGGATCTATTGGTTATTCAGTTGGTGCATTATTTGGAGCTGTAACTGCAGCTGAAGAATTTGATCCTACTAGAAGAGTGATATTGTTTGTAGGTGATGGTTCATTACAATTAACAGTTCAAGAAATTTCTTCGATGATTAGAAATCGTAATAAGCCATATATTTTCATATTAAATAATAATGGTTATACCATTGAAAAATTAATTCACGGAGAACATGCTGATTATAATGCTATTCAACCATGGGATCATCAAAAGTTATTGAGTACTTTTGGGGCTGAAAATTTCCAAACTGAAAGAGTATCAACTGTTAAAGAAATAACTGCTTTATTCGATGATGAGAAATTCAATAAGAATGATAAAATTAGATTGATTGAAGTGGTATTACCAACAATGGATGCTCCTGTTAATTTGGTTGAACAAGCTAAGTTATCAGCTAGTACTAATAAAGATTAGATTGCAGAGATCTGAGGAAGGTGATTGAAGTATTGTGTAGTTTAAATAGTGAGGGAAGTGAAATATAATTTTGATATTGGAGTTTTCTGAAGTTGGTGAAGACAGCACGAAGACAGTAGGGAAGTCATCTTTTGGTACATAAATGGTTAATTGCCAGATCTGACGGGAGTCTGATCGGAACCGGATCGTTGGTTAATACTAAATCCTTTTCGGCTCCGAAGAAGTAGGTCCATATTTATATAGATCTGTAGTGATTCCCGGTTCATTTCCGTCTCTTGTCCGATTTAGGTCCCGTGTGATATTTTATCTTTTCCATCAGCTCTCGGATCTCAATAACTCTGAAACCAGTAAGTATATATAAATAGACCAAATCCACCTATAATTCATTCTCACCATATCATTGAATCTTTATGAAGAGATTGGTTGTAATAGGTGCCTCCTATGGTGGGTTATGGTCCGTAGAACAAATCAGTAAGCTTAATTTGGAGTTAGAAATCGTGCTTATTTCTCCTGCATCTCATTTCTTTTTCAACCTTTCATCACCTAGAGTTTTGATAGAGATTGAAAAATTAGACAAGCTCTTTTTCCCAGTTGAAAAGGTTCTTAAGTCTAGGTGTAAGGGAGAGGTTGAATTTATCCAGGCCAAGGTTACTGACGTTGATATGGATAGACAGACGATTCGATACGTGGGGGAGAGAAGTAGGAGGGAAAGGGAACAAAAACACCAAGACCTGGGGTCTGACAGAGATGAGAGCAAGTTGGAGGACCTGTTAGATATTTCTTATGACTACCTCATCATTAGTTCAGGAACCCGTGGAAATATATCTGGATTCCAGGCCAATGACGTATCCCATCAAGACTCTATTGACTGTTTAAATCATTTGCATTCTCAATTACAATGGCTGCAAAATATCGCAGTTATTGGTGGTGGTCCAACTGGTGTTGAAGTGGCTACAGAAATCAAAGGAACTTACCCTGATAAAGTAGTGACAATTTATGGATCTAAGCCTGCCATAGTTCATTCAATGGGTGAAGATTTTAGTAATAGGCTCATGGTAAAATTGGAGGCCTTAGGAGTCAAAGTTGTGAACAATAAAAAGTTCCAAGACTATTGTTCAAGTGATAAAGAGGTCCGGTTTCAGGATGGTGATAGTGCTCTGGCGGACCTTACAATCACCACTAACTCAGTTCCAAATTCTGAGTTTTTACGGAAGTATCCGGACTGCTTAGATGAAAAGAATCATATAATGACAGACAACTATTTGAATGTGCTCACGTACCAGAATGTTTGGGTGATTGGAGATGTATTAGCAGGTGGTGCTAAGAATGTTGGTGGAATTTATCATTATCAAGTACCTTACTTAAAGGATAGCTTAAAGAAACATATGAATGGGAAGAGAGCTGATAGACCAATCCCATCATATCAGACGGCCATGACTTTACCAGTACATAAGACTGGAGGAGTGGGGAAATATGGTAAGTGGAATATTCCTAGTTGGTTGGTGTATTGGTTTAAGGGAAGGGATTATTACTTAGGACATGCCCAGAAGTTTTTTGGGTAGACCATAAGACCAGAAGTCATTAGTGGGCGTATAGTAATATATAAGTACATATGTAATTAATTACAGAGATTAATGGTATTGAATACTGAGGAGGGTGAAGAGGAGCTGGTATTTGCCAGGTATTTGTCAGGTGCTAGTGTTGGTTTATTTTTGTGTCTGGCTCTGGTTCTGTTGACCTTGGCCCTGACCATTGTGGCCCTGGCTCTGACCCTCCTGATCTTGGCTCTGACCCTCTTGATTTTGGCTCTGACCCTCTTGATCTTGGTTCCTATCGTTGAATATATAATCAGGGAATAAAGACTCCCAATCCTGATTGAACAAATCAGATGTCATTAAAACTGGAGGACCACCAAAAAATTCTAAGTCTTCATTCATAGATATTGAATTTGGAAGCATTGATTGCTTGGTCAGGTCGCTATTGAATTCAGGATTCGTAGGATGGTTAAAGGGATTAATGCCTTGTAAATGCATTTGAGGTTGTGCTTGGAAAGATGAAGGGTTGAAATTAGACTCGAATGAACTACTGTTGTTCAAAAGATTATGTAAATCAGTCTTTGAAGAAGAAGATCTTGCCATCAGTTGTGACAGAAATTTAGGAGATCCAGTTTTTAAAGATTCTTCAATAAAAGGAGTTATGGACTTTTTCCTAATGGAATGATCCAAGGAAGTACCATTCTCAAAAGGTATGGCAGTATTATTGGAGATGGTGTTGGAGGACATGTGACCATGAATGTTAGGTACATTATTATCATCAAGGTTATCTCCAGTCACAGAATATTCATTAACATTTAAATCATGAACTCCATCATCTATTAAATCCTCTAAATTAATATTAACATTCTCATAATTAGATAACTTTGAGGTAATTGATACAAACGATTTAGAAGCCAATTTCCAAGTTTTTGAACACAGTTTCAAAACAATTAAAAAGAATTTCAACTTCATCATCTTGTCAGAACTATTCAAAATCTGTTGACTATTATTCAATAATAATATGATCGAGATTGATAAGATAGACACATAAACAATGAATATTGACAGTTTTTGTAATCCATGAACTGCTTTAAATTTATTAATGGCATAATATAATTCATCAATGGCTTCAAGACAAATATTTTTTGGGGTGAGTTTGAAATTTAATTCTTGGAAACTATCGGCATCCAAACCAATAAAGGGCCGATTCAAACATAAGATCAAGATATAATAATAATATCTAATACATGATAATGTAGGGTTTTCACCAGTCTTGATTAATAAGGATTTATTGAATTTAAGGTCTGGTGGTAATGTTAATTTCCAATTTAAAATCTTCTCGTTATATTCATTTAATTTAACCAAAGTCGAATGGAAATGCATGGGGCTATTCTGGAAATCTTCTTGATTAAAATTCTTATTGAAGATATCATTCAACATATTATCACTAATGTTAATTAAATTTATAACATTTTTTAAAGGACTTGAGATGTTGGAAACTTTTTTATTGGAAGGATTTTGACCCCCATTTAATTCATTATCATGTTCATGTAAATATCGGAATTCATCAATCCATTCTAATTCAGGTAAGTCATCAGTTTCAGGAATGGTTGCATCATTTAATTTCAATAATGAGGGTCTACCAAGAATTAAACTAATAAAATGGTCAGCTAAATAAGTCCCCCAGTATATCCGAGATTTAATTTCTATATCAATTTCTTTACTATAATTGGACAATTTTTGTTTCAAGAACCAAGAATCGGGATGAAGTTGAAATCCCATATCAAATCCCATTCTAATGGCATTACCTGATAACATCCAACCACTAGAATTGGCTCCATTGAAAATATCATAGAATGCCAATAATAAATAGCTTTGTAAAGATGTGATGGATGGGTTGTTTAATTTGTTCAATAGTAAACTCTTGGCTTCATGATAATACATGAGGGAATTAGAATAAATGGTTTCATCATCAGCCATTTTAGCTCCTAAGGCACTGATACTCAACACTAAAATCTTGGAACAGTAAAGGTTGTATAATTTAGGACTGAAGAATTCTTGAAGAAATGCTTCTCTAAAAATAAACATGTTCAAATCGGGGTATTGCCAGGTAAAGAAAAGTTTCAAACATTGTAAGATTTGAGGGTCTTTATTGAGTTGATTAATGATTTTGAATTCATCTGTCAAGGTTTTCTTCTTACTGATAAGATCATTATCATAGATCGAAGTGGGCCCATAAACACTGGCTTCGTTATCATTATCATTATCATCAACAAGATGATCTTTAGAGTCTGATTCCTGTTTAATTTTGGGGGATAATTTCTCATCAACCCCTATTAAATTATGTTTATGATCTTCCTTATGGGAGTAAGAATGTGACCCATCATGGTCATTATCGTTATTATTATTGTTGTTGTTATTATATTCATCGATTTCTCTATGAATTTCTTCCATATTATCATCTAAAGATTTTTGATATCGAGTTAAATTAATGTCATTTAATGCTTGAAGTTTATCAGAATTTTGAGGATAATTTTGTAATTTAGCGACAGTTTGAAGTAACTCCAGGTATTTTTTCTCTAATGATTCGACGTAATTGACTTTAGGACGTCTCTTTCTTTGATCATTAACCACTTTGACACATTCATAATTACCCTTTAAACAATTAGAACAAGGTCGTTCGTAGTTACATTTGATCTTCTTTATACGACATCTTTGGCATGACAAGAGTTTTTCTTTCTTTTCTTTGGTGCTCATGGTTGCAGGAGGTTGGAGGGGATGGATGGTAAATGGTGGGAGCGGCAGGGAATATGGGTTGTCTTTATATAAATAAATTGGTAAGGGAAGAAGAAATGGTAAAGTCAAAAGACTTAAACATACGGTAAGAATGGAGTTGTTGGGGTTGGTTCGCAGTAAGTCCGATGAGTTTGGATGAGTCTCAATGAGTCTGAATGAGTCTGGATGAGTCTTTGTGAGTCGCGATCCGTCCGTGAGTCGCCAGAGGATTGGCTGCAAACCGTATAGAGGCATACACAGACAGGTTGAAGATTGATTGAACTACGCTATCAAATCCAACAGACAATTAATTGTATAAATATGTAGAAACTATGTAGGAATTATGTAGAAACTATGTAATTATTTACATCTATAGGTCAATTCAAAAATAAAATTTGATAGGTAGAGTATACCATAGTAATGACCCCCATGACTACCATAACATAATCAAATCCCATTTTAAATGAAGTGGAGGAATCACGTGGACGAGTCTTCAACGTCTTCAAATGAATCAATGGTGGATAAATATACACCAAAGGAATACATGCGAAGCATCCATTGAAACTAACAAACTTGTCGATGTTATTGAAATTAGCATAAGCTATCACGCATATTAATAACAAAAACATCACTCTAGTGAAATTCTTAAGCCATTTAATCTTAGGGTTAAATTTCCCAGAATTATACAATTTGCCATTATTCCAAAATACCTTTGAATTAAACACCATGGATTCTAAGATTTTAATAGCAGGGAAAAGTTGTAAAGGAGTCGTTAAAAATACTGCTAAAGAATATAAGATCAAGATGATTTTGATTGACATGTTATTGTATGGTAAGTTTAATAAAATGATCGATTTTACTTGATCACCAAAACTTAAATATCCTAAAACTCCAATAGCAGAAAATAATCCTGTGATTAAAGCCACCGAAATAGCTAAAATTTTGGGGAAATGATCTGGATGTTCCATAGATGATTCAATTGGAAGAATCAATCCAATTCCTTCGAATGACGTTACTGCTACCCCCACCAACATGGACCAACTATTGGAATTGAATTGAATAATATTAGGACCTAAATGATTCTCGATCAAATTATAGATGGAATAATAAAAAATGATGAAAAGTCCTATGACAATGAATATGGAACTAATCAATGAGATTATTGATAATTTTGAAATCTTTCTAATTAATATAAGAGGGATCAATAAAATGAATTGAATTATCACGAGGTTGAATTGATTAATACTGAATAATTTCGACAAGTTTTCGGTAGCAAATAAAATATAAGTAGATACAAATCCAACTTGAGTGATAATAATCGACATAGATACCAAAATTTTCAAAGGATTCCCATAAGTTTTGAATCCTAATTCCCCAAAAGATGACATTTTGAGATGATTCTTAGCACTGATTAATAATAAGTAGCAGATATAAGTGATGAATCCAAATACATTAAGGGTAATGATTGAGAATAATAATCCACCATTACAGAAAGCTTTAGGAAGGAATAAGATCCCCGATCCAACAAGAGACTTAAATACCAAGAAATAGGTCTTTAGATCTGAAGATTTATTGGAATCCGATTGGGATTTATGGTGATATTTAGATGAATGTTTAGATTTACCGGGGGTGACATGAGAGGTCAGAGGACCATTATTATTGTCTCTCATGTTAGTATAATAATTAGGGGACTCTTCTGATAATAATAAGCTTTCTTCATCATCGTGGTCATTGTCATAATCGGAATCTTCATCGAATTCTTCTCCTGCAAAATTCAGATAAATGTTTAAAAATTCAATCAAATTATTAGTTAAGAATTTGGGAGGTGACTGATTGTTTTGAATGGATTGGTTGATGATATATTGTCGTCTAAATCCTCCAGGAATATTAATATCTGAAGCGGTAGAATTTCTTCTGGATTCATCTAGAAAGTTAGAAAATGATGATGATCTTCTTAATTTATCACGAGTATTATTGGATGGATCATTTGTTAAATTTCTGGTGATGTCTCCACCTTCGGTGTTGATATCAGGGACTAACTTAGCTAGATTGGGGTCCAAATCTCGGGTTTGAGTTTGGGAAAGTTCCTGATAGCTGGAAGGTGGTGAAGCATTAGAAGATGACATTGAAATTTAGGTTAGAATGGTCTATTTATGCCGTAGGATTTTATACGGCAAGTGTTTTGGCAGACGGTAAGTCGATGGTAAGGAGACTGTCTGTGACGGGATTAATATCTATTATCGATGTACTTATGAGCAAAGGTGTACAGAAACCAAGGTTAATAGGTTAGGTTTAGCTGATCAGGTAATGTTATAGGATTACAAGCTCATCGAACTTTTAAGTTTAAGAGAGGTCGCAATGTCGCAGAAGTCAGTGAGTGAGGGTGTGAGTAATATGAGAGGGTGAGAGTGAGAATATGAGAGGGTGAGAGTGAGCGGGTGAGGAGTGTAACGACATAAAGTAATGTCGTCATCAACATCATCAACAATAGCATCATCAACAATAGCATCATCAACAATAGCATCACCATCATCACCATCGTCAGCTACATCCCCCTATCCTTTCATCCTCATCTGGATCACCGTCATTCACACCAACTCATTCACACCAGCTCATCCACACCACCGTCATTCACATCATCTCAGATAAGGCGAAAGTGAGTGGGTGAGTGGTCTGCAATATGCGTCCTGCGGCCCTCCCGCTTTTTTGAGTGACGTGCGAGGTGCTACAAACGCACAGACCAAACGCTTGCAGTAATATCAGGAGGTAAGGCCTGCAAACCTCAAGAAGGTGACCAAAACTAAAGATCTTGGCTTGTTATATGATGTAATCAGGGTAAGGTGAAGGAGTTGCTGTAGCTTTGATTCATGATAGTGTCATTCTAAGAAGTAGTAGAATGACCGACCCAGATGGTAGGTGGTTGGAAGAAACCCACGAACAATTGACACCGTAAACATCAAGAGTGGGGGAGGGGGGCCCACAGATGAGGTGCATGCTCCAAAGAACACAGAACCCATTGTCGACCGGAACTAAGGTCGTATTAGCACACAAGAGAAAATGAGAGGTGGTCGGAGTACCTTCTCAACTAGGAAATCGATACGGCGAATATTCGAGCGAGGGCGATCACATAATTTTGGCTACCATCCCGTATTTTTTATGTGTTCATCCTAACTAGTTGATGCATTCTTATGCTTAATTAAGGCGTTCATGCACTGTGATAAGCCTACATTAATGATTTGAACTTGTTAAACATCCGGCGGTTCATACCATGTTCATGATACTGTGGATAGAACCCTCATAAAAAGTTAGGAATCCTTCCCCATCTTCTAATGGTATAGGTTTACTTGGGGGTTTACCCTGTAGGTTTACACTGGAAGTCGCTATCCCCCCCCACCACATATTAAGGGAGAGAAGGTCAGGTCAGGTCAGGAGGCCAGTCTACTCCGGGCAGGTGCTGCCATGAATTTCTACACAATAGCCCACACCTCATACAATAAGGTATCAGTGGTTTCCCAATTGGTACCAAAAAGAAATACCTAACAAGAATATTTCTGTAACGTTGTAAAAAAATTAAAAAAGTTTGGGGGTGTTTTCCCCTAACCGCCCCCCTCGGAATCAACAGGGAAGCCCCGGAAATGTGCCGCTGGTCTAGATTTCTTTACCACACCCCTTTTCATCGTACACTATAATCTACCCACTACTGTGATGGATTGAATTCTAAACTCTAATTTCTCTATTACAAAGCTACTCCCGCCCTACCCTCATCCTTATTCATCATCATTCTCCCCCATATTATTGTCCGAGATAATATTCTAGCCCCTTGGCTATTGTTATTAGCATATGCTTCTTATTCACCTCCATTTATCCACCCACCCACCCACATGATTTCATTTCCGGTCTCAACCACGGAAAAAAACTAAAAAAATAAATAAAAATAAAAATGGAAAAAAGGAAAAAAATTAAAATGCACAATTAATTTTTATCGGAATTTTTTGCCAGACGATGAAATTTAACAATTAACTCCATGGGGAACTGTGGGCCCCCAAATTTTAAAAATTCTTTGTCTCCATATATAAATGACGGGTTATCCACAAAAATAAATATCCTGATAATACCCATAACTACTATGAATTGTTTCGACGACTTATACCTTAGAGATATAACCACCTATACCAGTCCCCAATATCAATTCCAAGAGACTATTGACTACTTATCCAATGAATACCGGATTCCTGACGACATTTTAATTCGGTGTCATAAGAGTTGTCATCATTATGATATGTCAGTATTAATACCTTCCACTGCATCTATCAGATTACAAAATATTGCATGGAGAAGATTGAATAAGAATTTGAATCAGTTGAAAGAAATAAATCCCCAGTCCATTAACTGGTATAAAGATTATGATATCAATTGGTGTTATGGTCCTAAGTATGTAGAAGCAGATTTGATTTCTAGCACCACTTCAGCACCAGCCCCCGCACCAACTCCCGCACCAACTCCCGCACCAACTAAATCATCTACAACTACAACTACAACTACAACTATCCCAGCATCAGATGTTGATGAATTATCTTTCGAATCAAGCTTTGATATTCCTCAACAATTCGTTTATGATTCAGACGATTCCGGTTATGACTCTGATTCCTCACAATCAACTTCATCAGATTCTTTGATATCTCATAATTCGTTAGAATCCCCGAATTCTTCGAATTCTTCTTTTGAAACTTGCATCAAATCAAACTTAAATTCTTCTGTTAAACCAAATGATTCTATTCAAGATAAGTCAGTTAAGTTTAACTATATTGTTAGCAGTAGAGAAATTATCAATGGAATGTGTATTGATTATGATTTCCTTGATGATTCCATGTTAAGAAATTAGTTTTACTGGGGCAAATTACGGTTTACAGGTTATGACATTTATTTTTAATTCTTAATTAATTGTATTATATTTTTACTTACATAGCATTCTTAATATTTAATAAACATTGACAAATAATATAACAACTTTTGCATCCATTTGTATGTCAGCCATTTGCCATTTGCAGGTTATCATGTGAAGTAGGTTATTTTAGAGAGGTGTAAAAATGCACCTGAGGCACCTCTTTAAAACTCTAAATTGCAAATTTCAGGTTAACCCGAGTATATTGAATTATTTTAAGTTATAAGTCATAAAGGTTAATTCCCGGTTCAAGGGCAAATGCAAATGTAATAACATTAACAGATTAGGATTATGGCTAGACCCTTATAATCATTGTAATTAGAGTTTCAGCTATTGGATGTTACCGGGATGGTGGGCTGCTAAAAATGTCGCCTCTGATTCCTCGCTAACGTGCAGAAACTTCCAACCGAGGAATTCGGTACGACATTGGCTGCAACTGATAACCTTCATCATCCCCCATTCATATCCCATATCCTTTGTTCCTCTGCCATATGATGCATCATTAATTCAATATTATCACTCCGAGCTCCCATCTGTTCAAAGCCATCCATCCAAAACTACCAGCTCAATATCTTTGGCTCTTCTGGAACCTCCCTTTAACATCCATTTTTACAGTTTATACCTTTTTAAATCTCCCATCTAATTGCTCTTTCACCTTCCTCCCCCACCACCTCTAATACAATATCATTTGCTTTCCTTTGCTCTACATTATCATCATAGTATATTGCTGCTACATTGCCATTGCGGCCATATTGACTTGACATACTCTTGCTCTTATCAATTTAGCCGCAAAACATATGAGCATGCTAATTTGCTTTTCTCACTCCCCACAAACCTGCCACTACTAAGAGGATGAAAGGAACAGGTACAGAATAAGGGAATGTGAGATGAAGGAGTATGAAATAAAGGGTATTGCTACTACCTGATCGGGTATACGTCTATGTCTATGTCAAAGGTTATGCTTGTTCTTTCCTGTGGTGATTCCCCGGGATTGGTCAATTTCACCTGCATCGCATAAGCCTGCCCTATACCAATTATTGTGTGTAGGATTACTCGTTGTCAGCCTCATTGGGACGAAAAAGTTGATGAGAAGACAATAGAAGGAATGACAATAGGTATTGGGTATGGGAGTACAGTAGATAGGGTCCTAATGTCCGTAGAAGCTGGATGATACAAAAGTTGAATGGTGCAGGCTGAAAGCTAAACCCCAAAAGCTATAGTGGAGGCCAAACACCCTAACCCTGAACACCAAAGGACTTTTCAACCCCACATAGAATGTAATGATATATCTAGTAGGTTATTAGTAGCACTGCCATTATAGTCTCCTATTCATAGTTTGATATATCCCCCACTATTCATCAATCAGAAGACTTCTCAGGTGACTTCTCATGTGACTTCTCATGTGACTTGTTCCCAAAAGTCCCCCACCAATTGTTCTCCACCGGTTGTTCTCCACTGGTTATTTTCTCTTCGTCTAGTTACCCCATCTTTTTCTATTTTGCTTCTTGCTTTTTGGTTTTGCTTCTTTCATATTGTTCTCCCTTTACTTAGCCCGCCTTATTCCTTCTGTGGGGCAAGACGGGAATTTTAATGGCTAATCTTGAAATTTTGTCATGGTGATTGTGGTTATTATTAAGTGGAGGGTGGAGATACGGAGATCGGACCATTGATGATTATTCCAATTGAGGGACGCTATATTTTGAGAAGGCTTGGTGTTAGGCCCTTTTGCCTTTTGTGGAGGTAAACTATTGTTGTGGAATTGAGGACTTTCCAATTGAGGAGGTGGGCTTTACCAGTTCTGGAGACGACTTGGGTATCTGTTGATCATTCTGTCTATTGTAGCCATTCTGTCTATTGTGTCCATCCTTTCTATTGTAGCCATTCTGTCTATTGTAGCCATTCTTTCTATTGTAGCCATTCTTGTAGCCATCCTTTCTATTGTAGCCATTCTTTCCATTGTATCCGTACGGGGACCCTTATTCCTTCTAGTTATCCATCTACTGATTGATTTCTTCATTGGTCCGTTTGGTCCCATTTCCTCCCTCTCCGTCTCCAGTCTCTCTAATCTCTCCAGTCACCCCACTTTCTTTCCTCTTTTCCTCCCCCATACCTCTCTCCTTCTCCTCCACATCTTGATTCACCTTATGACTCAATAACATCTGAAAATTATTCAATGGCTTCACATTATTCAATATACTCAAATTAGTAGCCATATATTCACTGTGGTTAGCTAACAATTCATTCATTGGCTCCGTCAACGATTTGATTGACTCAGTAAGCGATTTATAAGGATCGGAACTCATGTCAGCATTTAAATCCCGATGATGTGGTTTATTGGCTCGGTCCGGCTCTGGGTGTTCTTGAATTAATGAACAGGTTCTATTTGGATTATATCTATGATTAGTGATTTGTGACTTATTATTTGTGGCTTGTGATGTCTGGTTCCTGAGGTAAATTGACAGCTTTGTATGTGTCCAGTTCTGTTTACACAATTGCCCTTGTCCAGGTTATATGGTTTCTGCCTTCTCCAGTAGGTACTGGTGTTCAATTCTATAGACCTTTGTTCCTTACCTCTGGTGTTAACTTGTAAATTTATCACGAGTATTTTTTTTTTGCTGCAAATGCGATGCGACGCGATTCACACATCTTTAGTTTAAATGTAAATGGTATAGACCATGAGTGATGACGAGTTCAACGATGATTTGGACGCTTATCTCACGGGAAATCCAGCTATAAGGCAAGCGGTTGATAGTGCTATTGATATGAATAGTAATGGTGGTAGTATGGACGAGAATCGTGGGATGCTGAGTGAAAAAGGGATGGTGCTGAATAAGATCCCTGATGATACAAATAGAATCAATGATTATACGAATCAGAATGCTACCAGCAACATAAATACAATTGATTGCCAGAAATCTCTGCTGCTGGTTAAAACTATCCATAGTGGCTCTAGGGACCCAAATCGGGCCAGGAGTTTACCCACCACAGCTTCCACAAGCAATCCCATCAAAAGGCACACTGCCAATAAGTCAACCGCCGGTCCCTCCTCCAACACTCCCTCCTCCAACACCAACAACACCATTTCAAGGTTCCAGCTGCTACCGGCTACAGCCCCAAACCCGTCTACAAGCACCAGCACCACCACCACCACCACCACCACCAGCACCACCACATCCTCCTCCCCCAACTCCTCAGCATCCAACTCCATCTCAAGATCTAACTCCATGAAACAACGGGACCTTTTCGGTAATATAATAACCGCCAATGATACCATCAATGATATCCAATCAAAGCAAACAGAATTCTCAGTTCCTTCAGAAACTCCTACCCATCACCAAATCGATTATGATGCTCTCCAAACCTATATCTACCCCATAAATTATGAAATTAGAGACTATCAATTCAACATCATTGAAAAAAGCTTCTATAATAACATATTGGTAGCTTTACCTACCGGTTTAGGTAAAACCTTTATTGCAGCTACAATCATTCTAAATTATTTTAGATGGTTTCCTGATCTGAAAATTATCTTCATGGCTCCTACAAAACCTTTAGTAGCCCAACAAATTAAAGCATGTTTCAATATCATTGGTATGAAAGATAAATTTGCCATTTTATTAGACAAACTGAAACGAAATCGTCAAGAAATTTGGGATCAATTTAATATCTTCTTCACCACTCCTCAAGTAGTAGAAAATGATTTATGTAATGGAATAATCAATCCTAAATCAATCAGTCTATTAATTATTGATGAAGCTCATAAGGCTAAAGGGAATTATGCTTATAACAATGTGGTGAAGTTTCTTAATAGATTTAATCAAAGTTATAGAATTTTAGCTTTGACTGCCACTCCATCTGCTACAGTTGAAGGGATTAAAGAAATTATAGAAAATTTAGGAATTAATAAAGTTGAAATTAGAACCGAAAATTCCATTGATATCATCAAATATTTCAAATCAAAATCCATCGATAAAATTGATATTGACGTCAAACAAAGTGATATAATTCTGAATTGTATGGAGTTGTTAACACAAGCTTCTGAATCATTTATTAAATTAGCTAATGAAAGACATATAGTCAATGTAACTGATCCTGAATCTCTCAATGGATTTAAGTTATTAGAAATTTCAAAACGGAATTTATTCCCATCGTCACATAATAAGAAACCGGATTATGTTAAATGGCTGAATCATTTTCTTCTTAAACTTTTAATTTTCATTGCTAATGGATTTAAAAAATTGAAAATCTATGGATTTAATAATTTCAAAAAATTCTTTTTGGATAATTATTCTAAAGGGACCAAATCGAAGAATAAATTATTGAAAGAGTTTTTCAATAATGAGAGTATTATAGAACTATTGAACTTCTTACATAAAACCGTTCCTAGTGTTACTGAAGGTAATGTTAGTCATCCAAAGATTGAAAGTTTAATTGAATATATCAATGAATTTTATCACACCAAAGCCAATTTCACCGATTCTAAAATCATTATCTTTACTGAATATAGAGATTCTGCATTAGAAATCGTCACCAATATAGAACAACTAAATAATAATAATTTGAATCCTCATATATTCATTGGACAAGCTCCTGATAGTAATGCCAATGAGGGACTTATACTTGATGGGGGTAAAGAAACCACTAAAGCTACCACTAGAAGCTCATCAGAAGACGCTAAATTAAAAGGAATGAACCAAAAGGTTCAGAAACAACTAATTAAAGATTTCAAACAAGGCAAATATAATATTTTGGTGGCTACTTCTATTGGTGAAGAAGGATTAGATATTGGTGAAGTTGATTTAATTATTTGTTATGATTCCACTAGTTCCCCTATTAAGAACATTCAAAGATTAGGAAGAACTGGAAGAAAACGTGAAGGTCAAATTTTAATGTTATTTTCTGCTAATGAAAGAGATAAGTTCGATAAAGCCATGGATAATTACGAATGGATTCAAAAATATATTATAAGTCATGAACAAGAATTAGTTAAATTATCACCTCCTAGAAGAATCCTTCCTAAACAATACAAGCCGATTCTTGTTAAGAAATTCATTGATATTAATGAAATCACTGTTGATGATAACGATGAAATCATTAAAATTGCCATGGATTATATGAAAAATAATGAACCTGAAAAGAAGTCTAACAAGACAAAGTCCAAATCCAAATCAACTAAGACCGATAAGATATCAAAACTGTCATCAAAAATCCCCAAAACTTTTTTCATGCCTGATAATGTTGAGACTGGATTCAAAAACGTGTCTGAATTGTTACATCCTAATCCAAGTAATGGGGATGAACGTTCTAACGAAAAGTCTCCTTCAGCTCTGCAAGAACTTGACTTGATTGACACCAGCAGTATGAATCTTAGTTTAAAGAGTGAAGAAGATTCTAGGAATAAGTCTGAAATAGACCATAGTCATGCACCTAAGTATGAGTTCCAGGCAAGTAATGGGAAGTCATTGGGACCTAAGAGACGGAAAATCAAGTTAGAAAATGAGGAAGATAAAAGAGATAAACCTTGTGACAGAGATGGGAAACTAGATGTGCCCGTGGAGCCTGTACTTATAGAGTCACAAACCCAACAATCAGTGGATCATAATAACCATGATATGAACAACAATATAAACCATGACATCCCCGCAGACGTCAACCATATAGACCATGATGTTCTCTCAGATGTCAACCACAACAACACCCACAATAGTCACTTTGATGATGAATTTGATGATGATTTGGATAATCAATTAAAGGCTACTACTCCTAAACTTAATACCAGTTTAACTGGAGAACCAATTTCAAATTCTAAAGCCGGGTCCGTCGAACCGAATGAATTCGATAATGATCTCCAGCACCATCTTCAGATGTTAGCATCAAGCACTCAACTCGACCAAAATGTTAGTCATGTTAGTCATCCAGGGCCATTGGGTAATACCCTGAAACCATCAACTATGTCCCTGGTTCTTCATAATGATTCACTCGTTTCAAACAACTTCAACGAAACTGATGGGTTTCTTACTTCCCAACAAAAATTAGATCTTTTCACAAACTATTATAATCCAATCATTGACCCAAAAGCATATCCCCCAATGGTAAATTCTTGGATGAAAAATCCAATCAGATCAGAAATACCATCTAGTAAAAAGACCAACCGATTTGTCAATTACACGATTTTCAGTGATGCTCTTGACAATCAAACCGCTAAACAGATTCTTGAGCAATATAATGAACTGAATTCAAATAATTCCCAATCAAATTCTATACAATCATGTATAAATTATCTTAATAGGCATTAATATAATGTGGCCGGGTAACTGGCCAACTTATCATAAAACCCTGGTTCGTGCACTACCTCATTTTCTGGTGATGCTCATAAAAACATCAATTTTGTTTCTCGTCTTCTTCTTCTTCTTCTTTTCTTTTCTTCTTTATCTTTATGCAGGGGCATTACGTGTATCAGTGAGGATTCGTCCGAGATCATGTTTTTGCTAGTTGAAAACTATAACCTGACAAACTCCTTAATGTGTGGTAGTCACTGTGCTATTGATATTAAGGGAATTTTTGGACCCTTTATCAAAGTTGATAATTCTTTGAATATTGACTTGATTCTTTTCATTTTTATCTTGAATATTATGAGGACATCGTATTCAAGTTAATGAACTAACTCCATAGTAGTCTCATAGTAATACCATAGTAACACAATCATGATTGTGGTTTGCCTTGTGCCTCGCTCGATTTTAAGTTTGATCTTGAAGTCTTGAGCTGGATACTAATATTTTATTAATAGTAATAGGCTAGATTAATTAAAGGTTTCTTTTGAGTGCGATACCATCCAACAATTGGTGTTATTGTAATTATAAACCTTTACATTAAGAGTGTATTGGGTGTGTGGGTGTGTATTGAGAGGGTATTGGGTGTGTATTGAGAGGGTATCCAGGGTATCTTTCCTAAAGGCATGGTGCTACCATGTCCAAACAGCCCCCTATATCATTTCCCCTTTTTTCTACGGGTTCATTCAATCTAGCTACTCCTCTATTTCTCTATATCCATAGTATCTATCTACTCCCTAACTTCTTGTACTCCCTACCTTCTTGTACTCTCCTACTGGCCCCAATTCCTGGCCTCTCATGCTGAAAATTTTTATATCTGCGAAATCGCAAAATCTCAACCTCTCAAAATTGCAAACCCTCAAAATCTAATACCTTTAACACCATTATCTCATTAACCATGTTCAAGAAATTCACCAAAGAAGACATTCATTCTCGATCAAATATCAAATCTTCTGCCCAAAGAGGTCTTAAAAGTAAATTCGTCGACACTTTCAATGGCTTAGAACCGGTCATTGATGACATAATCCCCAAGAAATCTCAAGCAATTTTAATCAAATGTGAAGATAAAATTCAATTATATTCTGTAGATAATGAAGTGGTATTATTCCAACATTTTGATGATCTGATCCCTCATCTTAAAATCGTTCATAAATATCCTGAATGTTTCCCTAAAGTCCAGGTCGATAGAGGGGCTATAAAGTTTGTATTATCGGGAGCTAATATTATGTGTCCTGGATTAACTAGTGCTGGTGGTAGTTTACCATCAGAAAATTTACCTGAGGACAGTATCGTGATGGTTTATGCTGAAGGAAAAGAACATGCTTTGGCTATTGGTAAACTTTTAATGAGTACTGATGATATCAAATCTAAGAATAAAGGCCATGGTATAGAGTTGGTTCATTATTTGGGTGATGGGTTATGGAATTTAAAAGAATAAATGCAAAATCCTGTTTATATTTCCACGTATATATCTTGATCATTTATAAGCTGAATATCATGGATCGTTGAAATTTCATTATCTAGATATTGTTTCAACCTTAAATCTTCATTTATATAATAATACACGTCAAATGTCATTACTGGTTTATCGATGAGTTTACTGATGATTCCTAATAATTTGAGAATGGTGTATGTCTTTAATACTAGTTTATGCCTGGCTAGTAAGGTTTGGGGACTGGATTTATTTGTTTTGTAGATATTCAAATGGATCTTTTCTAGTGAAAACTCGTGATATTTAGTTGATGATGGTGATGATGATGACATCGATGGATGGTATGTTTCACAAGTTGATTCGATCTCTCTCACGTGACCCATCTCATGTTTCATTAACATTTCCTTAAATCTCTGATCATTAATATCTCTAAATACTCCCTGTTTCACCTTACTAATAAAATACAATTCACTATTAAGAATTTCGTCTTCCGTGAAGTAGCTCCCATTCAACTTGGATAGTTGGTTGGGGCTATTGTGAATATGACTACTATTGAACCTTCCAATGATATGAATCATTAGTTCATCTTCTGTTAACCCTGAGAACAATGGATTGTCATTAATCCGAATCTCTTCAATTCCACTAACTATCGATAGTTTATTAATGGTGTCCCAATCATTAATGTCATTAAACCGTAGGTCTAGAATATTGATCCTAAATCTGGTAAACCTATTGATACGGTTATTTGATAAGTTTACGTTCTTACTAGTTATGTCTGGGATTTCCTCTAGTTCGTTATATGATAAATCCAAATACTCTAGCACGTTATCGCCATCCCCATCACCACCACCAACTTGAAGAGCTTTTAAATCATCGTCATTCAATCCATTACTGGCAATAGTTAGTTCTGTCAAGTTCGGTAAATGACGTAGAATCATATTGATATCTTCCATAGTTATACCAGTATCAGAAATCTTTAAGCTGGTTATGTTAGGATACGTTTTGTTAACAGCTATGCCATGATCGAATTTATTTCCATTCAAATTCAATTCTTTTAATTGAGGAACTCTTTCAATAATCGTTTCTATATCGTCAAATCTGGTGAACAAATTGTAACTTAAATCTAACTTGGTCACTTTTGGTAGAACTAAATTACCTATTTCATCCTTATCACACTTGTAAATTACTTGCTTATCTAATGAAACTGAGATTAAATTACTGAAATTAGCATTAATTTGATTTAATTTTTCAAACCCATAATTCTCTACAACCTTAGAACCAAATTTGATGTGTTGGTTTGATTGTTCATGTGGCAGCCCATATCTATCCATTAGTGATTGTACGAATGTTTTTGGTGGAGCGAGTTTGGAATTATTGGTCTTTATAAAAGATCCTGATCCTGGCTTTTGTGGCATAAAGTACTGATGATCTCCCACATTTCCATTATTTTTCCCTCTTGACGGGTTATCCCACTCTATTCCTAAGGCCGTTATATCATGACCCCATTGACTGATTGGACCTACGTAACGTATGGTAGCGAATTGTCCGTCTAGTAGTATCCGTTGGCCTTGTTGAAACAGCATTTGAATAGCATTAGAAGAGATAAAATGCGACATGATAAGAGATGGAGTGAGTGAGTGAGTGAGTGAGTGAGTGAGTGAGTGAGAGCGAGTGAGAGCAGAAGAATGAACGAGAGATGACAGTGACAGAATTCAGGATAACCTCTATTTCCACTCATGATATTCAAGATCTATTAACATTACATATAGCATTCTACTCATTAATACCAAAATTATCATTTAATAACCCGTCCAAATCAAACTCTTGGGCCCATGACGTGACCACCGTGGTTTGCTCGGATT
This sequence comes from Yamadazyma taylorii, assembly GCA_030583035.1. Classification (NCBI taxonomy): domain Eukaryota; kingdom Fungi; phylum Ascomycota; class Pichiomycetes; order Serinales; family Debaryomycetaceae; genus Yamadazyma; species Yamadazyma taylorii. The sequence goes on along the minus strand of JAJMHJ010000013.1, from coordinate 77,076 downwards.
TTGGTGGTTCCTTATCACCTCTTAATGCACTCTTTGGTGCATTTTCATCAGTTTCTTCATTATTACCAAATTTAGAGGCATTAGGTAAAGTCCATCCCAAAATCTTCCCATCTCTCCAATCATTTAATACCGATTGGGCCGCACTATCTAAATTAGGTATACCCCCTTTCCCTAATCTTCCTCTAGTTCTAGCTATATGAATTAAGAAATGTTTACTAAATTCTTCAAAATTTGAGGAGGGTAATGATGGTAAATTATAATATTGTTTCAATCCATCAGCCATTTCTGAATTCTTAGAAAATTTCTTTAATAATAAGTTGACTGGAATTATAGGATCCATGATTTGTTTGGGTGGTAAAGCTGATAATAATGCCAATTTTGCTTCTTGATTAATTTTAGATGATGATGATTTTTTATTAAATAATTCATCAGGGAACACTATTCCTGGAGAGTCTAAAATCTTTAATTTATTATCAATTTTGATTTCTCTCATAGAAGTAGTTACCCCAGCTTGATTACCAACTGGACATGCTTTAGAATTATTCCCAATTCTATTGGTTAAAGCATTAATGATCGATGATTTCCCGACATTTGGATACCCAATAACTCCTACTATAATAGATCTCTTTAAATTGGCTTTAGTGGAATAGGTCTTTAAAGATTGTAATAATTGATTAGCAGTCAATGAAGAGGTTAAATTCTTATTGAAATTGGAAGCACTAGTTCCTGGGGATGCTTTAATAGGAACGGTAGGGAATGATGATTTTAAATAATTTAACCATTGATTCAAAGCATTGGTAGGAATCAAATCAACCTTATTTAATAATAAGATTAATCTCTTATTACCACTTTGTAATACGGCTTCTTCGACTTTCTTTGATCTGGTGCTTTCAGGATCTCTTGCATCCAATACATATAAAATCACATCTGATTGGTCGACTACACTCTTAAAGATTTTATCATAAGCTTTACGAGATTTATCAATAACTGTATTACCCAAACCATCATGATTTTTATCTTGGTCTTGATCAAATTCATCTTCATCTTCATCCATACTAATTTCATATTCTATATCATCATCAGAATCCATCATTTGATCGTCTCCTTCATTGGAATCATCTCCTTCATATTCTTTAGCAGCTTGTTGAGCTGATTCTAATAAAGCTGATAATCCATTATTGCCATCATCTTCATCATCTTCATCTTCATCAATATCAATATCTTCTCCGGTTTCACCACGAGCGATGGCTTCTTCACGGGCTTGTTGTCTTTCAAGTTTCATTTGTTCCCGTTTTTCCTTCTCAATTCTTCTTTGTTCTTCTAAATCATTGATGATTTTATCTTTATATGGGAAACTAGATGGGATTCCTGGATCTCTAGAGACTCTTGATCTCCAAGTAGGGTCGGTTTTGGCTACTTTTCTTTCTTTCCGTCTTTTAGCGGAGGCTTTCTTTTTGATCCCTTCTCTTAATTTGGTAGAGGTTCTCTTGGAAGTTCTCTTTTTAGCTCTCATGGTTTATTGATTTACTAATAGTAGTTAGTATTTTTTTTAATGGTGAAAAAAAGTTTTTATGAGATGCGAGATGAGCTGCAAAAAATGATAGATGTGGTAGAGACACGTTGCGATTGCCGCAAGCTAATCCTAACGATAAATACTCTGTTGGCTATAGGAACTATTTCACATTTGGATATATTGACGACTGTACTCACTTCTGGGGTCTATAAGCTATATAATAGGGTCATAAATACTGGTGATATTGCACAGTCTATATATCGGGCTCGTTGGTATGACTGTTTAGCTATTCGATTGGATACGTTGGCCTCATTTCTAACTCACTGGTTGGCCTCATTTCTCAATCTGGTCGCAATGGTTGCAATTTTTGCAGCCTAAATCAATCTGCTATCACAAAACATTTATTCACTTAACTTTACTTAGCTAAAACATACTCACTAAAACGAAAACATATAAACTTGAGTTTTACTTGCTCATCAAAAAAATTAATCACCTGGTTATCTAGCAATATCACAGGATCTCTTGTACCCAGTCCCACTCCCAACCCCTGACTCTCCTGAGGAACTTGTAATGGACTAAGTAAAATACCGGGCCATCCGCTTGACCTTTGAATAGTTGCTATTATTTCTACCTTTCAAAACAAATCGAAGCGTATTCACCAAAACCTCTGATTGCAGGTCTATTTGAGCTCTATGTGGTATTGATGTGAATGTTTGAAACTTGTTGGGGTTTTTAAAAAATTTACCTAGTAATATTTGTAAGGTAATAGTAAATTGAGGAGTTTTCACAAGAGCATAAGCAGTCCCATATTTTATCATGGCCTTGAACATTTGCTCTAAAACCGGGTCAAATAAACCATTAAGTATAGTAATACGTCTGCAAGTTCTTATACTAAGATTTGGAAAATCACCATGATATAAAAAGTTCATGATACAGGGAGTATTGTTTGTTTTAACTATATTATTGGCAATTAATAAGTGATATCCCTGACTCATTTGTTCGGTGATCCTTTCTACTGGATGTTCCAGAGGTTTTATTTCAAACTTATTACCATGACACCACCCATCAACGCCAGTGTTAACTCCAGTGTCAACGTCAGTGTCACTATCAGTTTCCAGTTCGTTATACCCTATTTCCTCAAGCCTCCTAGCCTGGGTATAATCCAAAGCCATATCTTGTAACATTCTAGAGGTAGTGTAACCTTCCAAAGCATCATGAATGAGCTCAACTTGTCCAACAGTATCCTTTGAGTGACAAAAGATTTTGAACTGATGAGGTAATAATCCAAATTTGGGCAATTTCGGATGGTGTTTTAAGTATTGCAGCTTTGGTGCTTTCACCACTACCGCTACATTGAATTTAGGGCTTATCAACATAGCAAAACAAGTCTCGTGCTTCATCATAGAATTTATCAATTGCTCCAACACTGGATCAAATAAGCCAGCGAGACTTGTAATGGTGTCATAATTTTGCATGTCGATGTTTGGGAGGGTACCATGATATTCAACAATCAAGAGGCAAGGGACATTAGGATATCTTGTTTCAATAACCTCATTGATCTCCATTAAAGCGTATCCATCATCCATTTGCTTGGTGATTTTTTCCCCTTTACATTTGCTCAGCATTACCAATGGATATACCCAGTTCATAAAGAGAAAGGTCTTATTCAACTCTTTGATAGCTGATTCGGTAGAAGTGATATCCTGATCATCGGACAACAGTCTTAACGTCATAACAAAATTGACATTCCTGGGAGCATCCTCACCTCTATCATAATCAACTTGGTATAAATTGGAAGAAGCTTCCTCAAACACAAATGGCATAATCTGTATGTCGGGTTCATCATCATCATCACCACCACCACCCCCTTCTCTTGTATTTGGAAACAACTGGACATTCGTTAGAACAGATAACGTAATTATGGTCAATTTAGCAGATAACCTTTTCTTTATGTCTTGCCTTCCCGTGGTTGAACTGCTATGAAACTTTTGTAACTCAACAAATGCTTCCAACTGCAGTTCTGTGCCTAAAAGATATTTAGCGATTTCTTGATAACTATGGCAACCAAGTTCCAAGTGCATCCATATCTCTACAATTGGGCTCTTGGTTAGTAAATTATTAAGATTAGTGGCCGATTTTGATCCCAGTAACATTTGTGCTCTAATCGTTGACAGTGGTTCTTCTGAAATGATCAGTTTGAATTCTCTCAAGACTTTGATTAGATAACATAATTCCTCTACTCTAATTGGGTAATAAATTAGCTTGTGTTTTCCAGTCATGATGAAGTACTAGAAAAGAACGGAAAAAAAAGGGATATTCAAAAGGGGGATAATCGGAGGTAATTTATAGTTTTGAAACAAGTTATCTATCATTTTAGGATTGTTTCAAATTGGGGCAAATGCTGCAAAATTGTCGTGTATGTGATAATGTCTGAGGAGTTGATGTGATAGATGGTTTAAATCTGGAGTATTATCGGATTATGTATGCGTGTCTTAAGTATGATGTGAGGATCTAAACATAAAGTTGTCAATACAACTGTCTTAAAATTGTAACTGAAGTGAGTAAAAGAAAATATCAGGGAGATTATAGGTGTGGTATATGTGTGGTATAGAGGTGGATAGATATGGATAGATATGGATAGATATGGATAGATATGGATAGATATGGTAAAATATACGTGGATGGATGTGGTATAGAGGTAGTATAGGTGTGGTATAGAGGTGGTATAGAGGTGATATAGATCTGGTATAGATATGGTAGTTGTGGGTAGTGGTTGTGGGTGGTAGTTGTGGGTGGACGTACAGTAATAAATCCACTCGTTTTAGTGCGTTATTTTGCAACCATTGGAATCCTCTGGTTAATGGCACTACTTGGAGTTAATGAACTAAAACTAATACTAACCCACATGGTTTTCTACCAGTATCAGTGGATGGATCGATTGATGGTATCGATTGATGGTATCGATTGATGGTATCGATTGATGGTGGATGATTGATGGTATCACTTATGGTATCACTTATGGTATCACTTATGATATCACTTATGGTATCACTTATGATATCACTTATGGTATCACTTATGATATCACTTATGGTATCACTTAAGCTATCTGCTGAATCTGATTCACTTCGATTCCTGTAAGATCTGTACTTATTTTACCTCCTAATACAATTTATATATTATTACATATAACTAAGTGGATATTTGTACTATTTATCAATGGTTGCAAATCGCGAACTATCCACAATCACCTACCTCAATCACCACCCTGTGGCCTCCCTCTATTTATTCTCCTATATGAAATTACTCCTCATACAAGTTTGTCCCTATCAGTTGATGCTCTAAATACATTTGATGTCTCAATCCTCAAAGTTATCATATTCTGAATCAGGCTTCTGATATTCAAACTCTTTGACACCAAGATCTTTAACGTTAGATTTAATATTAGTCCTTGTAGACCCTTTAGTAGGGACCTTCTTAGATTCATTGTCTTGTTGGTCGATTTCATCACTATTGGAGATAATTTTCAAATCTCCTTTATCTAACAAATCAACCAAATTCTCATTAAGTGCTGCTTTTTTATCACTCAAATTCTTCTTGTCCTGAGTTAATCTATTGACAATTTTATCCTTGATGGCTTGTTTCCATTCAGTTGCCATTTCAGGCACTTTATTTTTAGCATATCTAGCAGCATTGGCAAGATCTTCTGCTCCTAATACTACTTCAACTGAATCTCGTGACATTAGCTTGATTGGTTCCTGACTTCTCATTGGGTTCATACCCAGTTGGTTAGATTCGTTTCCACCCTCATAAGACACAATTCCTTGGGTCATTTCACCCGATTGATTTATAGGTGCTGATATACTTGAAACAATGAGTCCTGAGAATATCATAGCAGCTGTTAATTTCATGTTGGTCATAGTGATGGGGCGATATTCGGCAGTTAAATATCTAGCAAAAAAAACTAATGACTTGAGTAAGTAAATAGTATTTGTGGATTTCAAGGTGGAATTAATGAGCATTGAGAATGAGTGACAATACGTGCAAGTAAATTTGAGAATCTCCTGTCATGTTTGTGGTTACTCTCATGTTTGTGGTTACTGTCATGTTTGTAGATACTGTCATGTTTGTGGTTATTGTCCTTCTATGGTTATTCTATCACTCGTTTCAATCAATGTTTCTAGACTTTTGTATAGATATATTACTAGCACTTCTCTGTAAAGATTCTCGAATATTGTCCTGAGAATGAAAGTATGTATTCCCATTCTTCTTGGGTATAACAAATGGCTTGTTAATAAAGTTGGTGGCATTCAGATTGCTCAATATACTATTACCATTTTTATCATTATGATAAGAAGGATCATTAAGATCCAAATCTCTAGTTTCATTCAAATTAATAGCTGATCTAGTTCTTAATTGAGTCAAATTGGGACTTGATTGAGATGATCCTAATGTTCCTTCTTCTAAACTTAAATCAAATTCATTTTGATTCATTTGGTTATATCTACCTTGAACGTCAATCAATTGACTTACAAATGGAATCCTACTTAAACTTTCAAATGTGAATTTCTTTAAATTGTTTAATTTCCGATTCTTTAACATTCCAGTTTTATGTTTAGTGAAGTTATATAAGAAAACCAGTAAAATCACAAATACAAGTAATGAAAATAATATCCCATTATTATTATCATCATCATCATCATCACCATCACTATCATACCCTTTACCTTCAATTTTACCTCCTCCTGGAACAAATTTTTTATGGGAAATTTCACTTGGATAAACACCTATTTGAGAATCACCCTTTTTATTAGCAGGGATTTCAGATGAGGCATATAATAACATCTTTCCTAATGTCCAAGATAATTCATTCCCATCAATAGAATCAGCTGATTTGAATGGAACATGAGCTTTAGTGATTTCTTTATCATTAGACGATTCCCCTCCACCAGCTGGAGATTCACCATTGTCTTCACCGGCTGGAGATTCATCATTGTCTTTATCCTCAGGTAATTCTATATCTAACCTTGGTAATTCAAACCCTTCATGTAAAACATTTATTACCCAACTAGCCTTAAAACATGCATCTTTTAAAAACTTATTAGGATCAAGATTGGAATATTTACCCTCATTGGAATTATCCAATATGGTAGACCAATCACTTTCACAAAACTCTTTAACTAATTTATTGAAGGCTCTATAATTATATTCACCTCCACTATTAAACACATCATTGGCAGTATACCAATATTCTGAAATCCCTATAAATTTATCCTTATCAAAATTTAATCGAGGTCCATGAACTCCATTAAATAAACATGGGGTATCTTTACAGGGAACATTCTTTAATAATAATGGGTAAATGGTTTTTATACACATCTCATAATTCCCTATTCCCTTTATTTGATAATCTTGTTTTTCATATTTATATGTCAATTCTGCATCTTTTGGTAAACAAGGATCATTAACGGTATTACCTATGTAAGCATTAACTTTAGCTACATTAATCAATTGTGCTAAATATCGTTTTCTGGCTTCATTGGCCCCAAATCCTAACCAAGTTTCTACGAAAACATCCCAATTCTGAGTTAATCCATTGATGTTTCTAATGGTAACAGTAGATATATCTTCTCGATGTTTGTCAATATCTTCAATACTTGAAGGTACAAATGCGATTTGAGTAGATGCCCCACCCATATCCATAAACCCTATGGATTCATGGATCAGGTCTTTTGATAATGGTTGATAATCATTCAATTGTCCCATCAAATAATTCAATCCTAACCATCCGTAAATTCCTTCTACTTCACCATCAATGATTTGAACATGGTCCTCGCAATCTCGAATTAAGAATGGACTATTCTTCTTTAATAATGAACACGTCTCTGTCAAAATTCGTTTCTGTTCTGACTTGGGTAATAACCTCATCCCTGCTGTAGCTAATACAAAGATTGGAGTGTCTTGATGTTTGTCTTGAGGAATTATATCTTTGGCAAATTTAACCAACACTTCAAAATGATCCGGCCATATCCTCTTGGTCTTTTTGGGCTCATTATAGGTGGAAATCCCTGGTGTGATCTTTTTAGTCCAATTTTCTTCTTGGATTATCTTAGGTGGTGACTGTAATATTTTAGAATCTTGGGAATTATCTTTGACGTATTTTGGATCGGGCCATTTATATATTTGAACACGAGACCCTGATGATCCTGAGTCAACCACTATCCCATACTTATAATTGGCATCAGGGACTTCCATTTCTTATTGGTTTACCTTTACCTTTAGCCTTAACTTAAACGGTGCCTCTGCTGGGTCGTATATAATCCCTTAGTGCTTGTTATTACAAATCCTGTCTTCGCTAACCACCTGGCAAGTTTTGGCGTTGAAGATGCGAATCCAAAAAAAAAAAAATAAAAATAAAATAAAATAAAATAAATTCTCAATTATTGTGATTAGATAAGAGAAACATTACAGGAATTGATGATAATCTTACCCAACACCCCGCCAATTCCTGGCCCATTGGCTGCTTCTTCGGATATATTCCCATCTTCTTTAAACTCTTCTAGAGCGTCCTTATCGACTTCTTCGCTTGAAACCTATAATGATTTGGTCAGATACGTGGTTAATCTGGAACAATATGTGGAGGAGCTCTTCCTATTTGCTTATCAGAAACAAGAGTCCAATGACTTTGAGAGCTTGATTGAAAGGGCTGGTGACCATGTTTTATGTTCATCCACACACCCACCATGGCTGAACCTTAGTTATAACCACCAGCTATTGAATAATGTTCATGATGATGATACCACTAGTAGTAAGGATGAACCCACCAATGATAACGATAATGAACTCAAACTCAATGAACTCAAACTCAATGAACTCAAACTCAGTCAACTTAAAATTAACCCTGATAAATTAAGAAGCAAGCTTAAGATGTTTAACTCCAATAATGTTGACTGGACTCTTCTCAATGAATTGGAGACCAGTGTCATTTCCACCTCTATGATATACACTCGATTAGGAGCAGAATTAATTAATGAACTTATTGAATTGGATATAGACTATCAAGATGCACAGCAATTGACCGAAACTAATGAAAAATGGAAGCAAGTAATTAGCTTTTATAGGCAATCATTGTCGTTCATCAAATTGGCCCAAGCCATCAATAATGGCTATAAAGAATGTACTCATGTTGGTGGAGATTTAATGATATTTCTTGAAAAGATTGCCTATATTTCCATTCAAATGTCCATCTTATGCAAGTCATCATGGTTAAATCGAAACAGTTATAGCCAAACTGAATCATTTAAATCCACCAATAATGGGACCTTATGTCGAGTGGCAGTTTATGTATTGGATGAATTAAAGAATTCCACCAAGATTCTAACCAATTTGGCTGGGAACAATGAATATTATTTGGTTCATTATAATACAAACAATTGGAAGAATTATTTGAGTATTATTGAAAGATATGCCTCTGCATATGCTGGGTTATTTTTATCTATTGAAACTTATCAACAAGATAAATTAGGTCAAGCTATTGGGCTTTTAAATTTCTGTTTATTGAACTTACAGAGTAAAAAAATTTCAGAAATCACCCCCAACAAGAATAAGTTGTTGACAAAATTCAAATCCAAAATATCCAACAAGAAAAATGAACAATTCATTAAAAACCTTGAATCCATAACTTCATTAAATTTAGATAATTCATTATTTAATGAAAAATCAGGAATTGTTTTAAAAGATATTAATTATTTATTTGATCAATTAATTCAATTACATTTGAAATTTTCCAAGGAGAATGATAATTTGAAATTTGATAAGGTGGCTAATTTCCAAGATATCCATAAAGATAATAAATGGCCTTTAGGGTCTCAAATTCCTGTAAGTGATATACCTATATTTAATCCTAAATGTTTTGTGAATGGACCAAATGGACCAAATGGACCTAATGTTGATCTCACTGGTGATAAATGTCTGTATCCAGGTAGAGGGGCTTACTATTAACAAATTAATTTGAAATTGTACATTATCATACATTATTAATTAAAAGATCTAAATATTGAATGGATTTCTTGTTTAGAAATATGGAAATCAATATCACTAAAATTTTTAGATAAAATATTATCTAATCTGAAAAAATAATTAACAAATTGTTTTTCCATATCACTCCATAATTTATCTAATAAATCTTTTTCAAACATATTATTCCCACTAATAAAATGTTTTTCTAATTTTCTTCTGATTTCTCCAACCCTATTGGTTAATTCTTTGGTAGAATAATTTGATAAAATCGCTTTGACAGCTTTCTTATTATACTTTTTAGCCTTAACATTATTATCAGTTAAAGCTTCAAAATTATTGACAAATTCAATAATTTTACTAATATTTTGATTTAATAATTTCCCAAAATAAACATCTTGAACTTTTTTAAACATTGATTCCAATTGAGTTTTAACTTTTTGAGTTCTTTCATTATTAAAAATTACTAATTGTTCCAAAATACTAAAGATATTTTGTAAAATACAAACATTTCTATGATTTCTTTCCTTTTCATCAAATTCACTATTTTTTAATAAAGGATCATCTTTACCAAATAAATGAATTAATGATTCACTAATTTGTTTGTAAGAATCATTCAATAATAATTTCACATTAGCATCATTCCATTCTCCGTGTAATCTAGATGGTCTATCTAAAGTGGATTCAGTTAAATGGAAAAATTGATTTATATTTTTAACAGTTGGTAATATTCCCCCTTTAGCACTAATGGATGATTTATTAATTGAATCAATTAAAAATTTTAAAAATTTACTCCAAACATTTTTATATTTATCCACTAATTTTTTCAAGAAATTGAATACGAAAAAATCATGATTAAAATTTTGAGATTCATTAGAAAGAGTATCCAAATGAATTAATATAATTGGAATATTATACTCTACTGGTAATACTTTCTTGACAAATAAATTAGTATAATTCCCCAATATACTATTTAAATTAGCAATTACTCCATTAGAGTAACTACCAATTTCTGGTTCGATTGAAGTGGTCTCTAATAAACTCATTCTATTTTCAAATGGATTAAATTTTAAATAATCATTCAAATCATAAAGATCATTGGAATAATGGAATAATTGTCCAATAAAGTTTGTAAACACTATAGATAATTCCTTTGTATCATTGACCATATCTACTATGGTCTTTGTATCTTCTATACCATTATCACCAACCGATTGTGGACCTAAGGCCATTTGAGTTTGAGCTTGAGTTTGAGCTTGCAGGTCTGAGACATTATTATTAGGTTTAGGTGAAGATGGATTTGAATAATCATTATATTTAGGACTTGAAGGTTCTGATTTATCATCATCTTGAAATCCCAATCTCCCCATTAATTTATCCTTTCTTGTTGATAATCTTAATGTTCTTGATTTTTTCAATGTCATATGTTCAGTATTTTCAAATTTAGATGAATTAGATATACTTGGAGTTGAAGGATTCGAACTCTTATTTTCACCAGTTGGCTTTATGGTACTAGTAGAATATTTGATTGCTTTAAGCCTATATTTTAAAAAACTCTCCAGAAATTCACTTAAAGTTGAAATCACAAGATTTTTTAATCCATTAAAGTCATTTGGGGATAATGATTTTATAAAATATGTCAATGGACTATAAATGATCAAACTATTCAATTCCACAAAAACTGATTTTGGTGATATTCTATCCAATTTATTCAATTGGTCTATTCTATGTTTGAATTCAGCTTCAAAGAATCCCATGAAATGTTTAATGAATTTATTAGAAACATGTTCATAATGTGAAAAGTATTGCTTCAAGGCAGACATGGAGTATAATTGATTCTTATCATCTCCTGATGGTGTAGGATTATCAATATCAATATTATCGAGATCATTAGTCTCACTATCTTGTTTTATAGTTTCTAAAGCATTATATAAATTCAATACTTGGAATTCTAATGCTGATAATTTATTTAATCTTTCAAACTCTTTGAATCTTTCGATTTGTGATAAATCACTATCACTCATACTAATCTTATCCAATATAGATTTTAAATCATTATATAAAAGTTTCTTATTGATGGATTTTACTTGTAATCCTTGAGAATTATTTTCAATTGAATTGATTTCTGGGCCAAGATTCTTAAAATTTATTTCCATCTTACTAAACACATGATTAATATTTTCAATTTCATTTAATGAATTGGACAAATCTTCATGTTCAGAAGTCCCACTAAAATCTATGTTAATCAATTCTTTAACATTATTATATTTGATTTTATTCAATTCACTAGTTAATTTACTGATCAATTTATCCCCATCATCATGAATATCCCATTGTAATTCATCTAATAATTCTTCAACTTCTGGATCTTTTTCACTTTGATAAATCACCCCCTTTTTCTTTATATTTAATTGAGATTCTTGATCATGTTCTTGTTCATTTTCAGCTTCAGTTAATATGGTTTCATTTTCTGTCATAGAGAAACTTTTTTCATCCAGAATATCTGCGTCCAGAGAATCTATAACTCCTAATTCATTAGAATTACCGAAGCTTGGTTTTGACAACTCTTTAAGACCTCTACTGGTTTTTGGATCTCCTCCAAAACTTAATTGAGAATCCATGAATTCTTCAATTTCTTGGATAGAAGAATCAATGGTGTTTAAGTTTTTCTGTTGATGAATTCCGGTTGATGCTGAAACTTCAACTTCATCATTAGCACTAGCATTAGGGCCAGGGATTTCTTCTATTGATGGTTGACTATCTGATATATTTCTATTCTTGTTTCCTGGTTGTAACTCATTTCCTAACTCATTTAAAATATTCATTCTTTGTTGGTCTTGATCTTCATCATCAGTATCGACAATTTCTTCGATACTAAAGTCAGATTTCCGATTGGAATCCAAAGTATTGTTAGGATCTTGTAATTTTTGTTCTAATTTTCTACTCAATTCAGCTTTAGTTTCAAAAGGTTCTGATACTTTTCTAGTTTCTTGAGGTTTTGAACGATTCATTCCTGCCATAGCTCCTGCTACTGCTCCTGCTCCTGCTCCTGCACCCGATGTGGATCCTGATCCATTAACTTCTTCATTACCAAAAATAAAACTTTGTGAATCATTGGTTACTTCAGCATCACTTTGTGATGGAGTTCTATTGTTATATGGATAATTACTACTAGCATTATTAGTAGTATCATTATAATCACTATTTTGCAAGTACTCTCTACTGGTATGTGATGTTGATGTCACATTTAATCCATCTAACGTGGTCTGAGACACATTGGATCTATCCATTACTTTCATTGGTTTCGAAGGTAATTGGCCATTGGCAGTGAAATCCAAATCCTTATAATAATCATTGACTGGTTGACCAGCTGGTGGTTGATTAGCTGTTGGTGGCTTATTGGCTGGTAGTCTATTGGCTGGTTGGTCAGCAAATGAAGATTGTGATGTTTGTCTAGGTTGTGGTTGTACCGGTAAAACTGGTTGAGGGAGATTCTTACGTTTTAAAGACTTGGATTTCAATAATTGAGAATCTGGTTGTGGATTCAAAATATCATGTGAACTATTGGTAGCACTGAAAGATTTCTTCATAGGGGTTATAGGTAAATCAAAATCATGAATTGAAAATCCCACCAATTTAGGATATTTACCAGTAAAAGATCCAAAAGTTTTGGTCAAATTCCTACTAAATCTTTCCACTCTTTCGGTTCCTTCACCCGATTTCCAGAAATAATCTTTATTCAATTTTAAAATGAATCCATCATCATCGACTTTTGTAATACATTTCAATTCATCTAAATCCCAAGTTCTACCAATTTGATATTGGTTTTTTTGGTCATTGAATTTCCCCTTTTGTAATAAAACTCTACCCGAATATTTAGAGCATACTACCAAAATTCTATCTTTAACACTTCCTAACTGGTCAGCAGGGAGATTTTTTGGAGGGGGAACAGCTGAAAATTGAGAAAATTCTTTAATGTTTATATGGGTAATATAAGACACTTCTCGAACACTAACGCCATTATCTTTGATGAATTTATTATAGCAATCGTCCTTGATTTTGTTAGCGACTAACGACCTATCACTATTTAAATCGGAAGATGAATTGATCATCGATTGTTGTGAAGCGGAAGCTGATCTAGATTGTGGTTGACTATATGCACCATTCCCACTAGGAGCACCTGGTCCCATTGACGGCTTATAATGTTGTGGTTGATAGTATCCTGGTCCGCCTGGTCCACCTGGTCCACCCGGCCCATTAGGTCCACTAGGGCCTTGAGGAACGAATCCACCAGAATTGAAGTTCTTGGGTGAATGGGTTGGATAACCGTTACCAGGAGGAGCTTGACGTCGAGATCGATACTGTTGAGGATTCACATTCTGGGAGGATGGATTCGGTGGATATTGTTGTCGAGGATAATTATTAGGCCTAGGAAAGTTCATTACTGGTCCTATAAAAATTGATGTTGTTGTTTGCAAAACACTAACAAACAAACAATGTTAAGTATATAAAATCAAATTTGAAATCAGATTTGATTTTTACTCGCAGGAGAGTTCGCGTTAGATCAAAAAAAAAGTACTAGGGAAGAATAAGAGAGTTACTCACTTTACTCACCAGCAACTCCAGTTACAACTACTTTCTATTCATACTTCTCTCTATTCATACTTCTCTCTCCTACAACTCCTTTCTATTCATACTTCTCTCTCCCGATTCTTATATTCTCCTATACATCCTATTAACTCTTCTTCTTTAACTCTTCTTCTTTAACTCTTCTTCTTTAACTCTTCTTCTTTAACTCTTCTTCTTATTCTTCTTCCCAGCATTTGTCTGAGAACTAGAAGTTTCAGACCCACCAGCTTCAGTGCTAACAGCATTATCATTGGCACCAAGTTTAGATTGTATAGATTCAATATTCTTCTCTGATTTCTCTACATACCCTTGCCATAACTCAGCCAAATCATTGGCTCTTTCATCCATAGCAAATAATCTTCTTCTTAAAGCTTCATTAAAACAAATTTCTTGAGCCACTTTAAAAAACAGTTGAGACCAATTCTTCTTATATAGTTCACAATCTTGAACAATATCTTTAACTTCCAACTCTTGAAATTTCACATTAATATTAAATTGTTGATATAATTCATCGCCAATTAATCCATTTTGATACAAGTTTTTATATACGGGTTCACTTTCTTTTAATCTTAAAGATCTTCTGATGGCTTCGACAGCTCTTTTTAATAAAGCGGCTTTCATGACTTTTTCATGAGGTTTTTGATCTTTAGGTAATTGAGGATCATTATATTGTTGTTTTAAACTATTATAAATGATTAAACTATAATTTTCATCAAAGATTTGTTCACCTTGTGATAAGGTTTTGACTTTCCGTTGTCTATAAATGACGGAGAATATGAGGAAACAAGTCAATAGAACCACCAAATAGAGTATTGGGGTGAATACTGAGATGTTTATATGTTGGGTAGCTTCTTCTTCCATGGGGTGGTTAATGGAGGTATAGAATTCAACACGTCAATTTTTTCACTAGTGCGAGAAGTGAGGAAGAATGAGGAAGAACGGGAGGAGCTCAGTGAGGAACTCAGTGTGAGGAAGAACTTGAGGAACTCAGTGTGAGGAAGAACTTGAGGAACTCAGTGTGAGAACCCTTTAACAGAGATTTACATTAGACCCATTAGACCCATTGGGCCCTGATGTTTTCTTGGCCTTACCTTATATTCACTATACATAATTAACAAGCCCTATAAACCGAGCAAATTGCTTCTTGATCTCCTCTATCTCCTCTGGACTGAATTTATCCATGTGTGCACCAACCGTAGATTTGAAATTATTATGGGCTTGTTCAATAGTTTTAGAATTATTATCATTTAAAAATTCTTCTACATTTGCTGAATCTGGTACTATTAATTCATAAAATTCAGCCAATTGGATCAATGCTTCTTTACTCAAGTCCTTGAATTGTTTTACGGTTTTAGGAAACAATTCATCAATGGTTTCCCCATCTTTGTTAGTTATAGATGCGATTTTATCATCATCTTGTTTACACCCAGAATTCATGGCTCTGTTGATTGACCGGTCTTCTAAGCTATCCAATTGTGCTTGTAATTCTCCTACAAGTTGAACGATATCTTCATTGGTTACATAATCAGATAAATCAATGTTGGAATTGGAATTATTGCTTGAAGGTTTATCCATGTTGTTGATCCCTGTTTTGACATTTTTCACTTGAAGTTCAATCAATTGTTGACCAGTCTTACTGATCAATGCTGATTGTTTTTCTACGAGTTTGGTTAGGCCATTGATTCGTTCATTTAATCCTTCTATAGTTAGATCTGATTCTGTCATTTTGGGATTGGATTCAATTTGTGAGATTTGTGTTTCAGTTTTCGCAATAGTTGAAATTTGTGGTGGCTGGTACAAAAAATAGAAGTGATCGCTAAACATCCGAAGCCCCAGAAAATAGGCTTGCGGACATTGACCTTACCATTTTTATCTATGGTATATCCATTTGCCATAGCCTCTTACATTGATTAGCCAAGGCCGTAAGGGTTGTTATATACTCTTTCCGGTCCATCTTTATTGCTTCTTTCCAGGCCATATCCTACTGGTTCCCCAATGGTTACCATAGTTCCCAATGGTCTCTACCATAGTTCCCCAATGGTCTCTACCGTGGTCTCTACCGTGGTCTCTCCCCAGTCCTGTCCCCAGTCCTCCCGCACCGGCCCCAACTCCGGCTCTCCCTCGTCCAAAATCCTCATGCATAATTCCCTTGCGTCAATGCGGCCTCATTAATGACGTACAGCAATAATACCGTAAACCCTTCAAGATATTTAATGTCATAAATTCCCCCCTCTTCTGTCTCTATTTAATTTTGCGTTGTTAACTTCACTCCTTTAAATATGAATAGTATAGAGATTGTCACCCAACCAGAAGCTAACGATAGGCCTAAACAGACTCCTAATAAGCAAACCTTGGATAAATTAAAAGAATTGATTCAAGAGAATCCTTCTAGTGGTTTATTACAAGATCCAATGGAACCTGATAAGAAATCTAACCAATCTTCATCGAGTCAAAAATCTAATGAAGCTTCAAACCTTAAGGATAAGCCTCACTCCATATCTGTTGATGATAAAACAAGGGGAGAGAAGCCGCAATATGATGAGGATGGGTTTGAAGTTCCTCAAGGAAAGATTCCATTAGATGGTCATTTTTCTACTAATGAGATTAAAGAATTGGTTAATTTGGCAATCCTTGAAGGATTATTAAAGCCTACTGTTGAGGTTCGAGTAATTGACCAAAATGATTTGGTGGGGGATAAGGTTGTTATAAGAGAACGAGATGTCGAGGAGGTGGAGAAGGAGAAGGAGGGAGAGAAAGAGAATGAAACAGAGAATAAAGAGAATAAAGAGAATAAAGCCGATAAAGAAAATAAAGCCGATAAAGATTAGATTGAATGGCCATGTTGAAAATAAACTGCTAAGTCCTTCTTATTCTGAGCTTTATGTCTCCTGAGTTTATTCGTCATCCTTCTACCAATAATTCACCGTCACCCACATCCTCACCCTCATAGATTATCTTCAATTCTTCTTTACCTCTTATGGATTTTATATTTTCTGTATCAAATAAATCTTTACTGTGCGAAATTATTGTAAAAACATTTTTACTTTGGTTAAATAGGAATGATCCGGAGCTTGAAAGGCTTCAAGTCCCTTAAGTCACTCAAGTCATTGACATTATTAATAGGAATCTTACTATGTGTTACTTTCACTTGTTTATATAACCGTAACCTCTCCGGATCAGATGCTTCCTTCTGCAGGAACATAAAAATGTACCCCAGTTATGCTCGAATATTGGGGTTTGATGGGAGATTTACTTCTTATGCTGACAAGTATTCTTTATACTTATACCGAGAACAAGGTAAAGATCTTAAACCTACTAAAGAAAATGGATATAAATTAGAAGGGATCCCGGTATTGTTCATTCCAGGCAATGCTGGAAGTTACCGACAAGCTCGATCGATTGCTTCTAAAACCACAAATATAATTCATCAACATCTTCAACAAGATCCCAATCTGGAGTTTCAATATAAAAAATTGGATTTCTTCACGGCAGATTTTAATGAAGATTTCACGGCTTTCCATGGGAAAACCATGTTGGAACAAGCAGAGTACTTGAATGATGCTATAAAGTTTATATTGAATTTATACCACCAACAACAAGATAATTCAAGTCCATACCCTCCAGAATCAGTGATTGTTATTGGCCATTCAATGGGTGGAATCGTGTCTAGGGTCATGGTCACTTTACCCAATTATAACCCTAATTCTATCAAAACCATATTGACATTATCATCCCCCCATTATAGACCACCATTAACATTTGATCGTGATATCATGAAAATTTATAATGCCATTAATGAATTTTGGTATAATGGATTTTTTGGAGATTTAAATGATGGTGATGTATCACAATTAGCTCATGAAATATTAAAGGATTTATCAATCATTTCAATAACTGGTGGTTTATTGGATACGGTATTACCGGCAGATTATACTACTATAAAATCACTTGTTCCATTTACTAATGGGTTTACGGTATTTACTAGTGGAATTCCTGGGGTTTGGAGTTCAATTGATCATTTAGCTATAGTTTGGTGTGACCAATTAAGAACAGTGATACTGAATTGTTTATTAGATATAATTGATTATCAATCACCTACTAAATTAATTTCATTACCTGAAAGAATGGCTGTATTCAACAGATATTATAGACCAGTAATAGATGAATCTGTTGATTATGGGAACATTTATAATAAGACAAAGGCAGGAACCATGTTGGATAAACAAAAGGCTGAATTTATTGATGGTTATTATAGTCATTCCAATCATGATGATAAAGTCATGGTTTATGATATTTCAGCTAGGGGGACCCAAAATCATCCAATGAGATTTCAAATGGTGACTGATTTAGATCAAACAGAAATATTCTTATGTGAACAAGCCAATCAAGTTTCAAAACATTCATCAGGACATATTGTAACATTCCCAAATTGTGTTAATGTTAGTGATCTGATCATTATGATTCCTAGGGTTAAGGATGTTGAATCTATAAAAGATTCTACGGTTGGTGATAAAGTTCAACCATATTATCTGACAGTAATAACCCACTCACATTTACTGGGTTATAATCATGTGGTTATTAGAACTAATGGTGATGGGTTTTATACTACTGAAGTTGGTAATGATACAACACATACAATCAATGTTTCTTCCATTGGTACTAATCGTTATAAACTCCCCCCAACCATGAAGTTGATGAATAGAATCTATTTACTGGGAGTTAGAAGTAGTTTATTAGCCTATAAAGTTGAAATAACTGGACTCAATAATGTCATGGTCAAACAAGTGATTAATGAAGAAGTTAAATGGCATATTGATAATAAATTTATATTAAATTATCATGGAGATTCTCCTTATATGCCTACTAATTATGATGATATGATGTTAGAAATATGGAATTATGGTAATGAAAATGATTCTAATGAACCAGAAATCACCTTAACTATGGATATGTTAATTAGTATGAAATTAATGATTATTAGATATAGACTAAATTTGATCAGTTATGGACTCATAATTGGATTAATGGTATTTATATTACAACTTCAAGAATATTCCAAGGCCATTGATAATAGTAAGAATGACATTTATGGGTCTGGGGGTCCAAAAATAACTTGTTTTGATAAAACATTAGATAAATTGATGACTTTTAAAACCGGTTTCATTGTCATGATTATTAGTATAATCATAGGAGAATTGAATAAATTCACCACCTTTAGACAATTCATAAGTATAATCACCTTGGAATTCGGGAACTCTTCTACCAATAGTTTAGGTATCAACCAATTCCAAATCATTAATGGAATGTTCCTTATAATATCCATAACCATTAATTATATGATAATTTACTTAATTAAAGGATATTTGATGCTAATTGACACATTTCAAGCCAATAAACCTTTCCAAAAATTGCATAAACATTACCATGTAACCATCAATAATAAAATCAAATATGTGATGTTATCAGGATTATTCATATTAACTTTAACTGTGATTCCTTATCAAGTAATATATGT
Organism: Yamadazyma taylorii; assembly: GCA_030583035.1. Lineage (NCBI taxonomy): Eukaryota > Fungi > Ascomycota > Pichiomycetes > Serinales > Debaryomycetaceae > Yamadazyma > Yamadazyma taylorii. The sequence continues at coordinate 57,403 of JAJMHJ010000013.1, read as the reverse complement.
GATTTTGGTGATAATCCAAATCATTAGATTACCAACAATCATTAATAATCACAAACAATCATTCACTAGTCAATTAAATATAACCATGTTGATACTTATGTTATGGATCCTCCCTATAAATATTCCTATCATTGTTGTATTAGTTCATAATTTGGCTATCAATTGGAAATTCCAATTTTCATCTCATCATAATTTATTATCAATACTTCCCATTTATTACCAGATTTATCATAATCATAACACCAAATTAATCAATGCAAATACTAAATTTATTGCCTACTGGTTAATGGCATATTTAGGATATTTCATCACCTATAGTTTTTTCTATGGGTCTATTAATAGTTTTTGGTTATATCATTTATTTAACTATTTATGCATTGGAATTATCATGACCACCATTGGAGAGCAAGGAATTACTAGAGAGTGATATATAATTACAACCATATAATTACAACCATATAATAAGAATCATATAATAACATTCATTAACCTAATATACATAACCTTCTACTTATAAAAACATTACAATATATTATATATACCATTTTGTTGTTTTTTCAAGAATAAAAGAAGCCCATACCCAAATTAATTCAAAACCACCAAAATCACTTTTAATTGGCAGCAGAAGAATATTTGGTAACAGCTCTAGTACCTTCAGATACAGCATGTTTAGCTAATTCACCTGGTAAAATTAATCTAACAGCAGTTTGGATTTCTCTAGCAGAAATAGTAGATTTTTTGTTATAAGCAGCTAATTTAGAAGCTTCACCAGCAATTCTTTCAAAAATATCATTAACAAATGAGTTCATGATAGACATAGCTTTTTGAGAAATACCAGTATCTGGGTGAGTTTGTTTTAAAACTTTGTAAATATAAGAAGAGTAAGTCTCTTTTCTAGTTTTAGTTCTCTTTTTACCATCAGCAGAGGCAGTTTTTTTGGCAGCTGGTTTCTTTTCAGCTGGAGCTTTGGAAGCAGGTTTCTTTTCAGCTTTTGGAGCCATCTTGTATTATTTTACTTTTAAATAAAAAAAAGTTGTATTATCGAAAAGAAAAAAAATAAAAAAATCTGAGGATCAGGAAATTAAGGGATATTTAAATCAAATTTTGTGTGAGTGATAAGATTGTGAGAAAATTGTTACCACCGCCGGTGAGAGAGTGAGAAAGACAGACCTCAGTGACAAAGTAAATAAACAACAACAATAATCTCAGAGAGTCAATAACAAATGGCGGCGAGGGGGAGTGGTGGTGGTGCAATGGTACGGGGAACAGAGACTGTAGGCCAGGCATTGGGCATTAACCATTGGCCCATTTACCATTGACCATTGTGGGGCGCTGGCCACTGGGTGAACCCTTACGTACACAATGGTTGATGGCATTAACCAACGCACTTGGGGTTAGCAGTAATTCTGGCGTTCATGATGGGGTTTGTTTGTTTTTGTGAGGTATGATGAATAGTACCCGGTCAATGGGTGTGAGAGTGCGTATTTATGAGCACGCTGCTAGCAATCACGCGGTGGCAATTTGGTGTGATTTGATGCACCTCCATGTTTGTTATTGTGTTGCTCAAGGTGGACTGGAATTTACGGGGACATTGCTAGTAATTTTGGTCCCGTTTCTGTTGATCAATGTTGATGATAACGACAGTTATCAGTGATAAATGGGTATAATATATCCTGATGATAGTAAACTTCAGCACAATCCTAGAATTCAATGGTGATCACTTGTTGTTTTGGTTGTACTGGTATCTATTATACACCAATAGTGGTATGTCAATGCCTCTTTGCTATGTACTCTCGTACTGTCCTCTCTCACTCTCTGTCTCTGTCTCTCTCTCTCTCTGCTGGCCTACTGTCTGGTGCCCCGTCGCCTACCGCTTGCAACCTGTCTCTGGCCGTGGGTCGCCAAAACCGCGGGTCCACCACCACGCATCGCTTCCATCACCATCACCACCACTGCTACCAGGTCGCACTGGGGTTGTATGGGAATTTTGTGAGTGCGTTTGTTTTTCCTCTGATAAGTGAGAAAATTCATATAAATTCCTGGCAAATCCCCTGAAGAATTAAAGGGATTTTTTTTTTCTGATTTTTGATTATACAAATTTTAAATACACCACACACATAATGTCAGGAGGTAAAGGAAAAGCCGGATCAAGCGAAAAAGCATCAACTTCAAGATCAGCCAAAGCTGGTTTAACTTTCCCAGTCGGTAGAGTTCACAGATTATTAAGAAAAGGAAACTATGCTCAAAGAGTTGGTTCTGGAGCTCCAGTTTACTTAACTTCAGTATTAGAATATTTATCTGCTGAAATTTTAGAATTAGCTGGTAACGCTGCTAGAGATAACAAAAAATCTAGAATTATTCCAAGACATTTACAATTAGCTATCAGAAATGATGAAGAATTAAACAAATTATTAGGTGATGTTACCATTGCTCAAGGTGGGGTATTACCTAACATTCACCAATCTTTATTACCTTCTAAAAAGGCTAAAGATAAAGCTTCTCAAGAATTATAAGCTAATAAAGATTTGGAAGCTACTTGGTTGGAATCTTGATTTCTCTTAGTTGTATATTAGTATTATTATGAAATGTATAATGAGGTTTTACATTTAAAATGTGATAGTGTAGAGGGGTGGTGGTGATAGTGTAGAGGGATGGTGGTGATAATGTAGGCGAAGGGGTGGTGGTGGTGATCGTGTAGGCGAAGGGGTGGTGGTGGTGGTGGTGGTGTTGATATGATTAAATGTACTGATGTGAGGTTGTCTTGGTCGCAATCACCACCAATGTCCTGTCTCTCTTCCCACCGCTCGCCCTACTTCTCACCATTTCTCTTCCTTCTCATAGAAAATTATTCCTATTCACAATTCTACCTAATCATGGAAAAGTTTTCCAATTGGAGAGATAAAGGAACAGGTATTTCTCCCTTTATTCCTACAAATTACCCAAGCCCTTCTTTAATTTCTCTCCCATTAAACCTTGGAATCTTTCTAATTAAACTCCCATTTTTCCTTCTTTCATTCCCATTGATTCTTATTTTTGACTTTGAATTTTTGAAATATTTTTGTCTAAAATTCTTATTCAATTTTAAATTTAATGTTCCTACTAATCCAACTGGGCCTGGTGAATTCATCATTGTTAATTATTCATCCCCTTTAGTGGTTTTCTTATTATCTGGTGTGGTGGTGATACCTGATTCTAATGGAACTCTTTATAAACTTTCAAAACTTCAACTATTAAATCATTCTTTGGGAAAATTCTCCTGTAATAATGGGACTGTGGTAGATGATTTATCAAAATTGTCTGATAAGAAAGTATTTTGTTTAATTGAAGGTACTCCTAGTAATAATAAATCTGTATTAAAATTCATCAATTTGAATTCTAAATATCTGGTTGATTCCTTTAAATTTAAAACTTTAGTGATCAAAATCTCCCCAAATTATTTCAATTTACCATTACCAAGTTCAATGGTGGGATTTTTCTATCATTTATTAATTAATAAGCCTGGTAGTATAACTATGAAATTAATAAACCATCAACGGTTTGATTGGAATTTGAGTAAAACTGCATTTAGAAATTCAAATTTGCATTCGGTTAATTTATCAATTGATGATAAAGTGAGCTTTTATAGTTATTATTTAGAACATAGTTAATAGAAAGGTTCATGTAATTAGGAGGGATTGTCATGGGTGTTGTTGTTGTGGGATTTATGATGAGATTTATGATGAGATTTATGATGAGATTTATGACTATGGTGACGTTTACGACTATGGGATTCTTCTTTTCTTGGTCTCTTGATCAACCCTTCCATTGGATCTTTGAACTCATCCATTGGATCTTTGAACTCATCCATTGGATCTTTGAACTCATCTATGGGATCTTTGAACTCATCTTTTGTGCTCTCTTTTCTCTCTTCCTCAGCTTCCTTAATGGCTAGTCTTTTTCCACCATCATCCTTGATATCCCTACTGTACTTGCCCCCATCCATAGCCTTACCATCCTCCTCTTTCCCTTCTATCTCTTTCATCCTTGGAACTAACTGGTCATAATCAATCAAATAATCATCCTCATTCTCATCATCTCGAAGCTTAAACCAACAATGGTCTACTCTGATAGCCTTATCATAAACTATGATCCCACTAAAATTATCAATTGCTAGCACACAAGACTGGAAATCTCTATATTTTAAATACCCAAACCCTTTATTTTGTCCAGGATTTTCCTTATCTTTAACCAATTTAATATGGGTTGGTACCCCATATTGTGAGAAGATAATAATGAGATCTTTCTCCTTTAACTTACTGTTAAGTCCACCAATATAAATGTAATTGGTATCCTTGTAATCCATATGCCATGAGGCTGAATCCTTTACATTTGCTTCTAGTTCTTGTTGGTTAATTCTATTAATTCGATTAATACTATTCATGGTCCTTACTAGTTTGAATATAATCCTTTACCACATAGGTTTACTGGTTTTTACACATTCTGTTGATGAGGGTGCACTGAAAAATTTGAGACCGATGAGATGAGATGGATTTTTTCTTTAACTATCCATAATGGCTAAAAGAGAGTTGGATGTTACTAGTGACGACGAATTTGACGTCAAGGGTTTAATAGATGCTGGTGAAGATGATAGTGACAGCGGAAGTGAAGCTGAAGAATTAGAAAGTCCTGGTGAAAGTGAGGAAGAAGAAGATGATGATGATGAGGATGATGATGAGGATGATGATGATGATGATGCTGATCAAACTGGAGCTGGGGATGATACTACCATTTATCATTCTGCAGAAGAAGACCCAAACGGAAGCGATGGTGACAGTAATGATGGCTCAAATTCAGATTCAGATAAAGAGTTAAATGATTTGTTAGGAGAAGAAGCTGATGATGATGACATCAGTGTAAATTCATCAGATTTCTCCGATGAACCTAAAGAATATATCAATGATAAAGTCAATAACATAAGTGATGAAATCCATACCAAATTTTCAGATGGAAGACCAAGAATCATAAAACCAGAAATAGAACCAGTTTATGATAGTGATGATAGCGACCATGATAATTTTAATACCATTGGAAATATTCCTATTTCTGCTTATGAAGAAATGCCACATATTGGATATGATATAAATGGGAAAAGAATCATGAGACCCGCTAAAGGTTCAGCATTAGATCAATTGTTGGAATCTATTGAATTGCCAGAAGGGTGGACTGGGTTATTGGATCAAAACACCGGGAAATCTTTACAATTAACCAAAGAAGAATTAGAATTAATTAATAAGATTCAAAATCATGAAAACCTTGATGACAATATCGATCCCTATGCCCCAATGATTGAATGGTTTACTAAAGATGAAGAAATCATGCCATTAACAGCCACTCCAGAACCTAAAAGAAGATTTGTTCCCTCTAAACATGAAGGTAAAAGAATCATGAAGATTGTCAAAGCTATTAGAGAAGGAAGAATTTTACCTCCTCAAAAGGCTAAAGAATTAAGAGAGGAAGAAGAAAATAAAAATCAAAATTTTGATTTATGGGAAGATGAAATTGAAATGAAAGATCATGTAATGAATTTAAGAGCACCAAAATTAACTCCTCCAACTAATGAAGAAAGTTATAATCCTCCAGAAGAATACTTATTTAATGAAGATGAATTGAAACAATGGCATGAAAATCCTGAAGAAAGATCTACTAATTTCATTCCTCAAAAATACTCATCATTGAGAAAAGTCCCGGCTTATCAAGATAATATTAGAGAGAGATTTGAAAGATCATTAGATTTATATTTAGCACCAAGAGTTCGTCATCAAAAATTAAATATTGATCCTGATTCTTTAATTCCTGAATTGCCTTCACCAAAAGATTTAAGACCATTCCCTATAAAATGTTCTACTATATTTGAAGGTCATGAATCTAGAATAAGGACTTTATCTATTCATCCTAATGGTTATTGGTTAGCCACTGGTAGTGATGATGGTACCGTTAGAGTATGGGAAATCTTAACTGGTAGAGAGGTTTATAAATTGAAATTTGATAAAGATGATGAAGATCATGTTGAAAACCTTGAATGGAATCCTGATGGTAATTTAGGGTTATTAGCAGTAGTTGTAGGAGAAAAAATTTATTTAATTGTTCCACCAATTTTTGGGTTTGATATTGAAAATATCACTAAATTAAGACTTGAATCTGGTTGGGGTTATGACACTTTTGGAAATAAAAAGGATACTAAATTAGATATACAGAAAGGTGAAGGTAACAGTGATGATGATGATAATGATGATGATGATGACGATACCAGCAATAACAATAATAACACTACTACTAAATCCAATAATCGAGAAATCGGGAAATGGTATCCACCTAATGAATCTCAAAAACAACAAGGGATTTCAGTTATAATTCAGTGTCAAAAAATCATCAAGAAAGTTTCATGGCATAGAAAAGGGGACTATTTTGTAACTGTATCCCCAGATGGACAAAACACTGCCGTAATTATTCATCAAGTTTCCAAGCATTTATCACAATCACCATTTAAAAAATCTAAAGGAATAGTAATGGATTGTAAATTCCATCCATTTAAACCTCAATTATTTGTAGCTTATCAAAGAACCGTTAAAATTTATGATTTGAGTCAACAAGTATTAATTAAGAAATTAATGCCAGGAGCTAGATGGTTATCATCTATTGATATTCATCCAAGAGGAGATAATTTAATTGCATCATCATATGATAAGAGAGTATTATGGCATGATTTAGATTTGAGTAGTACTCCTTATAAAACTTTAAGATATCATAATAAAGCAGTCAGAAGTATTGTATTTCATAAATCTACTTTACCATTATTTGCTAGTGCCTCTGATGATGGTATTATTCATGTATTCCATGGTATGGTTTATGATGACTTAATGACTAATCCTTTATTAGTTCCATTAAAGAAATTGACTGGTCATAAAGTTATTAATAGTCTTGGGGTATTAGATTTAATATGGCATCCAAAAGAGCCTTGGTTATTCAGTGCTGGGGCCGATGGTACTGCTCGTTTATGGACTACTTAAGTTACATAGTTATATAGACTTCTTATTATAGACCTTGATTAAATCCATATTTTTGTATTCTGCTATAAACTCATCTTGTTCATTACCATTCATTATATCTTCAAAAAGAATCTTTATATTATCTACAATCCCCACGTTATTAGGATTTAAAATCCAAGATTTTTTTTTAAATTCCAAGATTCCTTCTGGAGTTGATTGCGTTTTGAATTGATTGAATTGATCTAATGGCACACTACCTGTAAATAGATAAACCCCTCCTAAATCATCACCATTTCTAAACCATCTCAAAACTCCTCTAGATTTATAATTACTGATATTAAGTTGTGTTTCCTCTAAGGTTTCTCGAATAATACATTCAAGAGGGGATTCACCTGCTTCTAACTTTCCACCCACCCCATTCCATCGTCCCATATGAGGAGGTTTTTCTCGATTAAGAAGAAGAATCGATTGGGTTTCAGTACATTCGATAAATCCTAGGGTGTATTTGTATAACGGGATTGTCATTTAATTCACTAACTGCCACTAATCAAGCGTATCTCAAATCTCCAGACGTGTCTCTTCAATGCGAGAAACGGCTGCGAATGTAATAATAACAATTGGTTATGGGGTTATAAAGAACCTGAGAATTAGCTTTCAATAGTAATATCAATTCTGAACTACTTATGAACTCTCCTATGACTTTTTTATCCAGTGTTCGTGTCTATAAAATACATGGATACATGGACTCCTTTTGGTTCTTATATAAATATTTTCATTCATTCTCATTCATTCTTTTCAGAAACTGCGAATTTTGCAACCACTACATTTCTTAAATCACCAATCTCATAGACGTCATATATCTCAATTAAACATACCGATCTAAATCTACACATATCCAACTTTTGTTAGGTTAAAAATAACCATAATAATCCTGACACTCTATTTAATACCATACCAAAATCTCATGATTTTTAGAAACCAATAACTCAATTAATAAACCCCTTTACCCGTGTAATCATACTTCCCCATAATTCAACTCAAACCAGGTCGTGCATACACACAACAAACCATCTATGGGCTCGCTCACACACTCACAAAGTAAATTTGATGCCAATTACTCCAACCTTAACTCCAGAGTAAGCCACGCCACTACCAGTTATTAAAACACCAACAATATTTTCATATACCCTACTGTTGTCTCTTAACATAAACCATAGCTTAACATGTCAATTACTTCACCAATTATATCATTGTCTATCTATGTAAGTCTCTCATAACCTCCACCCCCCTCTCCGTTACCTATATAAACATCCATTCACCCACCAATCTAAACTCTAACCCAACAATTTTTGAGATCCCACCAATCAAAATAGTCGCAGCCAAATTCATATAAACAACACCACCACGAATTAAAACCATTGGAAGTGAGGTTGCATCTCTCGAGGAACTACCATATATCCCAACTCTTACCAGTAATAATGGGGTCCAAAATTGACTTCAGTCCATGATTTTATTCATAATTAACCCATTGAATCGACTTTTGACTTCATGACCCCATCCCCCATTAAATCCCCTCTACCCACAGTTACTGCAAAAATCAAACAATACCGGTAAGGCCACGAAAATGGTCCCACGATTTTCTAGAAATTATAAAAACGGTTTCGTTCCCACACGGTTAGAATTTTTTTTTTTTTTGTTTTAGTTATTATTATTATTATTCTTTTTTAAGTAAATAATTTTTTTACACAATCAATTACAATGTCAATTCCATTCAGTGATATTCAAAAATCTACCAATGACTTATTAGGTAAAGACTTTTACCATTTAGCCCCAGGTTCTATTGATATTAAATCAGTAGCCCCAAATGGTGTTTCATTCACCGTTAAAGGTAAAACCACCAAAGATAATGCCATCAATGCTTCTATTGAATCTAAATATTCCGATAAAGCCTCTGGATTAACTTTAACTCAAGGATGGAACAATGCCAATTCATTAGATTCTAAAATTGAATTATCTGAATTATTAACTCCAGGTTTAAAGACTGAATTAATTACCAATTTAATTCCAAATGGATCTAGAAATGCTAAATTAAATTTCTATTATCAACACTCTTTAATTAATACCAGATTATTCTTTGATTTATTAAAAGGTCCATTAACTACTGCTGATTTCACCGTTAACCATGATGGTTTCGTTGCTGGTGGGGAATTAGGTTATGATATTACTAGTGCTAAAGTTAACAAATATAATGTTGGGTTAGGTTATTCTAATCCTTTATATTCTATTGGATTAACTGCCACTTCTAACTTATCAGTTTTCTCTGCTTCTTATTATCATAAAATTTCTCCTTTAGTTGAAGCTGGTGCTAAAGCTACTTGGGATTCCGTTAAATCTTCTAACGTTAATGTTGAATTTGCTACCAAATATCAATTAGATTCTTCTAGTTTCTTAAAAGCTAAGATTTCTGATTCTGGTTTAACTGCTTTATCTTATTCTCAAATCTTAAGACCTGGTGTTACTTTAGGTTTAGGTGCTTCTTTTGATGCTCTTAAATTATCTGAACCTGTTCATAAATTAGGGTTCTCCTTATCTTTTGCTGCTTAATTTTGGTAAGTTACTTGATTTCTTTTGATATCATTGGACTTTATTATTTTATTTTAACTATAAGTTTTAAATCAAACAAAAAAAAAAAATAATAATCTTGTTAAACTTTTAATCTATCATTATAGGTCCAAATTAAGAAATGATGTTTATCGTTTATAGTTAATATATGTTTCTTACTAAATGAATCGAATTGAGCTTATTAAGCTTCTAGATGTTATGGTTTTGATGGTCAATTGGTGAAATGGGAGAGGCAATGGACGAGAGATCTATGAGTTAGGGGATTCAGGAGACCATCAAATCACTACCATGTACTATAATAATTCTTCTCGAGTAATATGACTCTACTATAATTCTCTCATATATGGACCATAAATCAAAGGGTTAGTCCAAACAATCATACCATAAAGCCCAAAGGACACCATAAAGCCACAAAAAGAACACTATAAAGCCACCAAAGTAGCACCAAAATATCACCAAAATATCACCAAAATAGCACCATAAAACCACCAAAGTAGCACCAAAATAACACCAAAATAACACCATAAAACCACCAAATAACAGCAACATTACTTAATAACTACTAATGCACCACCTTTCCAGTCATATACTACATTCCCCTACATTCATGTCAATACCCACTTATTTGCAACCAAACCAACTAACAAGATTAATTCCCCTCCCCCACACACGACTCAGACTATGCGGTGAGAACCTCTCAAAAGCCCATCGAACAAAACTTCAATAACTACCATCATATAACCCATTCCAATATGAATGTAGAAAAACCATCAGTCCTAGAGATCTCTAGGCCGTACTTATCACCCAATGAGATCTCCTACCTCCATTCCTTAACCATCTCAGAAGATAAAAAAATCATCTACAATCAACGGAAACGTCAAATCTTTCAATACATTTTTCAAATTATTAAAGTGCTAAAATTCCCTATTAGAGTTTTAAATACTACCATGGTCTATTATCAAAAGTATTATTTAATCAATAAATTTGAAGACGAATCAGAAGATTTCACTGATCTAGAGAAAAATCTCCAAAAGGATCCATATTTAATCGCCATCACTTGTTTATTTCTCGCTAGTAAAAATGAAGATTGTATCAAAAAACTTCGAGATATTCAAGTAGTTGCTAATAAATTAAGAGACTTAAATGAAGATAATAACTATTTAGACCTTCAAAGAAAAATCATTATGATGACAGAATTTAATGTTTTACAAGTGTTAAAGTTCAATTTCAATAATAATAGCTTAAATCTTCCATCAATGGATACTTTATTAATTCAATTTGCCAAGATCAAACAACTTGATTATAAAACCACATTTTTCAGTTGGTTGATATGTTTTGATTTGATGTCCACCCCAGTGAATCTTATGATTCCTCCTCATTGTATAGCATTAGGAATATTGACGGTAGCAGTTCATTTAGATACTCTGGAATTACCTACTAAACTAGAAGGAATGACATTACCAACCCCACCAATAACAACCCCTATAGATGAACAACGACAATATCAACAACAGGAAAAACAAAACCCTTCACCCCCACCTAAACTTAATCCAAGTGAATTCAAATGCCCAGAATTATTAGTCAATGAAGCTATAATTTATATTCTTGATTATTATATTCATCAATTTAATTATTCAGTTCTTAGAGAATATCTTCCCCATATAAATGAAAAACTTGGTAAAGAACAAATCTTTCAATTCATGAACTTAAAATCCGAATTTAATAATTTGAAATTGATTAATGAACTATCTAATTCCAAACAATTATTAGCAAAAGATCCTTATTTAAATGTATGGGATTATTCTATAGGATATAAAGGGTCAGCAAGGTTCATGTTGAGTAATAAAAGAAGAAGGTTTAATAATGAACTTGGCCAATAGAGAGAGAGAGAGACAGGGTGACAAATTTCCTTTGTATATTATGCAATATTCTATGTAGTAAATACTTATAATTACTTATAATTACTTATAAATACTCCTAATTATCGATTTTATAACTGACTTTTGTCCCCACTGAATGCAAATTAGTCTTAAAAGAACTGAAATCAACCGACTCAATTTCTCCCAGTAATGAATTATCTTTAGTATCACACCATTCATGAGGGATTTGATTAGTATTATGGTCGGTATATACCAAGATATTGAAGGTATACTCTCCATCAAGTATAGGTAAATAAGTGGTAGAGCTAGTAATTTGTCTGATAATCGCCTGGATCTCCTTTTTTATTAAATCTTTTGATTTTCCATTATTGGTGTTATCATCATTATTATCATTATTTTCATTAAATATCTCTAAATTAAACTCCCATCTTTCCACAGATTCTCCTGTCAATTTATCTATTATTACCAATACCAACTTCTGAAGCTTAGTCCCATACACCCATTTCTTAATCTGAGTTAAAAACTTATCTATGTATGATTTAATATCTTCATCTATAGCTATTAAGAGTGGTAAATCATACTTTCTAACGGTTTGAAAATCTTCTGCTGGATAGATCCCTCGTTGAAATAAAATACTATTGATAGCAAATTCAAAATAATCACATACAACTTTGCTGCTACCTTTCAATGCTAATTTAGATGCATCTGCCATGGTGTTATGTTAAGAGGTGTATTATGATTTATGGTAAATGGGATTGAAAAATTAAACATACGCGAATATCTCAAATCGTTTTTATCAACTGTTCAAATCCAGAGATATCCTATCCTATACGAGCAAGGTCTAAATCATTATGGTATGTATCACCCACACTCCATACTGCAAAACCCCACCACCCCACCAATAATTACTAACCATCCCAGTTCCACGGAGTCAAGAGAGAAAAATTGAACCGAGAAGCCCAATTGGCCAAACTAGAAAAAGATAAATCCAAAATCTCCCATTATTTGAACCTCAAATCACAAGTTCTTGATGCTAGAGATTCCAAGCAATATTCTATAGATATGTTAAATAAAGTCACCGACTTGATCATATTAAATCCCGAGTTTTATACCCTTTGGAATATCAGAAGGGAGACATTGGTTTATTTGTTCCAACACAATCAATTAGATAAATCCAAGACTTTAAAAGAAGATTTGACCTTAATCATGGTCCTTTTCAAAAGGTTTCCTAAATGTTATTGGATATTCAATCATCGATTATGGTGCTTGAAACAATTAGGATCACAAGCCAATTGGCAGTTTGAATTAGGAATTGTATCAAAATTATTAACAGCAGATCAAAGAAATTTTCATGGTTGGCAATTAAGAAGGGTTGTTACCGAAAATCTTGAAAATCAAATTCAAAATGATCCCACAGGATTGTTACTAATTAATCTTAACGAATATGAATTCACCACTTCCAAGATTAACAATAACATTTCTAACTTCTCTGCATGGCATAATCGATCTAATTTAATTCCGAGGATTTATAATTTATTCCAGAATTATTCCCCTTCATCAGATCAATCTGAACCAGAAATCATTACCAAATACCGCCAAATGTTTTCCAACACTTATGACATACTTATTTCTGAGATTAAACTTATCAACACCGGAATGTATGTGGATGTAGATGATACTTCTATATGGCTTTACTTATATTGGTTAATGACTGATGAGTTTTATATCAAAACCATTGATCCTAGGATCTATAAAGACATTCTAACTGATCAATTGAATGTGATCACCGAGTTAAATGATTTGGAAAAATCAGACTCTGGCTCCGATAATTGTTGGTGCTTAAAATCTATTATATTGATCAAAGGATTATTGATCAAATTAGAGAGTCCTGGAATATCAAAGGTTGATTTACTTACAGAAGAGATGAAATCGATGTTGGAGACATTGATGAAAATTGATCCTTTGAGAAAGGGAAGATACCTTGACCAGCTCAATGGGAAAGCTGAAGTGTTATATTGATAGTGAGTAATAATAGTGAGTATTGATACTCAATGATTATTTTGTGTATGTGCCTGTAGTGTGTAGTAACTGTATACCGATACATACATTATACCGATTGTATGGTGTTCGTCCCAACACCATTTTTAGCAGCCGTTAAGTTTCACCAACCAGCCATTTATTTTTGCGCGATGGCATAAAAAAGACATTTTTAAGACGTGTTTTATCTTAATATTGCCCAAGGAAACTCCAATTTATTCATTTATTCAAGTTCATCCTACAACTAATCTGTTGAAGATATAGTACTTATTGTTTCTTTCTTTCTTTCTTTTGTGTTTATCTTATCCACAGTTGCTAGAATCTCAGATGTCATCTTTTGGTGTTCCACCCCCATCTACCCCTCCTAGAAGAGGTAGAAGTAATAGACCACAAGTATCAACCAGTAAATCACCAGTTACAATCACAACCGCTACACCACAAACTCAAAACCTGAAAAAAGTAAAAGATTTCTTTGCTACTCCAAGTTCCAGCAGCAAAAATAACCACCATAATTTCAAAGGAAATAAGGGTAAAGATACTGGATTGATGATACCTATGACACCAGAATTTACTCCTCATAAATCCCCTAGAACTCATAGAAGAAAGAGAAGTCATATTGATGATATTTTCAAATCTGAAATCCCTAGTTCTGCCAGTAGTACTTCTACTACATCCACCAATTTAAGCTTACATCAAGATGGCTTTGGATTCTTATTACCTACTCCATCAACTGTTGGCTCCGGTAGAAAAAGTGCTCCTAATTCAGTGTCTAGAATTAAACCTGCTGCCTTAACCTTTGATACATTATCCAAATTAAATGATAATTTAAAGTTTGAAAGTGATGATGATGATGATGAACAAAAAGAAGAACAAGACCAACATCAACATCAAAGTCAAGTACAAACTGATGATCAACAATTAGACAATACTAGAGATACAGTAGATGATTTCTTTTTAAAACCCAGTAAAAATAAATCTGAAAATGTTGGTCAATTTGTTTTAAGTTCTAATTTATTAAAATCACCTACTCAATTAAGACATCAACCTTCATCACCCACCAAATCATTTAAAGATATTGAAATCCCTGGTACCCCTCTGAGACAATTGATAGATGATGACAAAATTAATGATTGGCATGGTAAATCATTAAAATATTTCTCAGATGATGATGAAGTGTTTGAAGAAGAACTAAACCATCCAAAGAAGTTAACTAATCCATTTGTTTGTGATTCTTCTACCACAACTGATGGAATTAATGTTAATACTACGAATAAATCCATGGATATGTCCAATCCTTTCAATACCAATACTAATGCCAATGATTCAATTGGTCATGATAAGGTAAATTATGACACTCATGCTGAATTTATTCATAATAAAACTGGGCAAAAGAAAATTGTCAAGTTACTGGATCGTCAAGCTAATATAAAACCTAAGAAATTAGATTTTTCTTCAGCTCTATAAACATTTTAAAGGTATTACTAGAGAATAGAGGTATTCGATCTGGTTATATATTTGTGATAGGTAGAGTTTATGTTAAAGCAGGTCTTTAGGAATAATGTATAGTATAATGGATAAGTAGTATAATGGACAGTATAATGGACGAGTAGTATAATGTAGTATAACGGACAAGTAGTATAGTGAACAAGTAGTATAGTGAACAAGTAGTATAGTGAACAAGTAGTATAGTGAACAAGTAGTATAGTGAACAAGTAGTATAGTGAACAAGTAGTATATTGAACAAGTATAATGAACAATTAGTATAACGATGAAATCTTCTCACGCATTAAATAGCAAAAATTCGCAGACGATTTTTTAGTTACTGGTTAATTCATAATCATCATCATCATCAGCATCATCACTCCACAACACCACAAAAGCACCAATGGAAGCCATACCAGGATTTAGAACCGGCTCAGAACTACCAGATGTGGCCAATAACAACGTAGTCCCAATAGAAATCAACGAAGGATGTGAATGGAGATTCGAAGTACCTTTCAAACTCGTGATGGTTATAAAAGTTCTTGAAGGGATTGGAGAAATCTTTGGTACTGAATTACCCACCAATTCTGAAATAGAATTCACTGGGGTCAAATATGCTTTATATGCTCCATTACCCGATGGATGTAAACTAGAATATTATATCAAATTAAATAAAGAGAACTCCACCACCAGTAATGAAGCCTCTGAAATTAGTGAATATACTAGTCAAGATAATTGTATGCAACAGTATATAAACTTACATTTTATATTGGAATCTAAAAGACAAGAGGTCCTGGATTATAATATGGTCAATTCTAGTAATCCTAAAAAAGGTCCTAAAGTATTAATTGTTGGTAATAGGTTTTGTGGGAAAACTACCCTTTCAAAGATTTTATCATCTTATGCTTTTAAAATGGATCGAAATCCTTTATTAATTAATTTAAATCCCAGAGAAGGGGTCTTTTCATTACCTGGATCAATTACTGCTACTGCTATCAGTGATAATTTTGATCTAGAAGCAGTTGGAGGTTGGGGTGGTACTACAACTTCAGGATCTACTTATCATAATCCTAAACAACCATTAGTTAAACATTATGGATTTGAAGATTTTCAAACTAATTTAGACCTTTATAAATATCAAATTTCAAAAATGGGATTAGCAGTAACTTCTAGATTATCACAAGATTCATCAATTGCCAATAGTGGAATTATAATAGATACTCCTCCTTTAACTATTAAAGACTTTACAATCATAGAGAATATTGTATCAGATTTTGAAATTGATAATATTGTAGTTATAGGTAATGAAAAATTATTGATTGATCTAAAAAAGAAATTTGTTCATAAATCAAATAATTCTCAATTGAATCTTATTAAAGTTCCTAAAAGTGAAGGAGTGGTAGAATTAGAAGATACATTCATTAGAAAATGTCAAGAAGAAACTATTAAACAATATTTTAATGGGACGTTTAGAAATCCATTATCACCATTCAAAACAGAAATTACCATCCAAGATTTTATCATATACAAGACTGTCGAAACATCAGAATTCAATTCAAGTTTATTCTTTGCTCCTCTGGGAGATTCATTTACCCCAGAAATTTCAGAACAGTCAGAGGAAAAAATTGATGAATCTATAGACAAATATTATAAAAAGATTGAAGATTTTAATGATAATAATTTGGAAAACCTTATCTTGGCTATAACTCAATTACCTTCTACCCATAAACAACCAAAGGATTTATTGAATACTTGCGTATTAGGATATGTTCATGTGGCTAAATATGAAGAATCAAAGGGGAAATTAAAAGTGCTTTTACCAGTTCCTGGAGCATTTCCTAGAAATATTTTGATGGCCACATCAATTGGTTATACTGAATGAATCAAAATTGTAAAATGAAATTTAATTGTAAATTATATATAGATTTTAAATATCCAATATAAAAAGGATTGAAACGATGTTTTAAAATTCAATCAAAAGGAACAGGTTTATGATTCTGTTGATTTGATAACCTAAGCAGTTCAGAAGCAGCTATACCACTAGGAATTTTAATTCCACAACAATCACCCCATGTATTATGTAATTCATGATTATGTCCATCATGTGAATGTTCATCACCATAATCATCACCATCTTTTGAAGAACCTCTAGTTGACGATGGTTCGCTTACTCCTTCAGGACATGGTATAATCGATCCAAACATAAAATGTTGAATAATTGGTAATTTTTGTAATACTTCTGCTTTATACATTTTAATCATTCCTTCTTTAATTTTAGTCCAAGATTTGGCAGACAGAATGTCATCAAGCATAGGTGAATGCCATCTAAGACTTAATTTTTCTTGATTAGTAGGAACAGTTTTGATTGAATTAATGAAATGAATACATTCAAAATACATGTATTGACCATAATAAGTTTCAATTAATTCGTCATTATGAATCAGTTTAGGCTTTATATATGGATGTGTAGCTAATTGAGATGCTCCAAATAAAAATGGTAAGAAATGATAATCATCTAATCCCCATACTCCATGTGACCCTGCTGGTTCTAACCAATAGTTCTTCTGTAGGGATCTCATAACTGTCATATATTTGGTGAATAATTTTAAAATAACCGCCGAGTAATCTGATTTATTAATGATTCCCTTTTGATCACAGCAAAGTAAGAAACATAAAAAGTTTAATTCATGACCTGATCCATAATCAATCCGAGTTTTATTCCCCCAACTCTCTTGTAAATAAGTAGATAATTCTAAAATCAATTCTTCTTTATTATGGTCCGGATCTACCAAGGGTTCAATCATTTGATGACATTCTTTCCCTACTTGATCATAGAAATCTCTGAATTCTATCTTACCGAATCTCGATACATTCTTTTCATGTAAAACAGGATTTTGGTCTATAATGATTTCAATCCTATCAAGGATTTGTAATAATTTTTGTAGGTTATCAGAAATGGGTAACTTGGTATCATTGGTTAATCCCAACACCAGCTCTTGTAGGTCTTGCACAAAATTGACTAGTAAATTATAAGTAGGTGAATCTACCCATTTGTCTAAGTCTTCAGGACTTGTGATTCTTCTTATAGGTTGTGTATCTGTCATGATGGTTTGATTCCTAAATCAGAATCCTTTGCGATCGCAACAGAAAATAAAAAATAAAAAAAATAGAAAATGTTGCGGCAATTCACAAAATTTTTCACAGATTTAGCAGCATCTTCAAGCCCTACAGTTGGTGGAATATGAGTAAAAGTTTAGGCTATGTAGGCCTTTGGACACTTCCAAAGACCAAAGAACAATTGCTAAAACAGACAAATAGTAGCCAACTAATCAATAGTTTATGGAAATACCATAAGGGCAATAGTTCAACCAGTAAAGATACTTTGAATGCACCCACTACTTTACCACCACCTATTAAACCTAAAAATGAAATTTATAGAGATATACAAGTTGCCAATACTAATAAATCAGGGTTAGGTTTAAAGGCTAAACAGTTGTTTGGCTATGGAAAGGCCCTTGTAACTTTTTATAAACTGGGAGTAAAGAATGTCTGGAACAATCACAAACAATATCAACAACTTAAGAATAATCAATATATGATAAACAATCAAGTAGATTCCAAGGGGAACCAAGTTGCTTTTAAAGTGTCCAGTAGAAAACTTACCCATGAAATGGCCCAAATGATTTATATGAATGGTATAGAGAATAAGCAGTATAATGATAATAGAGATAATGATACTGGTGTGACTAAACATGATGATTCTAATTATAACCAAGAACTCGATCAAGGCATATTCAAATTGACCAGATGTGAATATCAATTGATTAGAAGAACCCCAAAAGATTTCTATAAACTCCCCCTGTTTGTGGTTATATTTGCTATATTCATGGAATTCACTCCACTATTATGTTACATATTCCCAGAAATAACTCCTCTGACTTGTGTTTTACCATCAATAAGCCCTAGACTATGGAACCCTGAAAATCATAAAATCCTTAAACAAATTACCCAAAATCAATTACAAGACACTTCATCTTCATCTTCACCAGAATCAGTAGCCATAAAGACCGCTTATAATTTATCCAGTCCTCAAGTTAAATATTTATGTAAATCACTAGCATTAACATCAAGATATATTCCTATATCAATTTATCCAGAGTCTTTATTAAGAGACAGATTACAAAATCATTATAACTATCTCATCGTTGATAACTATTACTTATCAGGATTAAATAATAATGGGAATATCTGGAATTTAAGTTATCAAGAATTAATTGTTGCATGTCTTGAAAGAAATCTTATAATGGATTTGACCAAAGAGGCTACCCATTTTGACAAAGTCAAAGATGAAGCTGAACGAAGAGTTTTAGAGCAAGAAAATATGAATAGACTTCGGGCTAAATTATTCAGATTTATAGTAGATATGCCTCAATATAATGTGGGGTATTTGTGTCTTAATGAATTATTGTCACCTATTGAATATAAGCATTTATGTGAATGGCACACAAATGAACACTATCATATTTGAGAGGTGAGTGATGATGTGAGGGTGATGTGAGCATATTGGGAAACGGGAAAAGGAACTTAAATCTATATAGTTACCATATACATGTACATAATAAAGATCTGATTTTGTTTCGTTCTATAGACATCTTCTCTTCTCTTCAATAATCAATGTATGGTTGTACTAATTTACTGCAAAAATGATAAGATAACTTTAGTGAGCATAAAGAGTGCCCGAGCCAAAAAAATTTTATTATTGAGAGTAAAGGGATTCGAAACATCGTATAAACAATCTATACAAACTAATTCCACCCCCCGGTCCTACAAATAAGATGTCGAGTCCTTCATCAAACACACCCATAGACATCAAAGACGATAAGGAAGAAAGTGATGACATTAAGTTCACAGTAGATGACATAGTTCCTGGGTGTAAAGTTTATGCCATGAAGGATGGACAATATAGACTAGCGGAAATTTTACAACGACATCAAAAGAAGGGGAGAATAGTTCATTATGTTCATTATCAAGATTATAATAAACGGTTGGATGAATGGATCGAGGCCGATAGAATCAATTTCAAACGAGCTATGATAACACCAGAAGTTAAAGTGGAAGATAAAAAGAAGGGGAAGCTGAAATCATCCAAAAAGACCAGTAAACAACTGAAGAATAAAACTGGTAATGATAAACAAGGATCAGAAACCCCACAACCAGAAAGTAGAGAAGCATCAACACCATTAATTAAAAATGAAGATGAAATGGATTTGGCGAATTTGAATGTTCAAGGGATTAAAAGACCTAATGAAGAATTAAGTCGAGAAGAAGAAATTAAAAAATTAAGAACTAGTGGATCAATGACTCAAAATCATCTGGAAGTTTCAAGAGTTCGTAATTTAACGGCTATATATTTGGGAGAGCATATTATAGAACCATGGTATTTTTCCCCTTATCCTATAGAATTAACAGAAGAAGATCAAATTTATGTATGTGATTTTACCTTATCATATTTTGGATCCAAGAAACAGTTTGAAAGATTTAGATCTAAATGTTCTATGAAACACCCCCCAGGAAATGAGATTTATAGAGACTCAAAAGTAAGTTTTTGGGAAATTGATGGAAGAAAACAAAGGACTTGGTGTAGAAATTTATGTTTATTATGTAAATGTTTTCTAGATCATAAAGCCCTTTATTATGATGTTGATCCATTTTTATTTTATGTTATGACTATAAAATCACCTCAAGGTCATCATGTGGTTGGATTTTTCTCTAAAGAAAAGGAAAATGCCGAAAATTATAATGTAGCATGTATTTTAACTTTACCATGTTATCAAAAAATGGGATTTGGGAAATTATTAATTCAATTTTCATATATGTTATCCCGAGTAGAAAATAAAGTAGGATCACCTGAGAAACCATTATCTGATTTAGGATTATTATCATATAGAGCTTTTTGGACTGATACTTTAATTAGATTATTGGTTGAAAGAAATAATCCAAATTTAGCTAAAAAAAATAATCCATATCATGAAGATGAAATCCCTTCTGGTAGACAATCAAATAATAGTAGCCAAACTTCAAGTGAAATTACTATTGAAGAAATTTCTTCTATTACTTGTATGACCACTACCGATATTTTACATACCTTAACCACACTTCAAATTTTAAGATATTATAAAGGTCAACATATTATTGTTATAACTGATCAAATTATGACTTTATATGAAAAATTAGTAAAGAAGGTCAAGGAAAAGAAGAAACATGAATTGGATCCTAGGAAGTTACAATGGACTCCTCCAGCTTTTACTGCTAACCAATTAAGATTTGGTTGGTAATTACTTACGATTATGATATTATGCTCTAGATAAATATATATTTATCCCTCATCTTCTCCCCATATCTTTATAGAATTATCACTCTCTCCAGTCATTAATCTTAATCCCAGGAGATCAAAACTACAACAATAAATTGATGATTGATTACATCCTGGCGATGGAATTGTGGTTCCAGTCTGTAATACTTGTCCATTAATATAATCATAAATTTCAAAGGTCCCATTATCATATCCAACAAATAGATGATTGTTGGTATGATTAATAGACATGGTATTAATGACATTTTTCTTAGCCCCAAACTCATTTAATAAATCACCAGGTGGTAATAACCATTGTTTAATATTCCCCAGAGAATCTCCTGAACACATTGTAGACTCATTTGGATGGTCTACCAACAGTCTGATACTTTTAGAATGATGAGTAATAGTTAGATGAGTGGATTGATTTCTGATATCCCATAATCTTATAGTCCCATCCATTGATGCCGAGATTATTTGAGGATCTGATTCACTGGATATCACTGAAGTAATATCATCTTTATGACCCGTTAATGTCATTATTTCAGTTCTAGACCGAATATCCCAAGCTCTTAAACTCATATCTTTACCACCAGTGAATAAGATATCTAATTGAGGATGAAGGGCCATTGAATATATTCCACCTAAATGTCCATGATAATTTCTTATCTGGCATCCCAGTGGTGAATTAGATCTTTCTAAATCAAAACATCGAACGGTTTTATCTTCAGACCCTGAAAATAAATATGGGAATTTCTTTGATATAGCTATGGATCTAACGGCCATTATATGTCCTGAAATAGTAGCTTTACATGTCAGAGCTGCTAGATCCCATACTTTAATGGTAGTATCACTTGATCCAGTAGCAAACCATTGATTGGTCACGGGATCAACTTGTAAAGATCTGACCCAACCTTGATGGGCTCCTGCTATTACTCTTTTAAGTTTATAATTGGTGACATTTTTCAGGGCTTTCAGGGCTTTCAGGGCTTCCAGGGCTTCCAGGGCTCCCAGTGGTTGGGGCAGGGACTTATTAATGTTCTTATTATAATCATTTGTTATTTCATGGTTTTGTATGTTCGTAGTGTTTATGGTCGTAGTGTTGATAGTCGTTGTATCAGGATCTTGACTTAATATGTCTGGCAACTGGTCAGGGACAGGTTCCAGTAGATCTGAGTTTTGTAGAAGATAATCCAATTTACTGTTGGTGTATAAAGTATCACTCAAAGCATCACCAGGAGGCACTAGAGGGTCCTCTATTACTATTAGATCCTTATAATTTATCATGGAGTTGTCTGAAAGATGGTCTGTAGACTTGTACAAGAAATGTAAACTTGAGTTCAATGAGATGTCAGATGGGAGATGAGATAACCCTCAGAAAAAAAAAAATCTCGAGTAAGATAAGATTATAAGAACATTATGACCACTAAAGCATGTACCATAGCATATGAAACATTAAGCAGTTTCCAGGGCCAAGACAAGACTGTTCAATTTATAGCATCAGATGAAGATGAACTTTTCAGTATTCATGAATCACAAGGAGTAGTGGATATTGGTATAGGAAAGAAACAATACTTGAAAATATTCAAAGAAGCTCATGATTTTTGGCATCAACATCAACAAGACTTCATTCAAGTGAACCAAAGCTATTCATATGAAAGATTATTTGAACTCTATAAGGTTACAATTGGTTACCTATTGACTACTAATGATCATCATATGATGATGAAATTACATGAAATAATCCTAGCCCAATTGTATAAACGAGACCCCACAATATTGATTATTGAATTTGAAATCTTGACAACTTTGGTTAGTAGTAAGCTTTCTAAGATCAATAAGAATTCATTACTATGGCATTTGATTAAGAAAATAACTATAATGTTGGGGTTAAATGAGACAGAACAACTAGAGACAGAAGAACTACAATCAATAGCAGGTCATAGGAATTCAGATCACGTGACATCATCATCTCTTTATCAAATACTAGTTGATAGGGTATTAAACAGTTGTGTACATCACTTTGCTAACTACTACGGGAATTTCTTTATTAGATGGTTAGTACAAATAAATAAAGTATTAGGTCATGATAATCAATATGTTCTATCCAACTTACTCACCCAATGTCATAGACAGTTAAAAGATGTTTCCCTTTGGAGCTCTCTTCATATTCTCTTATATGAAAATGACTGCAAAAACATGATAGATGATTATAATTTCACGGTGGAGGATATTAGAAATAAATTTTGTATGGACATAGCTTCAATTGAGCCCACAAGGAATCATATGACATCTTCAAATGATGTGTTTCCATTGGTGCAATCAGAAATTGAATGGTTATTATCAATTGAATGTAGCATTAAAACCCCATATTTAATGCTCATAAATCCAAGTGAGAAACATCGATTATTTGCAATGATCACCACTCGTTTAGATGAAGAGAAACGGCAGTTGAATAGATTAGATCCTGAAGGGTTATTATATTCCAACAAACTAGCATTCATCCATACTTTACAACAGATAGTTCGTAGTAGTTAAACCATCCTATCCTTTCAGTTTGTTAATTATTATGAGAGAATGTATGGGGGTAGTGCGCTCCATTCCAAATCACCATCAAAAATTTTTTGTATCTGTCGGTCTCAACAAATTACTAATTCCTAGCATTAATCTTAAACACCATGTTAAGAATACGTCAACTACAAAAGAAGAAACAAGAAGAAAATGCCGCCAAAGAATCTAATACTGACTCGGTATCAACTGATTCCAAAGTCCACTCTGCTCAAATCAGACTACAAAAAGATATAACCGAATTGGATTTACCTAAATCTATCAGTTTAACATTCCCAAATCCTGATGATATATCCCAATTTGAAATCTTGATTAAACCAGTTGAAGGTTATTATAGACATGGGAAATTCAAATTTTCGGTGGTTGTGAATGACAATTTCCCCATTGACCCCCCAAAGATCAAATGTCTTCAAAAAATTTATCATCCAAATATTGATCTTCAAGGGAATATTTGTTTAAATATTTTAAGAGAAGACTGGTCTCCGGTATTAAATTTAAATTCGGTGTTGATTGGATTAAACTTTTTGTTTTTAGAACCAAATCCTACCGATCCTTTGAATAAAGATGCTGCTAACATGTTGAATAAAAATAAAGAAGTATTTTCAAAAAATGTGAAGAATTCTATGAGAGGATCCTATGTTAACGATGAATATTTTGACTGTGTAGTTTAAGGAAGAAGCAATAGTGAACAACACCAACGGACTACAACAGGCCTGTTGTGGCCCCCCACAGGGCAACAATCCAATCACCCAACATAGTTTTACTCAACGACTATTGCAAGTAATATTCTGATTTAATTGTTCATCTGTAACATTTCTTAGATGAATTGGTTGCTGTTTGATATAACTATTGTTTATTGTTTTTGTACTTTGACGACTCTAAACAAAAACTTCTGTGGATTTGTAGAGATTTTTTAAGGAGAAGATGGAAATCGCATCGGACCCAACGCAAACAATGTCCAAAACCAGAACGATAGAACGATAACCACAATAATAACCACAATAATAACCACAATTATAACACGACTATTACTACAGGGAAAGAACCAAACAGTAAATTTACGTGGATGGCTAGATGATTAATATAGCAACCTGAGTATTATGGACTTGGGTATTATGGACTTGGTGCTTATGTACACAAAGTTGAAAGGAGAATTAACCATTTACTGGGAGCCGCAGGGAAAATAGGGGAACCGGAGGGTCTAGAAACCCACATATTCAGGTACCTTTAAAATAAGGGGTAGTCAGTAAGAGCCCTTAGCTCAATATTTACAACAGTTGCTATGAACCCGTGCTTTGTGTAGTACATGTGCTATACACTAATGTTTTTATGCTAGTTCTATACGCTAGTCCTATTCACCTCCGTTGATTCTCCCGTGCATTAACCCTATTCCTCCATATACTTGATTATTGCTTTATTATTTGATCATTACTTGTTGCTACGTAGTCCATGTATCATCTATTTCAATTCATGTATGTACAGCTTATGTAGTATTGATTTTGTGTAGTAAAAACTTTGTGGATTGCCCAACAAATCTCTGTATACTCTGACATACCCAGATAAGCTTCAAGTATTCCCGAAGAGCGGAGACGTAGTACAGATTCTAACAATTGGGATTTGGAAATTTATTGTAATAAGCCAGCTTGAAATCACAACGATGTTCTAAGCCAGTTGCAATCCATTTTCTTTGATCTCAGGGCTTCAACAACTAATGGACTTGGACAAAAGTCCCAAGGTCAATAATCTGATCTTGACCGACAAATCCTCTGATACAATAAAAAAAAAACCATCTAGGCAAATAACCAGCTTTTCCATAGAATTGTAAAGTCCCTAACTAATGGTTCTTTACCATTGTTCTTTACCATTACCTCTTCATTAACCAATGTTGAGGGATGAATTATGTGCCGGATTTCGCAGCAAAAACAAAGAAATTAGGACCCTGGAAAAACAATGAGATGATATTGTACAATTCTCTTCATAACTCTACCACTGCATTGTTAATAAATGAATTAGATCCCATGGACAATGGCATTCCCAAAACAAAAATACCAACCAGCCATCTATGTGTAACTAGTTAGGTCTGCGTAAATATTCTTTAGTTCTAAACAATACCATAAATGGATTTTCTGGTATTTCCACGGCCCATTAGATCTCCTAAGGTTGCAACATATCTTAATCCACTTCTTTGTTCTAAAATGTTTAGGGGAAGTCAATGAGGTTAAAGCAAGTATAGAGAAATAATAATTTCATCATAATAATGGGATGGTAAGGTTTCTTCAAACCACCCCTATGGCTCATAAGGTAGTTAATTAAGGAATGTCAATGATTGGCATTAGGTTCTAATAGTAACAGATTTGGTATAAATATCACTTAATATCCCTAACTTGATTTAGTTTTTTTAATATCATTAACCAACTTTAATAACTTTAAACATATCCAAATAACAAAAAATGAAATTTTCTGCTCTTTTAAATGTCGCTGTATACTTAGCTATTGCTAATGCTGCTGCTATTCCATCTAAATCTTTACCAACTGATGCTGTCCCTAGTGGTGTTGTCCCTAGTGGTGTTGTCCCTAGTGGTGTTGTACCAAGCGGTGTTGTACCAAGTGGTGTTGTACCAAGTGGTATTGTACCAAGTGGTGTTATCCCATCTGATCTTCCTATTCCAAGTGGTCTTCCAGACCTTCCAGATATTCCAGAAATCCCAGGTTTAAGTAAATTATTATCTGTTTTAGCTAAAATCTTAGGTGTTTTGGGTGACTTACCAATCATTGGTGACTTACCAATCGTCGGTGACTTATTAAAAGCTATTGGTAACTTACCATCAGGAATTAAAGTTCCTTCCGGATTACCAACTCCATCTGGATTACCAATTCCATCTGGTGTAACTGGTTCTTTACCAACTGATGCTTTAGGTGGTGTTGCTGCTGCTGCTGTTCCATCTGGTGCTGCCGGTGCTGCTGGTGATGCTGCTGGTGCCGCTGGTGGTGCTGCCGGTGCTGCTGCTTCTGCTGCTGCCGGTGCTGCTTCTGGAGCCACTGGTGCTCTTAGTGGAGCCACTGGTAGTTTACCAGATGTCAACTCTATCCCAGGATTAAGTGACTTAATGAAAGTTGTTTCTGGTTTAGCCGGTGTCTTAGGAAGTTTACCAATTGTCAATAGTTTACCAATTGTTGGTGAATTATTAGATGCTGTTGGAGATTTACCATCTGGTCTTTCAGTTCCATCTGGTTTACCAATTCCATCTGGTGTTGCTGGTTCTGTTTAAATCCAATGATTAATGCTTTTTCATTAAGATCGTTAAATTTTCAATTCGGTTAAGTTTCTATAGTTTTCGGTTATGTAGTTTATTTTTAATATAAGTAAAAATTTTTATAATACTAAGGTCCCGTAGAGTTTGATCAAAGGAAGTGAAAACGAACTTTATAATTGGTTGAATGATTGAGTTATTAGCAACGTGTGGTTGATATAGAAGCTTTTTGTGCTTATGTGATGTTGATTTAGTCATAGAGCCCATGAATCTTGGGGCACAAGAGGGTGATGTTACACTCAATATAGAGATCAATTATTCTACCACCTTACTGGCCGTCCCCCTAAACATACTATTTACACATACTACACATACTACACATACTACATATACTACACATACTACACATACTACACATACTACACATACTACACATACTACACATACTACACATACTACACATACTACACATACTACACATACTACACATACTACACATACTACACTCAAAATTATGACTTACAGATTCTTATCTCTCCCGTACCCTCCTTACTCCACCCTTGGTTGAACCCTTGGTTGAAGTCTCTGTGATAACAGGTCCAAATACCAACCAAGATCTAAATGTCCTGGAAATAGGGGTAAATTCAGTCTTTTCACTGTTTCCCATTTGTGATCTTGGCCGAAAACAATAAATTCCCTAGATCCAAAACGGCTTTCGGTCGACTACTTAGGAAAAAGCCAGTACATAAAAAGAAGGTGCAATGAGCATCGCAAAACCCATTATTATATAACTGAAGATCATCATATTTGACAATAGGGTCCAATGGATAGTCACAAATACGACAATAGGGTCCAAAGGCTACTACCCTGATACGCGAGATTAAGACAATAGGCTAGCAGGCTTTAGTAACATTTAAAGATGTTTAAATGTGACTTTAATTATTTGCAGCAATCGAGCCAGCCATTTTCCTTTGTTGAAATTTTTTGCGACAATAGAACAAAGTTGCAGCCAAAATGTGCATTAAGACGCATAAATCAACTTGAAATTGATCACAAGTACGAACTTAAACATGATAATGACTTTCAGTGAATTGACGAGATTAACATTAGAATAGGGGTAAGAATTACTCATTGTTATAAAAGAATACTGAAAAGATCTGTGTCTATGGAATGTAGGTGGAATGCTTGTAGTTGTACTTTACTGTCGTTGCACTTTACTGTGGTTGCGAATGAATTTTTATGATTGACGTTACATCTATAATTGTTAGTAATAAGTAGTAGTGGGATCTTAAATGAATTATATCTTAATAGCTATTGTCCTTGAGTTTATTGTAAGAGATATTATGGATCTTGTTTAAAGATATTTCTCTAATGATAACTACGTAAACGATAGTAGTAACGTAAACGATAGTAGTAACGTGAAGGATGAAGGATCAATATGTCCCGATTAATAATGGAGCCACATCAAAGAGGAATTAGAAATATTATAAATACTCTTAAGCCTCTTCAAGTATATCCAGTAAATTAATTAAGAGATTCAAGGATTTTTGTTTCATTCCTTTGATCAATTTATACCCTCCTTTTCGCAAATCTTCATGATTCCCCCAAGTATGAAAGTGTCTATAATGGTCATGACATTAATCGCTACATCAGCTGCTGTATTTAATCCTTTAAAACTTGCTGAATCTGATGGTGATGTCTTAACTGTTAGAAGTTTCGGTGACCCAAACCCCATCCACAATAAATTGACCACCCGTCAATTTACCAATCAAACATTAACCAATACTACTTCTGAGCCATCAAAATATAGCAAGTCTCATGTTAAGAGAGCAATGGTAATAGTATAGATTGGGGTTTTAATTAATATTAGATTTTCGTGTGCAATAAAAGCATTTCAATCCATTTCAATTCTGGTCGGTTTTCGTTATATATTTATATGTATTTTTATTTGAATATTCCTATTTTATAGTTTTAATAAATAATTTCTAATATGAGAGATAACTCTAAGGTAATTTATAAAGTGGAATGAGACTGTAAGGAGTCAATACTTCGTAAAAATATATATTTACAAACTCAATAAAGAAATTATATAACAATCAAAATTTATGAAGAAACAACAGTGATTCTATTACTCTATGAGCCATTTCTCAGCAAGATATTCTTCAACAAGTCATTCTTCAATTTGCTGATTCTTACCATATTCTTCATATTAGAATTTGTTCATTTGGTCATTTGTTCATTTGGTCATTTGGTCATTTGGTCGTTTGGTTTATTTTTTTTCTCTTTCATTTTTATAAATTCTCTCGCATTATGTTTAGTCTATCCCCACTCATGGATGGATCGATAAGAATTTATATTTCTTCTTTGTTATGTCGTAACAGTCATTCAAAGCATCATCATCAACAAACCAAGTAACTCTACCAGCAGCTCCTTCATTAACTATAGAACTAGGTAAACCCTTTTCAGGTCTTTCCATAATAGTTCTCATGATAGGAGCTTTAGTAAGACCTTCAACTACAAAAG
This sequence comes from Yamadazyma taylorii, assembly GCA_030583035.1. Classification (NCBI taxonomy): domain Eukaryota; kingdom Fungi; phylum Ascomycota; class Pichiomycetes; order Serinales; family Debaryomycetaceae; genus Yamadazyma; species Yamadazyma taylorii. Next base: position 27,663 of record JAJMHJ010000013.1, on the reverse strand, counting down.
TAACTCTATGAGCATGAGAAATGACAGGTATACTTAAAGTCACTCTATTTTCAGGACCAGAAGGAGCTTTAGATACTGGTAAACACCAAGCTAATTTTTCTCTTAATTGTTCGCCATGATTTGGAAATAATGAAGCAATATGACCATCAGGAGCACATCCTAATAATAATAAATCAAACATGGGTAACTTGACTGAATCTTTCTTTGCAAAATTACCAATTAATAATTTTTCATAACTATCAGCACATTCTTGAGGATCATCAATTAATGATTCATCAATATGATAAATATTTGGTTTATCATCACAATTAATATGATCAAAAATCTCTCTTTTAGCTTGACCATAATTTGAATCAGGTGAATCGAACGGTACTAATCTTTCATCAGCAAAATAAACATCCCATTTAGACCACTCAATTTCTTGTTGTCTTGGTAATAATCCTTGATTTAAAATTTTAAGTAATGATCCACCACTTATAGCAATTTTGAATCTAATTTCTTTAGATTTCTTCTTGGATGATTTGGATTTTAAATTAGTAGATGAGGATGAATTATTAGCTGAACTAGCCAAAGAATTAAGCTGTTGGGGTGTTTTAAGTAAATCTTGTTTAAGGGATTCAATTTCATTCCGATCAATAGTATTATATAAGGTCATATTTTGAGCAGTTATAATATGATCTGCCACGGCTTCAGCAACTCCTTGGAATTCTGGAAAGGAATAGATCAATGGAACTGTGGTAGTCATATTGGTTTCCTGTTCCTTTATTAAATGTAATTTGCAAACTGGGACGATTTAACCTCTGTGGCAAGGTTAATCAAAAGGAAATAGAATAAAAAAAACCTTGAAAATCAAAAATGAAAATGGAAATTAAAACGATCACTAACCGTAACTATAACACTACTATTATAACTATTGCACTACTATTATAACTATTGCACTACTATTATAACTATTGCACTCTTACTATAACCTATTGGATTCTTTAGGTTCAATTGGTGCTTATAATTAATAGCCACCTATTAAATAACTAATTAATTCAATCGGGCGATAAGGGTTGTAGGATTTTTTTTTTTTGAACTTCCGGTTGTCTGTCGAGTGAGATTTTCTGCGGATTTCCTCACACAAACCAAAAAAAGATCATTCGGGCGCGATCAATTTGATCAGTAATAGATTAGCTGATAAAAAGAGAGATAATGATTACAAGCTTTTATGAATTGACAAGTAAGTTAATTCATGATTTTGTAGGATCGTTTCATGAGACTACATTCAAAGAGGATATTACAACTGATGAGAAACTAACCCAGTACTATATCTATAAGGATGATGATAAGCAAGATATTTTGATGATTATTAACGTTATTAATTTACAACAAAAGCAACAATTAATTAATTTGGTGGATAATCATGACACAAAAGTTGAGACCATTATGATGAATTGGGATGAATTTATTGATCTGAATGGATTAACTATTCAATTCCCAATGGATGAAATCAATTTATCTAATGATATCATTAAAGCATTCAATGGATATGTTAATAGCCAATTAAATAAGACCCGGTATGAACAATTATTTAAAACCCATATAAAATCCCCTAAAAGACTAGCTGTTGATAGGGGTGGTGAAGAAGAAGAAGGACAACCATCAGTTCCTTATGATAAGATTCCAAAGATTGATCCAGCCATGTCAAGACCTGATAAATCTATACCAGATAAACCTGGATTTGAAGATGAATACGAAATGCAAAAAGAGTTTAATCCTCCAATGGGACCACCACCAGGAAGTTCTGGTAGTATTGGAGATGATGATTTATACCCTGGTGGTATAAAAGACCCTCATATGAGATCATATATAGATCCATTAAGATCTCAACCTGGTGAAGGAATGTATCCATCTAGAGATCATCCATTATTCAATAGAGATCGATTAATGGGAGGTCCTGATAATTCCCCTCTGGGGGCAAGATATGATGATCCATTATCAGGAGATAGTGGGAATATGGATTTAATTGGTGATGGATTACCAGGTTTTAGAAGGTCCTCAGGAGGTGCTGGTAATTCTGGTTTTCCTGGTATGGGTGGTAATCATCATCCATTTGGCGGATTATAATTCTATATGAACTACTGAACTACTTTGGGTTGTTTTTTTTATAGCCGAAATACATACTTGAAATAACTGTTTTAGGAATTTTAAAAGGTGGAGAAATTGTGAGACCGTTAAGGAGCCGTTTAAATATTTCTCTATAATGAGTGAGGTTTTCAAAGAAAGAGGGTGTAAGACAATAGCTTTAGCAAAGAACAAAAGGCTTAAAACAAGAAAACCCATAGAATAATGGGAAAACAAGAGAATCAGGAAACTAAGGATTAAGGGGGATCAATTGTAAGGTGATACATCATTACCGTACTAACCCATCCCATCCCATCCCATCTCCCTACTATCTCATATTCAGTCACGGTACTCCGGCTTCAAAAGTCACATCTCTTCCGAAAATTCATCAAAGATTGGCAGATCTTCCTTGCAATAAAATAATTGCTCGTGTGATGATTATTTTAAGGTTTACATATGGACTCAATCTTCGGGGTCGACAATCATGAGTTGTATTGTAATTATAGTTAAATGCCAGGTTATAATTAACACTGCCACCAAATAGGGGGAGGGACCAGAGGCTACAGACTAGAAGGGGGGGGCCGTACCAGAAGCCCTAAAGGTTCTAATGATCTTAATGTGGAGACAGGTATGACCAACTGGTAGTTAGAGACTGTGAAAAATAGACTTTCCTAATTTGATTATTCTCCTCTCAAGTTCTTTACCCCAATTTCTAAAATTCTAGGACGGTGCATTATTTATGACATAAACCTTTAGTCACGTGAGCTTATTACCGAGCAGCTGTATAGCAATCCTATCACCATCAATCGTAAATATCCACTTAAAATCACCAATATAATCATATATATACCTCCTATAATATATATAAGACATCTTAACATCCATTCTACTACTCATTCACCACTTACCAACCCTACCAATGACCTCTTATTGACCGTTACCATTCATTAATGTCTGTTTATAATAGACGTCACTAACCGACGCACTCGTTGCATTGATGCTCATTTTCTTACTCAATTGAGAAGGTTAAATTGTATTGCCCCAATCCAGTAATAACCTAAATAGCTTTTGAATCAAAACCTTCCCTCACTTTTTTTTTTTATAAAACCATTTACTTTCCGGTTAAAAGAAAAAAAAAAGAATCTCATTAGCTATAATCCCTTTAGAAAGATATTACTATATCCGTTTTGATACCCCCTACTCCTCCTGACTTTTATAGCTAACTAGCTTCTTATAGTCTTCTTGCCTATTGCTTCCACAACATTATCCTGGCTGATCAAAAAATTTTTATATTTTTTGCAGATCTTCCGGACCAAAAATTAAGAGAAGAGTGACTCTCATAAGAGACGTCAAATTATATTTTGATACCCATTATCATTATACCTATTATTCAAATAGCATAGGTAGATAAACAGTTATCGTTAGGATGTCATATTTCCCATCCCAGTCGGGATCCCTGAGTTCTAATAGATCCACCGAATCTGACTTGTACGATTCAGATGAATTTATAAATTCACAATCTGAATGTCGGTCTGATAATTCTGATACTACCACTACATATGTGGATAATCATAATACCCATAATTCTAATTTCAAAGATGGTCTTAAAAAGGCTGCTCATAAACGTAATAAAAAATTACCTACTCGGAAAGCTCCTCCTGTTAGTACTATTCAATCAGTTGAAGATATGGAACAAGATCCTTTACATTTAGAAGCAAATTTAGATTTAAAGAATGAAAACCGGTTATTTTCCTTTTTATTTACTAAAAGAGTACCCCCAATAAATTCCCCTGATGAACGGAAACCATATCCATGGAAAACCGTTAATTTAATTAATAGAGGGGTTTTCTTTTGGTTATTACCTATATTAGTTAAAGGTTATAAAAGAACATTAGTCCCTAATGATTTATATTATTTGACCGATGAATTAACTGTACAAAGTATGCATGCCAGATTTGATAGCATTTTAAACAAGCGATTACAAAAGGCTCAAACTAATCATTTAAAGCATTATCCAGATTTATCAAATTTCAAATGGCCTAAATCCCTTATACCCGTGAGTCTTTATTTAACATTCCCCCTTCAGTACACCATGTCATGTATATTTTTAGGATTATCATTTTGTTGTCAAGCTTTATCTCCTTTACTTACTAAACGTTTAATTAATTTTGTGGAGCTGAGAGCTTTAGGATTTGAAAGAACCTTGAATAAAGGTATTGGTTATACCATTGGATCTGTTATCTTAATTTATGTAAATGGTCTTTTATTAAATCATTTTTTCCATAATGCCATGATAGCAGGGGCTCAATGTAAAGCCATATTATCTAAATCTTTATTATTAAAATCTTTTAAATTATCTTCCAAATCAAAACATAATTTCCCAGTAGGAAGAATTACTAGTTTAATGACAACTGATTTAACCAGAATAGATTTAGCTATTGGGTTCCAACCTTTAGTTATATGTTTCCCTATCCCTGTAATAATTGCTATTGTATTATTATTAGTCAATATTGGGGTCACTTCTTTAACAGGAATTGGATTATTTGTGGTATCTTTAGTGGTCTGTGTATTATTAACCAAAAAATTATTTAACACTAGAGAAACGGTAGTCGATTATACTGATGAAAGAATTGGTTTAATGAGAGAAATCTTAACTAATTTAAAAGTTATAAAGTTTTATGCTTGGGAAATGGCTTATAAGTTAAGAGTAGCTCAAATTAGAGAAAAAGAAATGAAATATCTTTTCACTATTAAAGTATTAAGAAATTTTATTACTGCTTATGCCGTTACTTTGCCTACTTTAAGTTCAATGTTATCATTTGTAACTTTATGGGCAACTGATGTATTAAGGTCCCCTGGTAATGTATTTTCATCATTATCATTATTCTCTATTTTAGCACAAGCTATCATGTTATTACCAATTGCTTTGGCTACTGGAGCTGATGCTTTAATTGGATTTAATAGATTAAGAGATTATCTTAGTGCTGATGAATATTCAATAGGGTTAGAAAATAAATTGAATGATTATGAAGATAAATTTGTTATTGGTGAGGATCGTCCAGTTAATTCTAATCCTTCAAATTATGGTTATGGAAATTCTACTTCAAGTAGTATTAGTGAAGAACATAAATATAATTCTCAAGATGATTCTTCTGATATTGCTTTACAAGTCACTGATGCTGATTTTGCTTGGGAGAAATTTAAAGATGAATTTGAAAATAATGCTTTATGGAATTTTGATGAAAACTTAACTAAGAAACAAAAGGCAAAATTATTGAAAAAACGTCAAAAAAAGACTGATAAAGAATTGAGAGAAAAACATAAGAAATTTAAGAATCCTCATACTCCAACTGGAGGATATTTAGAAGATCCTAAACAAATTAATAAAGATATTAATAGAACTATGAATGAAGATTATCAACATTACCCTACTCCTAGTCCTGGTCCTAGTGGTGATGGTCAACAAGAAGATGTTTTTACTGGTTTAACTAACATCAACTTGACCATTAAAAAGGGGGAATTTATCGTAATTACTGGGGTTATTGGAAGTGGGAAATCATCTTTATTGAGTGCATTATCAGGATTTATGAAATTAACTTCGGGTCAATTAAAAATTAATGATAAATTATTACTTTGTGGAAGTCCATGGATTCAAAATACTACTATTCGTAATAATATTGTATTTGGATCAGAATTTGACTCAGTTAAATATAATACTGTCATTCGTGCTTGTGCTTTAGAAGATGATTTATATAGTTTCCCTGCTAAGGATTTAACCGAAATTGGAGAACGAGGAATTACTTTATCAGGAGGTCAAAAAGCTAGAATCAATTTAGCTAGAGCGGTTTATGCTGATCCACAAACAATTTTATTAGATGATGTATTATCAGCTGTTGATTCAAGAGTTGGTAGACATATCATTGATAATTTATTTAATGATTTATTGAAAGATAAGACTAGAGTATTGGCTACTCATCAATTATCTTTAATTGATAATGCTGATAGAATTATTTATTTAAATGGAGATGGAACCATTGATGTGGGTACTATCAAACAATTGGTTTCCAGAAACTCAAATTTTAAGAAATTATTTGAACTTAATATGGAAATGTCTGAAAAGAAAGACATTTATGATATTGGTGGAGAAGAACAAACTTCTGATAATAATGCATCAAATCCTAATTTTCTTCCAAGAGTTACTGAATATGATGGATTAAATGAAGATGAATTAGGGGATCTTGGTAGAACTATTGAAGATGAAGAGAAAGGTTCAAATGCGATCTCCTTTGATGTCTATAAGAAATATATTAATTTAGGATCTGGAATTTTTAAATATAGTGCAGCTCCAGTATTCATTTTTTTAGTAGTATTTGCTACATTTTGTCAATTATTTACTAATACTTGGTTATCTTATTGGGTAGAAAAACGATTTCCTGATAGATCCGATCATTTTTATGTGGCCATCTACGTGGCACTTGCATTTTTAACAGTAATTTTCACAGCTATTGAATTCACCATGTTGGCTTATATGAATAGTAAATCTGCAGAAACTTTAAATGTTAGGGCTGTTGAAAAAGTCTTACATGCACCCATGTCATTTATTGATACTAATCCATTGGGTAGAGTTTTGAATAGATTTACTAAAGATACCGATTCTTTAGATAATGAAATCGGTGAACAATTAAGATTATTTATTTTCCCATTAGCTTTAATTATTGGGATTATTATTTTGTGTATTACTTATTTACCTTGGTTTGCTTTGGCAGTTCCATTTTTAGGATTTTTCTTTGTATTTATATCTGATTTTTATCAAGGATGTTCAAGAGAAATTAAAAGATTGGAAGCCATTCAAAGATCTTTGGTTTATAATAACTTTAATGAAACTTTAACTGGAATGGCCACTATTAAATCTTATAATGTTGAACAAGCATTTATTAATAAAAATGATGAATATCTTAATAAAATGAATGAAGCCTATTATTTAACTATTGCTACTCAAAGATGGTTAAGTGTTCATTTAGATATTGTTGCTGCTATATTTGCTTTGATTATTTGTATGTTGTGTATTACAGAACAATTTAATATTAGTGCTTCATCCACTGGGTTATTATTAAGTTATGTGATTCAAATTGTTGGATTATTATCTTTAACAGTTAGATCAATGACTCAAGTAGAAACTGAAATGAATTCAGTTGAAAGATTACATCATTATGCCTTTAATTTAGAACAAGAAGCTGCTTATAAAAAGAGTGAATTTCAACCTCCTCCAGAATGGCCTCAAACTGGTTATATTGAATTTAAAAATGTTTCATTAAAATATAGACCAAATTTACCCTTAGTGTTAAAAGATCTTAATTTTAATGTATATCCAGGGGAAAAAATTGGTATATGTGGAAGAACTGGAGCTGGGAAATCATCAATTATGACTGCTTTATATCGATTAAATGAATTAGATTCAGGGTCAATAATCATTGATGGAATTAATATTAAAGATTTAGGGTTATTTGATTTAAGATCTAGATTATCAATTATTCCACAAGATCCAGTATTATTCCAAGGATCTATTAGGAAAAACTTGGATCCATTTAATCAATCTAATGATGAAGTATTATGGGATTCATTAAGAAGATCGGGATTGATTAATGAATTTGAATTACCTCAAGTTAAAAATACTCAATATGATCCAAAAAATAATATTGATCATGAACAACTTCATAAATTTCATTTAGATCAATTAGTTGAAGATGAAGGAGAAAATTTCTCTTTGGGAGAAAGACAATTAATTGCATTGGCTAGAGCGTTGGTTCGTGATTCCAAAATTTTAATTTTAGATGAAGCTACATCTTCTGTTGATTATGAAACTGATCATAGAATTCAAGAAACTATTGGTAGTGAATTTTCTTCTTGTACAATTTTATGTATTGCTCATAGATTGAAAACTATTTTGAATTATGATCGGATTTTGGTAATGGATGATGGGAAAGTAGTTGAAAAGGGAGTACCTCATACTTTATTTGAATCAGGTGGAGTATTTGCCCAAATGTGTAGTAAAGCTAATATTACTGCTGACGATTTTGAACATGTAATTTCATATTAGAGAAACAACCCTTAAAGACAATGGTACGGTAAGAAAAACTAAAAGTATGTTCTATATGTTTCAATGCATTTATACCGGTTATCTATGTATATTTATTTAATTCTTTGCGTATTTATTTAATATAACTTTTTAATACCTTTTTAAAACCCTTATTGTAACTTTGACATGGCATAAAATATTTGCGCAGCTGATCCATTTTCAATTAAATCACCTGTAGGATTTCCTTGACAAGATTTATCAACAGTATCAGTAGCAGCTTCGGTAGCAGCTTCTTTCACTTCATGGATATTATCAACATATACATTAGGAGCAACCTTTAAATTCTCATAAACAAACCTACTCTGTATATTCAATTCATTCACCAAGGCTGGTAATAATTCCTGTTGGAATTGGGGCAGATTTGAATTAACAGTAATTAAATCTTTAATTCCCATGAATAATAATCGACTATACCGAATGGAATTGTTCCAAACGCTTTGATCACTATAAAAGGCTCCCTTTTTATTTAAGCTTGCTTTTACTAATTCAATGGCTTTATCATACCAATATGAATTGTTTGTAGCTTGAGCAAGATATGCCAAGGTCGAGATCATAGTGCCTACAGTGTAAGTCAATTTCCCCTTATTAATATTACCGGTAGAAAGAGATTTCCCATCATAAATTAAATGATCCGATGGATCTTGTAGGTTATTAAACAACCAGTTAATTGAGCTGATGCAAAAGTGTAGCAAGCTATCATCCCCAGTGATTTGATAAAGTCTTATAGCACTTAAAGCCAGTTCACTAGTAGATATAGAAGCAATATAATCATCTGACAATTTCCATCTTACTCCACCATTATCAACTTGTTGAGTTTTAATGAGATTCATTAATTGGATAGCTCTATCCAAGTCCAGTTGTTGGTTTCTAATGGTATAAGAGTCTAATAATACCCACATGATTTGAGCATTATCATCAACATATACATCATTATCTTTGGCGGTGGATGAACTATACCATCCATTATTATTAAGGTAATCATTATTAAGGTTATCTATGACTTTACCAATTCTTTCTTTGTTGCCAGTTTCAGTTATGGCTTGACCTGCTACTGCTTGATCCCATGCTGATGGGTATTTGAAATCACCCATACAATTATTATTAGCATTCCAAGAGTTTTTAGTTTGGTCCCAAAACCCATTCCATATAGACTCTATCAATTGATCATGGATGGTTCTATAATTTATATCGTCAGAATATCCTACTGAAACTAGTCCTAATATCAGTATTATCCATATAGTTATTGTAGTAGTTATCATCTTATGGTCAATCTCACAACGCTCTTTTTTTCTTTTTTTTTTTGCAGTCAAATTTCCTTTTTCGGTTGCAATACCTAAGCCAGGAATTTAATTGATCTATGGAAGAGGTGGGGATTCCTAGGCTATTATATAATGGTAAGATTAATTTTTTAGTATTCTACAGTAGTCTATAAACTTTGTAGATGAAATTGCTAAATCTAAACCCCTAGTGATTATCCGCCTTTGTATCTCTCCTTAAACCTTATCTGAGAGTCTAGAATTGAGTGATCAGCTGTCGATATTCTCAAATATCAGGTACCATACATGGACATACATGGAACGGCCAAATTAAAATCGGGTTATGAAATCAGAACATAAGATACTGACTAAATAGGACAAAAGAAGGATGAAATAGATAAACAAAATCACCTGGAATCAGGGGCATCAAATCTTCGATCCTCAGGAGTATACTACATACATTAAGGATATCGTACATTAAGGATATCGTATATACATTAAGGACATCGTATATATTATGAACGTATCTATGTAGGATGTGTTGTACCTATGTATGTACCTATGTTGACCTATGTATGTACCTATGTTGACCTATGTATGTACCTATGTTGACCTATGTATGTACCTATGTTGACCTATGTATGTACCTATGTTGACCTATGTATGTACCTACGTAGGCTCTTTGTTGTACCTATGTAGGCTCTTTGTTGTACCTATGTAGGATGTGTATTGTACCTATGTAGGATGCATGTACGTTTCTATGTACGATGTGTGTACGTATCTATGTAGGCTGTTTGCTGTACCTATGTAGTTATGTTTATGCTATATTTTGGCCCCCTTCAAATATCATGAGCCATATAGAATAACAAATAAGCATTTGTTGATTCAATTTCATCTTGAGATACTAAAGAAATGATACTATCATCAAATCTTAACCATTGATTATTAGAATTTTTAATAATAACAATATAATGGCCGGTATTAACGGAACCAGCATGACAAACTAATGCAAATAATTCATAAAAATTATGAAAATTATTACCATTAGTAGACAAATAAGGAGACAAATTTAAATATAATGGATTTTTAATTAAAATATCATTTTTGACAAAATTATTCATATTATGTTTAAATCTTTTTAATTGAATTGATAAGATTTTTGAAGTTTTATTAATTTTAAAGGATTTAATTGGATTAGAATTTTGATTACAATATTGACATTTATAATTCTCTAATATTTCATCTTTAGTAAATAAATCAAGACAGTCATAAATTGATGAATTTTTATGAGATAGATTTGTTAATTCTAATGATAAATCCATTATTGGGTCATAAGTTTTGGTGATATTTTTACAATTAGAACACTTAATAGATGATTCTAATTGACCTGTGAATAATTGGTGGGTAATACAATTACATGATTCATCTCCATGATCTTCATCTTCATCATCATCTTCATCATCCCCATCCCCATCTCCATCCTCATTCCCATTCTCTATTTGGTGTTTCTGTTGTTTAATATATGGTAATTCAATATTTTGATAATCTTTATGAAATTCATTTAATAAAAATTGCCAAAATTCATGTGCATCTTGTTCTTCAAATCCAGTTAATGACTTATTTTTATACCAAGAATTAATCAATAAATTAGTCATTCCAAAACTTTCAATATTGTCACTAGTGAAAAATTCTCCAAAAATTTTATCAATAGAACAAGTAACACATTCTTTTCCACTACAATTGAAATAATGATTATCATTATTGAAGAATCGTTTTTTCACTAATGGATTATGGATCAATGTTTGAAGAATAGAACTTATGAAACAAGTAGATCCAAAATTAATGAATCCTTTTAATCCTTTTATCGATAGATTAGTAGGATTATCATAATGATCACCATTATCATTATCATCATCAATTTCCATCCCATCATCATCATCATCATCATCATCATCATCACCAGCACCACCACTACTACCATTAAATTGGTTTTCCTTATTATCATCTCTCTCATCACCATATTTTAATACTTGATACCTGATCTTATCTAAACTCTTATGAGATACATAATTATTACACTTAAAGCAATAAATCAACCCATTACTACTATCAATCCCAAATAAATGTTGTTGTAACTTATAATGACTGTAAGCATGATTATTAATTTGACATCCTACATTAGGGCATTGTAGACAAATAAGATTATTATTAAAATTGTTTAACTTGCAATTAGAACATCTTAAAGCTTTTAATTTTAATGACATTAATTTACTAGTAGGAAATGATGAATTATCTTTACGAGAAGTGAATTTATTTTCTGAATTTATTAAAAGGGATAATTTGATTGCTTGTTTGTAAGTAACCAATACATTCTCCTTGGCCTTGGAGTTTAAGACCTGGTTAATGTGAGAGCATGGTTCTATACCATCAAACATCTCTGACACTGGATAGTCTTGACTAGATTCAGATCAATTTTCAAATGCGACGATGAGATAAGCCTGACTTCAGGGTGTAATGGCTGCCAAAAGTGAGTGAGAGACGTGGAAATATTGCTTAAGTGTCTGAGGGAAGGGATTAGAGATACGTGGGGGGAGAGGATGAATAGGGGTTACTATAGATTTATGGTTGGTGGGGTGTTGGTGGGTTGTTGGTCTGTGGTCTGTGGTCTTTAATGTCTGTGATTGATTCATATATGATTGGGGTATGGACCTACTACCAGTGGTTTGGTTTACTAAAGAAATCAAGTCTCGAGGTACCGATGTACACGGTACCGACATACCGCGATGGTTCCTACTGGTTGGCCCAATGCTACGTCCCCCACACTCCCACACACACACACTCTCTCTCTCTCTCCCACACATGCCAATACTATATATATATATTAATCGTAAAAATCATCATCACTATCATCCCTAATAGCTTTAGCTTTGAACTTTAATCTATTAGAAGACAAATTAGGATCTTCATCATCATCTTGATTAACTAATAATCGTTTATCTAAATAATCAACCATCTTATAATCTACCAAAAGTTTTTCTAAATCCTTAACATTAGTCGAATTACCTCCTAATTCAATTAATGTTATGAATTGTTTTAAAACTTGTTTGTTTCTATAAATCAATAAAGTAGGAACATTCAGTTCGGGATAATTTTCAATGGCTCTTTTACTAGGAATATCTACAAATTTGATTTCTGGAAATTTTGGAGCCAATTGTTTTAAAATAGATGAAAGTAATCGACTTTGTAATTGTGAATCAGATGATATATGTAATATTACAAATGCTTCATCACTTTGATTGGTGACTTCTTTTTCATATTCATTCTTAGAAATACTGAAAACTTGACCAAATTTCGATTTGGATTGTAATTCTTGGAATTCTTTTAATCGTTTTTGTTTATAAATATTTAAGAATTCTTCATCTTCTTCATCTTCTAATTCATCCAATTCATCCAAATCTTTATTTTCTAATCGATTTTCATGTTGTTTCTTTATAGCTTCATCTAATGCGTTTTCTAATTCTTCAGTTGGTGATGGTGGTTTTTCCGGTATAATCCCATGCAGTCTTAGTATATCATTCCATTCTGTATCTTCATTTGGGTCCACTTCCACTGGGACCTTCATGTTTTCTAACGGATTCATGGTGAAGATGGTTGTTTTGTAGTAGTAGTACTAGTACTATATGCGATCTGATTATTATTTCTCACCACATTTAAAAAAATTTTCAGAATTGCCTGGTCCACGACTTCTCTTATATTAATAGGTAACGATGTTAATATATTATTGATAGGGTCCCAGAAGTTATTGGGAGTTGAAAAATCACCAAAACTGGTTTAATGGATCTTATGATACTGGAGAATATATACAACCTGGTTTTGGTTCAAAACGTAAACTTCAGAATGGTAGAGAATGAGTTTTGACTTTTTGGTTTTTGGTCTTTGGAGATGATTCAAACTGTTGCAAAAATATATTTTTTGCAATAATCAGACATAATAGAACCAAAAGAGGAAATCAGAAGAGAGAAGGAAGAGTACTGGTGGGACACAGTGGGGGACAAGGAAAGCATATGGAAAAGAAATAAGTGATGGGGATGACAGCATAACAGCATGAAAGAGCCACAGAATGTCACAATATATACATCTAAATAAGGAACCCATCAAGACACATATGTATTAAGCTGTCAACCATGAGTGTCATATTCGGGCCAACGCTCGGGCACCAGCAGCAGCAACTAGTCAATTAGTGCTACACCCATACCGCCTCATCGCGTGATGCTATTGCACCATACAACCAACGGGCACATCCTTTCCTCGTCATACACTCGGCCAATCATGGGCCAATAATTTCACCTTACCTAACAAATTATTCCCATTCGCTACAACAGTTTCAAACAAAATCTAATAAATTAAGTATATTGTCTATATTACTATCAAGCTATATAATAATTATATATCACTTAAAACACTGAAACATGAAAAGAACAATAAAAGCAAAAATGGTAAAATTGTATTTACAAGGGACTTCTTTTTTTTTTGTATCAACATCGATTATGTTCTTTTTTTTCTCTAAAATTACTTGGTAGCTTTAGCTAAGTAAGTAACTAAATCATTTCTATCCTTTGGTTTCTTTAAACCACCGAAAGCCATTTTAGTACCTGGAATATATTTCTTTGGGTTTTCTAAATAATCATGTAAAGATTGTTCATCCCATTGAACACCTTTTTTCTTGTTAGCATCAGTATATGAATAACCTTCAGCTTCACCAGATTTTCTACCAATAACACCATGTAAATTTGGACCAACTTTGTGTGGACCACCAGCTTCTACAGTATGACATTGTAAACATCTGGTTTTGAATAAGTTGGCTCCTTTCTTTTCACTACCTTTTTCGAATTTGGCTGGCATTTTTTGTTTTGAACTTGTTAATAGAAAATGTGCTAAATTTTGAGAAAAAAAAAAAAAATTTCACCTTTGGGGTTTATATACTTTTAGTCTGAAACCGGTTCGCACGCAAGATGATGAAAGAGAAATTATTATTAGCAGCCATCTTATTGGTTGGCTGACCAAGACTACAGATAGACACAAGTGGATGAATATGAATACGAATGATTATGTGAAATAGATACTTGTATAACAGGGGAAGAGGGATGATATGGTATAGATTTGAGGGACATGGAAGCAGGTAAATAGGAATAAGTTTTTGATTGATGGATCCGAGTCATCAAGGTCGAATTCCGGATTGCTCCGGTAGAATGACTGCAAAAAACTAGCACCGCAACAAGCAAAGCAGCACTACTACTATAACTCTACTAATACAACAACAATCACCATATTTTAGGATCACATTGGGTTATAGACAATTTGAACTACTAGGGATAATCTATATGTAAACTACTTCTGTTATACTTGCTGCAGTTGACCATCTTCTGCTTCACTACCACTTCTACTATAACTAGCCTCACTACCACTTCGACTATAGCTAGCCTCACTACCACTTCGACTATAACTAGCCTCACTACCACTTCGACTATAACTACCACTTCTACTACTACCACTCCTTTCACTCCCTATAGATTTCTTTCTTCCTCTCTCATCACTCCTCTCTTGTAACTCTTGTCTCATCTCATCTGTCAACATCCCCAAACCTATGGCAGTGAAGTAATTTATAGAAAATATCAAATCGTCTGAAGATCCATCCATAGGAAACATTCCTATCAATTCAAGTCGATTATCCAACATAACCTGTTTAAATTTAATCATTCCTAACTCTTCCACTATTTCTTTTAATAAAAACTTGATGAAAATTCTACTACTGGAATTAGTATCTTGTTCAGTTAATTTAATCACTTTCAATAATTTTATAGATAATTTATTGGTAGAGATTAAATATCCATACAATTTCCCAAAATTCCGGATTTCATTCAATTCTAATTGATGTACTCGATCATATCTGTCTAAAAACTGGGATTCAAATTCATATTTAAACTGAGGAAATTTAAGGATCATAATTTCACTAATAATCCCATAATATTTAGAATATACTTTTTCTTGTAGGCAACTCCTGATGATAATATTGGTTAAAATATCAGGATCGTATTTCAATTTTAATAGCTTATGAACAGCTTCTTCTGATGTTAAACTGGACATAATAGTTAAATAAACCGTTTTTTGTAATTGAATTAATTCTGCCTGTGATATATCTATGACTTTTTCATCAGTATGAGGGTGATGATTTTCATTATCATTCTGTTCATTTTCATCATCATCTTCACTTTTATCATCCTTAGTCTCTCCTATATCATTCATAATATCTTGCTTGATAACCTCATAATCTTCATAATCCTTTCCATCATCAATCATCAATTCATTAAATGAATTGAATTCATCTTGTATATCATAATTATGACAATTCTCTCCTTCAATCAAAATATCGCCTCTATTATTTCTAAAACCATTTCTTCTTAACGTTAACAATTGATTCACTCCAACCTTATTATACTCATCAAGTTCATCTTCGTTCATTAAATTTCGTAATCGATCAATTATCAAATATAAAATATTCGTAGGAATTGATTTATTGACTAATTTGATCATACGAATAACCACTTTTATGGATTCACTGCTCATGTTATTCATTAATAATTCGAGGATTTCCAATATAATCACATTATTTAATACTTGATAATTGACTAGTTCACAGAGTAATTCAATATTTATGTACTTGTCATGATAATATTCTTGTTTAAATATGATCATTAATTTATTGATAAGGATGTCACCAATCTCCGGAAGTTTATAATTTAAAACATTCACCAAGCTTGCATATATCCAAGTGGGTTTTCCTCTGTTTCTATGTTGATATCTTTGAGCTTCAATTATCTTCCGTACTAGGATTCCTTTTGCTTTATATAGATTTAATTGGAATAGTTGTACCAGTATTGGTTTAATATTATCGGGTCTAAGATTATCGACTAATAAACCTATAGAGGTTTCCAATCTGGCCCACTGGCTTTCTCTTGTAAGCTCCATAATGTGATTTATATATAAGATGATGAACCCCACTAGCTTTTAGGGTATTATAGGGTATATTGTGTTGTGGTTAAGTTGATGAGGTGCGCGATGGGGTGCGATGGTGCGTAGGTTATGTAATTACTGCATCACATCTCATCACATCCCACACACCTCATCACATCCCACACATCTCATCACATCCCATCAGATTGCATCACAGATCCTATCACAGATCCCATAATAGGCTCTAAAATCATCATGAAACCTAGCCCCTTATTACTGGGCCTCAAACAAAGGTTGAAAACTTTTAAAAAAACTGGCCAAGTATTCCAGAAATCGCAGGACCCTCAAACCTATTCTAAAATAAGACAAAAACTTCCCGATGATTTTAAGGCCAGTAGTTTAAATAAAGCAGTCAAATTATTAAGAAATCAATATGATGGATTGATAGTGGATCAAAATAATAAGGTAATGGATCTTCTGAGGATGAATACCAAAGATTTAACCAACAAGGCCAATATTTCTAAGAATTTATTGATTTTTAAGAATTTAACTAAACTTAAAGCCATAGATAAGAAACCAATAGATAAACGAATATTATTGATGCTTTTAGGAGTGAATTTAAAACAATTAAAGGATAAAGTCCTCGTAACGAAAACCGTGGAAAGATTATTAAAACAAGATAATGATGGAGAACGAGCTAAATATTTATTGAAATTAAGTTATTATAAGAATCCAGTATCATTAAATAGAGTCACTGAATTTTTATTACAACAAGGGTATAACCAGTCAGAAACCTTAAGATTAGAAAAAATTGATGAAGCCATAAAGTTAGTCAATGATGGGAAAAAATGGGGATATAATTTAAATGAGCAAAGTTATGTGATTTTATTTAACGGAATTAATAAGAATTTATCCTTTGGTCAAGCAAACGATTTATTATGTGAAAGATTACTTAATCTCTTTAATAAATTACATTCTGAGCAAAAAGCTACCATTCCAATATTTAATGTATTACTATCAGTATTAATGAAAAATTTTAATAATGAACAAGAACTTGCCTGGGAATTCTTTAATAAATTAGATCAAAAATTATCTCCTAATGTTCAAACATTTACGATTTTTTTGAATGGGATATGGGAATTATATAAGGGGAAATTCAACCATGTTAAAAATTCTAATGGCATTACCGCTTCCCAAAAGAAATTACAATACTTTCAATTATCTAATGAATTACTTGGTCTTGCTGAATTAACAAAGTATAAATTATCAACTGTAGACAAATTAGATAATTTCTTTATGAGGACTTATTTAAATTGTTTCATCAATGAGTTTAATGAGTTGGGTCATAATTATAGTGATTTAGGGTTAAAACAATTGATCCATTGGTTCCCTGAACTTCAAGAATTATCACCCACAAATACTTCTAATAACTCAACCAGTCAATTAGTTATGGATTTTAGTAAGAAAAAGAAAGAAGCCAAAGATTATCAATTCAAAAAAGTTATGAATGAATATAATATCAAGGATTTATCACCATATATGAGGAAGAATGAAATCAGTTTAACTCCAGAGGATCATAATCAATTAGAAATCAACCATTTCATCTTACAAAAATTCATTGAAGGAATGACTAAATTAGATAGACCTCAACAATTCGTTGATATGATCTGGAAACTTATTCAGAAGTATTGTGGGGTTGAATTTATGAATTCCTTACCAAATGTTTATGAAAATAATTATGACGTTGCTATAAATTATGATAAAGATTTTAAAACATTAGAACTTCCAGTTGATGAAAAATTAGTGGAGTTTATAATGTTTAATATCCATCAAGTATTCATCAAAGATATGAAATCTAGTTCTATTAATCTTCATTTAATCAACTATTTAAGACCTGTTTTCCCCAATATCCAAGATTTCCTAAAGAGTTTAATTCATATCATTACCGAAGAATATCATTATTTTATTAGATCCAATAGAAATGTGTTAATAAAAAGTACTAAAAAGAGTAATTCATTAAGCGAATCTCAATTAAATTACTTGATAACTAATTTAAGCAAGGTGATTGAAATTGATGGGGAACTCATTGATTCCAACCGTGAAATAACCAATAAACTTACCAAACTTCTTGATGGTATTATAAGTGCTTATTGGGTCGATGCAACTACTTTATCACATACAGTTACTATTAATCAAAGGATTATCGACGCTTGTAAACCATTACACAATGAGCTGCTCATATCTCATTTAAAGCCTTGCTATCGAGTTGTTAATGACCATTCTAAATGAAAGAAGAATAAGTAATAACTAATGATTGGATTTTATAAGATATGAATCTTATAAGATATCACCTTATATATTAAAATTCAGCTATATAATAGCTGCAAATTTCCTGTCCTCATTAGTTTTCGCACAAACCAACTGTATAGAATAATCTTGTAAATATATACTCACTAGTTATAATCACAACACATTAGAAACCACATCTAAAACATCACAACAATGGGTCTGAGTTTGATAGTAATACAAGATCCTCAACATAAAGATTATAGCAAGGTATTCATCAAGGTGCTTCAGAGCTCGAATTTGATTAGTTTCGATGTACAATTGAATTGTGTAATAGAATCTGCTAATGAGTTAAATGCCATACTAATGCATTTATATACTCAGATAAGACAACTTGCAACCGAATCCGGTTATGATTATAAGCTAGATATCAATATATTATTCAACAAGGTTAACTACAATGACTATTCCACTATTTACCATGCTACAAGTGAACAAGTGCCTTCCTTTATTCCATCATATAATCTTATCTCCCTTGATGTTAAAGTACCTGATCTGTTTCCCATAACTGCCACAAATACCAATTCAACTACTGCTGACACCTCTGAAACCATTGGGAATACTAAAATAATTGGAACATCTGAAACCCTTGGGAAATTTGATGTGGTAGCTGTTGGAGGTACTTTTGATCATATCCACGATGGTCATAAAATTTTATTATCACTAGCAGTATTTTTAACTAGAAAGATTTTAATAGTAGGAATCACCGATGATGAATTATTACAGAACAAACAATTCAAGGAATATCTCGAGCCATTTGAAACAAGACTTCGTATTGCAAATGGGTTCATACAAAAAATTGGTACTACAAACCAGGAATATGATTTTTATAGGATTAATGATGTTTATGGTCCTACTGGATATTTAAAAAATATTGATTGTCTTGTGTTGAGTCAAGAGAGTGCAAAAGGGGGTCAAATGGTTAATAAAAGAAGACAAGAGCTCACACTACCATTATTGGACATATTTACCATTGATTTGGTGGGAGGAGACAATAAATTAAGTTCTACAGATTTGAGACGATTGGACATGGAAGAACATCAACATCCAACTAAGAAAAGAAAGGTAATATAAATATGGGTGTATATTTGTTATGTAGCTTTTAATTCCCATAGTCAAACAAATATAAAACTTTTTAACTATTTGATTGAAATACCTTTATCAAAAATGGATTTCTTGGAATTTTTATCAATATGATCAAGGGCCAAGGATAATGAATTATTATCAATTTCATTATATAAAATCAAATTATCATTATTATCTAAATATTTTCCCTTATCATGTCTATCAGCAATGGCAAATTTAATCTTACTGAATCCAGAATCATTGATACCTAATTTGAATTGCAATCTTTTCTTTGTATCTTTCCATAATTCATTAGGAAATAATACCAACAAAAATGGGACTGAATGATGATAGGTAGAATTCTTGTAAAAGTGATAAACAGGAATAATGTTCAACATTTTATTATACTTGATGGATAAACTAAATTCATAGTTTTCAATATTAGTTGGGAATTTCATATCTTGTGGAAGACATTCCAGAGAATTATCAAAATTATTCAACATATCATGGCTTAATAATACATTAAGTTCAACAGGAAATTCTCCAACGTAATAATCTAATGACTCATTAATTGAATCTATAGATTTATTAAATTTCACGAAATCCACATATCTATTATCATTACCACTCCACATTAATAAATAATTCTTATTAACAGATGTAGATATTTCAGGGGGTAACTTTTTCAATAAAAGTTCCACCAAATCTTTCACAGTATTATCCATAGGAATTAAAATTTCATATTCTTGATAATCTAAAATTTTATTTATCCAATTTATTTTAATAGATTTCATATTTTCAAATTCTTGTAAAGAAATATTTAATACTTCATATTCAAGTTTTATAGGGGAAGATCCATATTTATTATTACCAGACATTGGCAATGGTTTTGGAAAATATTGAGATAAATTACTAGAAGTATTTATAGGAAATTTCATTCCTTGATTATTAACAATAAATATTCTTAAATAATCAGGATTCTCATTGATTTTAGCAGCAATTTCATGACTTAAATCTTGGTAACTATAAGTACTAGAAATAAACATTTCAAAATTATCACCAGATTCAGAATCCATAAGTTCAGATCCTTTATTTACCCCCTTTTCCTTTTGAATTTCAATGATTTCACCATTGCCATCATCTTCCATATCATCAATATCACTTATACCATTGCCATCACTATCTTTATTTTCATCATCATTAAATTTAACTGGTGACACCAGAACATGTAATCTTGTGGAAGTAAATTTGAAATAATCAAAAACAGTTTTGATTCTTCCTTGAGCTGAACTATTATGAACTTGAATCACTAAAATATCTCCATTACTTAATTCATTCTTTTCAAAAGATGAATTAATATCAGTATATTCTAATTTATTAGGAGTTAATTCTTCAAAGATATCTAATTGAATATCAGAATTAAAATTTAATAAATGACAAAACTTAGGAATCATAGTCCCCACAACTGTATCTTTAGAGACAATCATGTGAGTTAAACATTTCATTTCAGCACTGACAATATCAAAATATTTTAAAAATATAATGATATTGTTTGAATTTCTATCCAATAGATTTGGTTCAACAACAGTTGGCTGTTCAGTAATATCAGGAAATTTATTGATCACTTGGTTAAAATCAAAATTTTCAGGAGCAATTTGTTTATTTTCAGAAATTTCAGTGATATAATTCAATTCATATTTAAATTCTTCCAAATAAAACACCATTTCATCGAATTTTTTATTATATAATTTATTATAGATCAGATTAATCAGAAGAGATTCATCTTCCTTTTCACCAGCTTGTTGAGCTTCAGTTAACAATTCAGATAAATTCAAATAAGTATCAACTCTATTAGTATGATTATTACGATGACATACAAGTAATAATCTATAAGGTAATTTAGAAATGTCATCCAAGGAATTAACTTGACTATTACTATTACCATCAACAGCATCTAATTTTAATTGATGATTGATTTCATTATAAACCTTATAAATTGAATCAGTTTTTTTCAAATTAAAACACATAGGAACTAACAGGTCATCTTGTTCAACAATTCTTTCATCATAATATTTTTGATTTGTAGGATCAAAATAATAATCAAATTCTTTAAAATGTTGAAAGTTTTTCAAGTTAACCACTTTAACATTTAAATTATAAAGTTGTTGTAATTTAAGATCTTCAATTAACTTGATTTCATTTAATTGATTTTCAATTTCGGTAGGAATAAAACTTGGAACATGTTTTTCAATTTCATCATCATCATCGGGTAAAATTTGTGATAAATCAGTTTCTCTATAATAAACCAACATATAAGCAGAAGTAGATCTACGAATTAAGTTTTCAGCTTGATCAGCTTTTGATAAATTTAAGAATTCATCTTGAGTTAATTCATTAGCACCAAAATTTTCATCAAAAGCTTGATATTTAGTAACTTTCCAAACTTTATCATCTTCAAATCTAAACCAACGATCTTGATGAGCTGAAGGTTTAATCATAGCATAATAATGACCATTAGAAATACTACCTTGATGAACTAATACTCCATGTAATTTATAAGTCCAATTTTCTTGTTTAACATTATCGGGTAAATCTTCATCTAAATAAGGAGATAAATCAATTTTATCAGGAAATTGATAAAAATCATTAATTTTTTGTAAATCATCAATCATAAAATCATATTCAAATCTTTTCAATTGTAAATGTAAAATAGGAGGAAATCTTTGAAATACTACTCCCTTTTTAGCATCTTGATAACCATATTCATCACCAGCTTGATATTTATTATCATCAGTCAACATTTCTAATTCAATATAATTTTTAAATGAATCTTCCAAATTACTAAATCCTTTAACATTTAATTGAATATCCCAAAAATCTTCTACACGAGACGATTCATATGGAACATTAATACATTTAATAAATGATTTCATTTTTCCTACAAACAAATCATTTAATTTATTTTCGATTGGAGTATTTTTCATAGAAGTTTCTAATTTATCCATCAAAATCCGATTTAATTCTTGAATATCATGTTGAGTAAAAGCATCATTAGAATCCCAACCAAAAGCTTTAGTTAATTCTAAAGTCCCTACTGGGGAATCTGAATGTGATAACAAATAAAAAATTCTTTGTAATGATAAAGCTACAGAACTTTGTTTTTTAATTTTTTTATTGGATTTAATAATAGTGTTAGAAGTAGTAGGAATTTGATAAACTAGTTTCCGAAATATTTTAGTGGTAAAATAACTTTGTAATAAAGAATTTAAATAACAAGTTGCCCCTTGATTATTTAATCCCACATAACCAGTATTCTTTTTGGAGTCATAATCCAAGAAATTATGCCATAAAGTACCAGTTTCAGAATCATCAATGACATTAACATAAGCAGTGATATTTAATTGATTATTAGCCAATATAGCAGGATTAGAATTCCTTGGTCTATATAATGCATTCAAATCAATAAAAGATGAAAATCCCCAATCAGTTTCATTTTTATTAAATCTATGATATGATGCACTAGGTAAATGAGATTGTGGAGCATTAGGATTCCATAAATCAAACATAAATTGTGCACAAACGTACCAGTTATCATCATCATCATCATTATTATTATTATCATTATCATTAGTGTTATTTTCATTACTACCTGAATTGGAATTATAGTTATTAGGATCATTATGGTCATTATGGTCATTAGAATCATTAGATTTTTTAATAGGATGTGGCTCAATATATATAGACAAATAACTGTTATTATTTCCCTTAGGAAATAACAATACATTCCATTCAAACCCACCAGCAATAAATTTTGGTCCTCTAACTTTATCATCAGTAAGATTAGACCAATGTTTAATTTCCCAAACATTATAATTTGAATCTTTAATAGGATAATCCACCACAGGTTTCATTAAAAGACCAGCCAAATCATCGAATTGTGTAGCAAATGGAAGTGATTTAGGACCTGGTTTTCTATTTTGTGGGGTTATAGAAGCATTTTCATATTGACCAGGAGGCAATTGTTCAATATCGTCACTTTGTACACTCTCGTCATTATCATCATCATCCTCATCCTCATCATCATCATCCTCATCTTCAATCTCCTCTTCTTCCACCACTTCGTCATCATGGCGGTTTACCACATCAGCAGTAGCGTTAATATCTTTAGCATTATCATCATCATGATCTATCAAGTCAATTGATGGATTATCAGTCAGAGGATGAGATACCAGTGGAGGCATATTGGCGTTAGGACCCAGTTGATTACGCGATTGAGGAGGTGCCACTTGTACAGTTTCATCAGCATTTATGGATTGATTAAGCAATTGATCTGGGTTATATTTGCCATCCCGATTATAATGATAATTTTCTTTATCATCAAGATTATTGTCAGGAATCATAATTAAAAAGAAATGAATTAGGTAATGATTTAGTGATTTAGTCCAATCACCAAAAAAGCATGAGAAGGGGATGAGAGAGCAATGTCGTGGCGTGCGACACAACTTGTGTGGGCTTCATTATGGGGTCCATTTGAAGGGGGGTTGGTTGGTAGGGTTGGTAGAGAAGAAGAAGAAGGAGAAGGAGAAGGAGAAGAGACCATGGAGCAGGGAGTAGGGAATGGAGAGGAGGAATCAAAAACAAAGGGACAAAGAGATTGTGGAGGATATGTGGGTGATGGTAATGTGGAGGCCGTGAGATAAGCAGATTTACCATACACTTTAGCCTAGAGGGTGTGGGTACCACTGTTAACCATTGAGCGAGTGAGGACGAGGGTGTGCAACAATTATGGTAGTGGAGTAACCACAAAAGGTAGGTATAGCATTAGAAGAACAAGTACAACTAATAGAGACAGTCACCACTACCAACGAGATGGGTACATTGACTGATTGAATAGGTAGTCTGACTTGTCCTGGTTTGGTAGTCTGATTTGGTAGCCTGATTTGGTAGTCTGACTTGTCCTGGTTTGGTAGCCTGACTTGGTAGCCAAGTGCCAGTTGGTCAGAAGAATAACCTGTAAAGAGTAAATAAATAGCAACCACTAATAAGTAAACTGCAAAGAGTAATTTGTGAGTAAATTGTAAATAAACTGTAAAGTGGTAGCTGCAGTAGGTGACTACAACAACAACTTCACACACCGTACTTATTATGGTTGCACTGTAACTCTCACACGGTCCCTCCCAATAAATTCGACCAATTCGACCAATTCACTCGTCACGTCCATAACCTTCGACCTACTTAACCACCTCTATGGTAGTAACTCAATGTGTAACCTCCTTTTTCTAACGGCTATTTATGTTCTATCTCGATTTGAACAAATCATCTCCTAATTAGGTAGGGTCGCGGTTTACACGACGGTAAATCTAAAGTCTAGAATCATCCCACTTATCGTTCATTGGCTATCTAATATCTAGATGTTTTACGTTCTACACTACGAAGATCCCATCATTAATCAACATAGAAGCTATTCTAATGATTTGTATAGCATCCAAGTGATGTTTCCTAGTCATAGAATACCCTCTATTGCCTCTCTAATCCTTTCTTATCACTCCTTGCTCCCCTTTATGTATACCCCAAACATGTCTCTTTTCGCTCATTATTTTATCCCCATTTGTTTTCAATTTATCAGTTTTAAGAAAAAAACGAAAATTTTTTTTCCTGTTCAAACTTTTTCGCCAAGCTCATAGTAAACACGCACGACCGGGCCAGAAATCAACAAAATGCCTTTGACATTCCCTTTTTTTTTTTTTTTTTTGTTCTGATTCTTCTTCTTTATCGATATATATTAGCTACATATATTACTTCAAATTAATCTAAAAAGTCACTCCTTTAACGCTTTTTATTCCATTTAGATTAGTTTCGTCGTTCATTCCCTTTGTCGTCACTTATATATCAATTTCCATTCGTTGAAATTAAATCATGTTATTTAAATCTGTTGTTTATGGATTATTAGCTGCCAGCGCCTTGGCTCAACCATTAGAAGATGAACACCAACATCAACATCAACACGATAAAAGAGCTGTTAAAGTTGTCACTGAAGTTAATGTTGTTACTGTCACTCGTGGTTACGGGGCTGAACAATTAAGTACTGCTTCATCAGTTTCTTTAAGTGCTGCCACTAGTGGTATTACTGTTAGTACTCCAAACAATGCTCCTCAAGCTCAACCATCATCATTCACCAACCCAAGTACTTTCCAAACCAAAGTTTCTACTACTTACACCCCAACTAGTACTGGATCTGGATCTGATTCTACTGAAACTTCTGATTCTGATTCTGATTCTGCTCCATCTGGTGGTGCTGGTGCTTCTGGTGCTAAAGGTATTACTTACACTCCTTACTCTGATAATGGTGGTTGTAAATCTTACTCCCAAATCGCTTCTGATTTAAAACAAATTTCTGGTTATGACATTATTAGATTATACGGGGTTGATTGTGATCAAGTTAATGCTGTTTTAGCTAACAAAGCTTCTAACCAAAAAGTTTTCGCTGGTATCTATGATGTTAGTGATATTGAAGGTGGTATTAAAACTTTAAGTACTGCTGTTAAAAACAATGGTGGATGGGATCATATTGATACCGTTTCTATTGGTAATGAATTAGTTAACGGTGGTCAAGCTAACCCAAGTCAAATTAAATCTTATGTTGAACAAGGTAAAAAAGCTTTACAATCTGCTGGTTACAATGGTCCAGTTGTTTCTGTTGATACTTTTATTGCTGTTATTAACAACCCAGACTTATGTAAATATTCTGATTATATGGCTGTTAATGCTCATGCTTTCTTTGATGGTCATTACACTGCTGACCAAGCCGGTAAATGGGTTTTACAACAAATCCAAAGAGTTTACACTGCTTGTGGTGGTAGTAAAAGAGTTTTTATCACTGAAACTGGTTGGCCATCTAAAGGGGACTCTAATGGTGAAGCTGTCCCATCTACTGAAAACCAATCCGCTGCCATCAAATCTATTAAAGATACTTGTGGTGACGCTTCTACTTTATTCACTGCCTTTAATGATATGTGGAAATCTCCTGGTGCTTTCAATGCTGAACAATACTGGGGTATCCTTAACTAAGTTAAATACTTGGTTTAACTCATATTTTTTTTTAAAGGTATATATATATTGATTATATGGTGGGTATAGACTTTTATATTTTGGGGGTAACAACTTTATTTCTTGATACCTAGTTACTTTGTGAAATTAGAAGTTATAAACACCAATGTTTTTTGGTTATATCCCTTTTTTTTCTTGATGTTTAAAATATATGTTTGTTTCTTATGGTACTTGTAGATTGTGGGTGGACTATGTGGGTATGTAGGTGGACTACGTGGACTATGTGGACTATGTGGACTACGTGGACTACGTGGGTATGTAGGTGCTCTATGTGGACTATGTGATTATGTAGGTGCTCTATGTCTGCACTATGCGAGTGTGAATTTATCTAATTAAAGTAACCCCATTCCCATAGGAGGCAATGCGATTGCATAACCGTTTAAAATATTTGCATACACCAAACATTATTTCCAAATAAAGAGGAATAAAACACGAGATACAGTGTTTTCAGGATGAATAACGCACCCTCTTTAAACGGATGTCGCATTACACTCAGATAGATTACGGAACCTCTAGGCAGTAAATATCACATCCCATAAGGAACAAAATGCCGATTGTAAATTAAATAATATCGCAAGCAGTACTTAATAAATATCACAAATTCAATTTTATTATATCTGAATCTCTTACTTAAAA
>JAJMHJ010000012.1:339589-435509 GCA_030583035.1 Yamadazyma taylorii | reverse complement strand
AAAAAAAAAAAAAAAAAAAAAAAAAAAAAAAAAAAAAAATTGATGTGAGATCAGGTGATTAAGTCATATGACATATTCTATCTTTTTTTCTGTAGATGAGCCTGCGAAGACCTCAACTACTATAAGGTGATAATTTACAATTTAACAGTTAATATCTAAAAACACTCATTGGTTTCAACATGACCCTGGAAAAAAGAACCACCAATGAACCAGATTCACAAAGTAAGAAACTAGATACTACATTCACCAAAGAAAACATCGAGTCGTTCTTCAATAGTCAGGTATGGGATCCACAATATCAAACACAACTTAAACAAGACATTTCCAATAGTCAACCATACAGGTGGGGTACCATAAAAACATTAATGGATGATACATTATTAAGAAATGTTAGAAAAGAAGTATTGAATGAAATCGCATTTACTCAGAAAGAAACTGACATTTATAAAGTTTATCAATCAGGAGATTTAGCTAATCTTTCTGGATTAGATTGGGAAGATCTTTCAAGATTACCATCATTATATAAATTAAGAAGTGCCATTTATTCAGAAGAATTTAGAGATGTGATTTCTCACATAACTGGAGCTGGGAAACTTAGTGGAGTTAAAACTGATATGTCTGTGAATACCTATTCTAATGGATGTCATTTATTAACTCATGATGATGTAATAGGATCAAGAAGAGTTAGTTTTATTCTTTATCTTCCTGATCCTGATAAAGAATGGAAGGAAAGTTATGGTGGAGCATTAAGATTATTTCCTGCTATTGTCCCTAATGTTCCAGGAACCGATTATCATACTAAATTAATTCCACAATTTAATCAAATAGCAATTTTCACCGTTCAACCAGGACTTTCATTTCATGATGTTGAAGAAGTTCGGGTAGATAAACAACGATTATCAATTCAAGGATGGTTTCATATTCCTCAACCAGGTGAAGATGGATATATCCCAGGAGAACAAGAAGAAACCGAGGCTAAAAGTACTTTACAACAATTACAAAGTAAAGAATTACAAGAATTTGATTTCCCAAAACCTTTAAGAATTGATTTTAATGATGAAGAAATTAAAATTTATGATAATTTTGAAACACTTAGTTTTTCTGGACCAGAATTACAATATCTTGAAAAATTTATTAACCCAACTTATATGAAACCAGAAAATATTGAACAATTAAATCAAACATTTATAAATGATTCGGTAATAGAATTGGTGGATTTTTTGAATGATGATATATCTAGTAGTTTAAAAACCATCATTAGAAATCAAGAAATTGATTTACCAGCTCCTCAAAACTCCAGAGAAATCCAATTTCCTTGGAAATGTGCAGTGCCCCCTCATAAACATCGATATATGTATATTGATGGGAAATCTAGCTTTGAATTGAATGAACCATCAATTCAATTCAATAATAAAATTGGTCCTCAACAATTACCAAATTTTAATTTAATATCTCAATTTAATTTAAGTTCATCTGACTCTAAATTGATAGAAATTACTAAATTTTTAAAATCAATAGTATTTAAGAAATGGTTAAAAGTCATTACTAGTTTAATACCTACTAGTGATCAAATCCTTATTAGAAGATTTAGACCCGGTCAAGATTTTATTTTAGCTACAACTACGGATAAAACCTTAGCTAGAGAACATCTTAATGAAGCCAATGTGTTATTAGAGGCTACCTTAGGATTAACTCCAACAGCATCAAATCCAAAAAATTGGGAACTGGGGGAATTTGGTGGTTATGAGTTATGTATGGGGTTAGATAATGAAGGGTCAGATTTTGAAGATGATGATCCAGCTATTTATAAACCTAGTGACCCAAATGATGATAGTGTATTATTCTCTAGTCAATGTAAATGGAATACATTAAATTTAATGGTTAGAGATCCATCGGTATTAAAGTTTGTCAAGTATGTAAGTGGGAATGCAAAAGGGTCAAGATGGGATATATCCTGTCAATGGAATGTGAAGAATGCCGATCCCGAGGATGATGATGAATAATTTTGATTATATAATAATTTATACTTGTATGTAGTTTATAAAAATCATAGGATTTCATAACTAGATCGGGTTAACAAATTTCAATAACCGGGTAAGGGTATGTGTGCGCGTCCGCGGTGACATCTTCACCTAGGAGAATAAAGGCTGGAAAAAAAAACTTTCCAGATTTCCAAATTTTCAGTCATTTTAACACCCAACAAAAGTATTTCTTATTTCTTTCAAATCAAGGAATGTCTAATCCAGAACCTAATCCATTAGTTATATTTGCTACTATTGCCACCATCATCTCCAGTGTGGTGGCCATTTATTTCATACAATTGAAAAAGAAAAACCAACCAGTTTTAAGTAAAGATGAATTTAGACAATTCCCATTAGTAGAAAAAATTAGAATCAGTCATAATACGTGTATATATAGATTTGGATTACCCAAATCAACTGATTCATTAGGATTACCAATCGGTCAACATATTTCCATTGGTACAACCATCAATGGTAAGGAAGTAGTTAAATCTTATACACCAATCTCTACTGATGATCAAAAAGGATATTTTGATTTATTAATTAAAGTCTATGAACAAGGAAATATCACTAGATATGTTGATTCTAAAAACATTGGTGAAACTGTTAATGTCAGAGGTCCAAAAGGGTTCTTTACTTATACCCCTAATATGGTTAAAAGTTTAGGAATGATAGCTGGTGGTACTGGTATTACACCAATGTATCAAATCATGACTGCTATTTTTAAAAATCCTCAGGATAAAACAAAAGTTCATTTAATTTATGCTAATGTAACTGACAATGATATTTTGATGAGACCAGAATTGGAAAATTTACAACAAGAACATCCTGATCAATTATTTATTCATTACGTCTTGAATGATCCACCAAAAGATTGGACTGGTTCTGTTGGGTTTGTAACTCCTGAAATCATGGATGCTCATTTACCTAAAGCTTCTGATGATACTAATTTATTACTTTGTGGACCACCACCAATGATTAGTGCTATGAAGAAAGCTGCTGTTACTTTAGGTTATGAAAAACCAAAACCCGTATCTAAATTGGGTGATCAAGTGTTTGTGTTTTAATTGGATCACTGTGACTGCGTCCATGTGACTGAATCTGGATCTATATACCTGTTAATGTAAGTGATTCAATTTGTGTGTGTGTGTGTGTGTGTGTCGTGTTTCTGTCTCTATCTCTCCATTTAAGTAAGCCGCATCCTGCATGTCATGGTCGCACCATGAGTCCCCATAATCATCATAAACACCTACAATACTTTAAAAGGGTCTAAACCTTCATAATTGGTTATTTGCTTCAGTCTACCTCATCTGACTATTAAGAATCCTTACAAATTAACTATAGTAGTTATACTGACTACTAGATCATATTATTAACAGGTTTGTGTGGGGGGTTCACATTTAATTTTGGTGGGGGTAACCCTTTACGTAGTCATGCTTATTTTCTTAATTAACATATTAATATCGTTATCAGTATTAATACCGATAGTAGAGACATCCACTGTTCCTAAATGGGATCTCGGATCGGGTTATATCCATGATACTATCACTTCTGATACTATCAAAATCGATAGCATGCTAAGGAAAGCCCCAGGGCAATTCCGTCATTTACCACCATTGATTTCCAATCCTGACCCATTTCAAAGAAGTATAAATCCTGGAGAAATCCCCGATTATGTCATAGAATATGCTCCTGTGGTTTATCTTTATTCTGAAGAACGATATTATCCCTATGATATTAACAGTTATGTGAAGAATTTCCATGTAGAATATGACAATGGTACCATAGTTAACGGGACTGAATCTGATATGACTTTAGAGAAATTATCACAGTTAGCAAATGATGAACTGTTATATATGACATCAAATTCGGATTTTGATAAAGATCCTGATTGGATCACCGGTATTAAAAATAAACCATCATTATCTAATGGGGAAACTAAAAATGCTCCTGCTACCGTCATTGTAGTTGATAAAGGGAATGGTTGGGTCGATGCTTATTGGTTTTATTTTTACTCTTTTAATCTTGGACCTTTTGTAATGGGTCAAGGTCCTTATGGGAATCATGTTGGAGATTGGGAACATTCTTTAGTAAGGTTTTACAATGGAGATCCTGTAATTGTTTGGTTATCAGCTCATGGTGGTGGTCAAGCTTATTATTATCATAATTTAGAAAAGTATGAATTAAATCCTAATCATCCAGTGATATTTTCTGCTAGAGGTACTCATGCTAATTATGTATCAGTAGGTCAACATCCTCACGATTTACCTTATGCCATCTTAAGTGATTTCACTGATAGAGGTCCTCTTTGGAATCCTACAAAGAATTATTTATCTTATACTTTTGATGGGGATTCGGTATATCCGGGTAAAACCAATAGAAACCATCATCATGTTAATAGAGAGTTAAAGTATCATAATTGGTTACAATACAGTGGTTGTTGGGGTGATAAACAAATACCTGAGGATGATCCTCGTCAAAAGTATCTGTTTATTGGTGGTCATAAATATATTGATGGTCCTAGAGGCCCATTGATGAAAAATCTTTTGAGGTTAAAACCTTGTGAAAGACATAAATGGTGGAATTTTTGGGCTGGTTGTACTGTCAGACAAAATATTAAGTGGGGGATTGGGGTAGAAAGTGAAGGGTATAATTGTGGAAATTTATTTGTTCATATTAAGCCTGATTGGTTAAGAAAATTGCTCCAAAAAGTTACTTGGGGTGGAATGTTTTGTTATATAGCTGACTTAGTTTATGGATAAATTACCTTAGATGTAATGTTATGACTTTTAATATTAATATATAGTGTTAATGATACTGTTAATGATAAAATTTAAATATGTTTCTGTCATTTCTCTTTGATGGTAATTGAAAGCGAGCAGAGCATCAAAAAAAAGAAAAAAAATTGCTGCAAACCAAATGAGTTTTTCCGAATGCAGTTTTCAAAATTTTTTTCACTTTTTTATATTTATTAAATTATATGACTCTACTCCATGATGGCAGAATATTCTAAAAAGAAGGATATAATGTCAGAATTGACATATGATCAAAGTAAACCAGACACCGCCGAATCTGCCGACTTCACCGAGTCAGACCATAATAGTAACAGATGGCAGTCATTTAAAGATTCATTCAAGAGATATGAAGTTCACGAGAGGTATGATTATGAAGGATATCAAGAATTAACGGATTTGGAGAAAGCCAACATAAAGACGGCCAAATCACCGTTAAAACGAGAGTTGAAACAAAGACATTTACAAATGATAGCTATCGGGTCAGCTATTGGATCAGGTCTTTTAGTAGCCAGTGGAGGAGCTCTTCACACTGGAGGGCCATTAGCAGTCATATTAGGATGGACTCTTACAGGACTTTCTGTTTTCACCACCATCCAAGCCCTTGGAGAATTGGCAGTTACATTCCCAATCTCTGGATCTTTTAATGTTTATGCCAGTAGATTTATTGATCCATCAATTGGATTTGCAGTGGCATGGAATTATTTTTTCCAATATTTAGTATTATTACCATTAGAATTAGTAGCTGGATCTATAACTATGCAATATTGGACCACTTCAATAAACCCAGACGTTTGGGTATTAATATTTTATTTACTAGTAATATCCATTAATATGTTTGGGGTTAGAGCTTATGGAGAAGCAGAATTTATTTTTCTGAGTATAAAAGTAACTACAGTTACCATGTTTATCATTGTTTGTATTGTAATAGCAGCAGGAGGAGCCCCCAATGGTGAACCGGTAGGATCTAAATATTGGAGAGATCCGGGTCCATTAGCTAATGGATTTAAAGGGGTAGCATCAATTTTTGTATCATCAGCATTTGCTTATGCTGGTACTGAATTAGTAGCATTAACGGCTGCTGAAACTCATAATCCAAGAGTAGATTTACCAAAAGCTACTAAACAAGTGTTTTGGAGAATTTTATTATTTTATATGGTTTCATTAATTTTAATCTGTTTTTTAATTCCTTTCAACGATGATAGATTGTTAGGTGATACCTCAGTTGATGTAACTGCATCACCATTTGTTATAGCTATAGTAAGCGGAGGAATCCCAGTATTACCATCAATCATGAATGCCGTTATTCTAGTATCAGTGATTTCGGTTGGATCTTCTAGTGTTTATGCTACTTCAAGAACTCTTTTAGCTTTAGCTGAACAAGGATTTGCTCCAAAAATATGTGGTTATGTTGATAGAAAGGGAAGACCTTTAGTAGCGATATTAATCACTAATATATTTGGCCTTTTAAGTTTTATTGCTGCTAGTGGTAAACAAGGAGAGATCTTCAATTGGCTCCTTTCAATCAGTGGATTAAGTTCAATTTTCACTTGGCTTTCTATTTGTTTAGCTCATCTTAGATTTAGAAGAGCTTTATTTGTTCAAAATAGAACTACCGATGAATTAGCATTTAAATCTCAAACTGGTACCATTGGTTCTTTATACGGATTCATCCTTTACATTTTGGTATTAATAGCTCAATTCTGGGTAGCATTATTCCCATTAGGTGAAAAACCTAATGCTAAAACGTTTTTTTCAAGTTATTTAGGATTTGTGGTTCTTGTTGTATTCTACGTAGGTCATAAAATCTGGAAGAATAATTGGATTTTATTCCTTCGAGCAAAAGATATTGATGTTGATACTGGTCGGAGAGAAACTGATATAGAAGCATTAAAGGTAGAGTTGGCAGAGGAAAGAGCTCTTTTAAGATCAAAACCTCTTATTCATAGAATATATCATTTTTGGTGTTAAATAATCAATATATATATATATTTTCGCATTAATCTTACAGAAATCGAAAATTTTTGCGTAGACACTAATTGACTAAAATTAATACAATATCTTATAAGATAGGATTTAAATGTCTACTCATCATCCATCTTTTGGCCGGAGTTCAGGACTTGGGAATGTGTTTAAGTCTTGGACAACCTCCCTTAAGTCAAATGCCAGTAAAGATGTCCCAGTGCAGGTCAATCCTACTGTAATAGGAGGAGGAAGTGATCAAAAGAAGCTTTTTTTACAATTACAAAAAGGTCCTTTACCTCAAAGAGCTTCTACGGCTGCTAATATGATTGAAGTATTAGAAAAATATTCAATTTCTTCTATTCCTGAAGTTTGGTATTTGGCTAGAGATATGTGTGAACCAAAAGTTCAATCTTATATTAGAAGAGTAGCACTTAAACTTATGATTGAATGTATTAAACATGATGATTTAACTACGACTAGTACTAAATTAATGTATTATAAAGATATTTTAGGATATTGTCGATTATCAGATACAAGATTAGATCAGGAATTTGATTTGTTTTTGAAGGCCTTAAGGAATTTAACTCAAGATGGAAGAGATATTCATGAACTTTGTATGTATAATGCTGGTCTTGATTTACCTCAATTATTAATGACGGCATTATCGGCTATTGGTAGAATATCTAAAAATTATAGTACAAAAGATTCCCCGGAAAGTGTTAAAAATGATTCCAATTATTTAAATCTAATTAAATTACTTGGATTTGTCAAGAATTGTATAAAATTTAATGCTAGTATTATTGATAATTCTGATATAAATCGAATCATTAATAAAACTATTTATATTGGTTCAAGGACTAATAATGTGGGGATTTTAACTGAATGCCTTGAACTTTTATCCACAACAGTAGTTTTTGCTACTATTGATAAGACTACCTTATTTCTGTCTATCGAATTCTTTTGTTCTTTATATGGGTCTAATGTTGAACTTACTAAATTATCTTGGAATGCTATAGGAACGTTGGCATCTCATGGAACTTTTTTCCTCATAAGTTCTTGTTTATGTGATATAATTACTAATGAAGAACTTCAATCCTTTCGATCATCAGATCCTGATAATATTCTTACAACTTTTCAAACTAATGGTACTTTAAGTACTATTGAACTGAAATCATCACCAAATTCAAAGCTCACTTCATGTATAGGAGCTATTCAAGTCATTGAACGATTAATTATATCACCTACCATAATTAATAATAATGATACTGCATTTATATATTTTTTACCGGCTTTGAGAGAAATGATTACTTTTAATGTTCCTGTTTTAAATACAACATTATTAAGAAGTTTAGATCGATTATTTTCAAAGGAAGCTTATGACAGTCAAAATGAATTCAATTTTAATAATGTAATGGCTCAGATCTATCTGTTTCAATTATGGTACTCATCCAAAGGTTCTATCTATGACTTACTTTATAATATAAAATTATCAAGTGATATAGAGGTCAGTTATTGGGGTCTGATTTGTACTTCTTTACAAGCAGCTTATGAAAACCATGAACTTCAAACCCCAAAAGAGAAATTAATTTATTTATTTTCAAGATATTATCAATATCTTCCTAAACTGTCCATTAAATTCATTTTAAAGCATTATTCAGAAAATAAGCTTTGTACCCTTTTAAATCCACTTTGGAGAGAAGATTGTATGAAACTTCTTAATTATTTCTATCATAATAATCGATCTCAGACAGCAGCTTCTAATCCAATAATTTCAGATGTTACCGGAACCTATGCTGAAATAAGACTTGAAGTGTTAAAAACCATTAAAGCTGGTTTTAATATTTCTTATTCAATTGAAGCCCAAGAAACAAATACCGAGATTATAATGGATATCTTCAAAAAATCTTTTCAAGAGGAAGAAGAAGAAGTGTTAACATATTTAGTTGATGAATACTTGGTTGATATAGTTTCAAAGATGGACATATCGATAATGAATCATATTCATGATTTATTTTTACCATATTTTGAAGTTTATCCAACAAACAAAAGATTGAAGAGCCTTGTGTCTGTCAATTCGTCAGACTTTAAAAGCAGTTCTCAAATAAGCACAGAAGGATCAAATTTCAATGTTAACGATATGTCGGATTCGTTTCGGTTAGCTATAAGTAAAGGAATTGCCAACATTTTTTTGATTGAATCTACCAAAGATCCTAAAAAGGCACTGGGGGCCTATAAAGCATGTATCTTAATAGCTCAACATGCATTATCACTGAAGAATTCTTCAATATTATTGGTCATTCTTAAGACATTAATTAGACTTCGAGCTTCAACTGAAAATTTTATATATTTCACTCATCCTGCTGATATGGAAGGATTGGCTAATGCTTTTGGAAGAAATACTACTGATCCTAGTTATAAAGATGATCGTAAATATCAATGGAAGTATCCTGAAAACATTGAGTTTTTGGATGAACGATATTACGATAAACCAACTCATAAATTAACCTTATTCAGTCCAACCACCTTTAAATTGGATATGGATACTCTGAAAGAAACAATTGACCTGGAAATTTGGTTTTCAATTGTATTAGATATTATGGAAAACTTTATTGACTGGGAAGTTTATTCATTTGTTTGGGCTCATTTTTGTCCTCAGTTAGCTAATATGAATTTGTTTTGTAATAGTAAAGAGCAACTTTTAAGACTTAAACGAGTAATTTGTGACCTGTTGATGCTTAATTTATCGCCTTCGGTTATGTTACCAGATGGCATATCTAAACCTCAACTACAAGTTGCTTTCGTAAGAAGTCTTTCAAGTTTAATTGGATATCGAGAACATTTCTCAAAATATGATGAAGATGATATTATTAGAGCATTGATATTCGGAATTGATTCTTGGGAAAGAACTGCTATTCCCTGTATTCATATCTTGACCGTATGTTGCTATGAGCTTCCCTTATCTATTAAAAAATACTTATCTAGTATATTAACCAAATTCCAAACTAGAATTAGTAGTACATTTGCTAGTTCTCATATTTTAGAATTTCTTATGTCATTAATTAATATTCCAAGTTTAACTTCAAATTTTGATATGGATGAGGTGAAAAGAATTTTTGGTATTGCTTTCAAGTTTGTTCAACAGAGTAATGATACCATGAAAAATCGAGATATGACCAACAGAAATGGTATGGATCCAGTTGTTTCTAATGGTCTTAATGCTCTGATTGATAATACTCCTTCTACACAAGGTACAAATGAACATAATTTAATTCTTCCTCAATATGTTTTGACATTATCTTATA
This sequence comes from Yamadazyma taylorii, assembly GCA_030583035.1. Taxonomy (NCBI): domain Eukaryota; kingdom Fungi; phylum Ascomycota; class Pichiomycetes; order Serinales; family Debaryomycetaceae; genus Yamadazyma; species Yamadazyma taylorii. The sequence goes on along the minus strand of JAJMHJ010000012.1, from coordinate 425,429 downwards.
ATGTCATTTCAACCTGGTTCTTAAAGATTGATATGCCCGAACGGAAAAATATTTCATCATTTTTATTAAAGAATTTGATTTCTTTAAACCCTGACCTGAAGAAATTAGAACCTCAGATAACTGCTTATGTGGATCTTATTATCCGGTTCACTTACAATGATTTACCTTTGAAAATTGTGAATCCAAAATCAGCTCTTGATAAAATAAGATCTGAAGATGGTTCCGTACAGGTTTGTAGTTGGATTTTTGGATATACTATCCTCACAATCGCTACCAATACAGAAAGAGGGGATTCTATTCTTATTTTTAGAAGACCAACAGGGGTATCAATTCATCGTGTTGAATTGGATAATGAGTTAATTCCTGTCGAGGAAAGATTTAGTAAAAATAAACTTTTATTTCCAAGTCATCTTCTTCTTCAAGGTCTTGATAATATTGATACTAGTACTAAGGTGAAACCAATTCCTTTAATAGATGATCCAACAACAACTAGAGCCCTCTCGACATTTGATAGAATTCCTATTGTTGAATTACATAAGATTGGAGTTTTATATATTGGAAGAGGTCAAACAACCGAAACAGAAGTGTTATCCAATAGAGGAGGTTCAAGGGCATATCGAGACTTTTTAGATTCTATTGGACATTTAATCAAATTGAAGAATTGTAAAGATATATATTTAGGAGGTTTAGATACAGAAAACGGAACTGATGGTGATTATGCCCTTTATTGGAATGATAAAACCGTTCAAGTAGTTTATCATACCACTACGCTAATGCCAAATTCTGAACGAGATGTTTATTTTGATTTCAAAAAGAGACACATAGGGAATAATTATATCAATATTTATTTTGATGAAAGTGAAGAACCATTCAATTTTAACATCATCAAATCACAATTTAATTTCATCAACATTGTGATTTCCCCCCATACTAAATCATTCGGTTATAATAATGATAATTTTGAGACCAGAAGTAAATTTTTTAAAGTTAAATTATTTAGAAGGAGTGGAGTTCCAGGAGTTTTTGCAACCTGTCATTTTAAAATAGTTAGTAAAGAATTTTTACCAGGCTTTGTTAGAAATCTTGCCATTACAGCCAATCAATTTGCTAATGTATGGCATTCTAGTCATCATGATACTTTTGTATCAAATTGGACTCATAGAGTTAAACAAATAGAGACATTAAAGGAGAGAACTCTTCATAGTCATGAACAATTAAAGCAAGAACAACTTAATCATACTGATACTAAGGCTGCTGTAAATGATGCAACTCAGTCCTTTTTAAACCAATTGGAATTCAATGTTGCTCCCGGTAACAATGATTCCCAACCAAGGTATGAATATCTTGCCGAATCTGATGGTGAGTTATATTCTACTTTGGAATTCAATTCTTTTACATAGGGTATATTAGGGATAATTTAAAACGGATATTTATAGAATTTTCAGACATGCTACGGCTGGTGGTGCTACGGCTGGTAGTGCTACGGCTGGTGGTCTGCTCATTCACCTCTCGGTAATATTCTCTAAGGCTCTCGCTCCCAACCAACGGCCGATTCGGAATTAAGACCTAAGGAGATAACACCTTTTCGGTTCCAGGAGTTTCCCTTTATCAACCACACTCATCCCCTAAATATAATCCACATACCTGAGCCCTATCATATCTCCTTAAATTCCATTCAACCTCCGTATCTAGACCTCTTGAACTGCTCTATATTTACCCTCCACCTCTTAATTCACAAGATCTGCAACCGTAGGTAGACTCCTTCGGCTGCATCGATGGCTCAGGATGATCTGCGAAAGCAGAGTAATATTTCGGTCTTCGCATATATTTAGACATTTGTAATAGAAGATCATTGTGTTCTTAAGACACTTAACATCACCCTACTATACCAGAAGTGGTTGGTATAAAATATCTGGAAAAATGTCAGTTCATGATTATGATTCACTTATTCTTAAAGGACTTAACCTTGTCACAAAATCATTCACTGCAGAAAGGGAGGCAGTGGAACACTTGGAAACTCAATATAAAACTGATAAATTTTCACAATTGAATCTTTTAAAATCACTTGATATCCTTTTAAGTAGTAGAATTAAAGGAGGTAAAATAGTCTTATGTGGGATAGGGAAAAGTTATAAAATCTGTAGTAAATTATCTGCTACATTAAATTCATTATCCATTCAATCTGTAACTTTACATCCTACAGAAGCTCTTCATGGAGATCTTGGAATCTTAAATGATAGTGACACAATTATCATGTTATCAGCAAGTGGGAATACCAGTGAGTTAATGACCATGATGGACCATGTACCACCACTTGTTTCTATCATCTTATTAACTTGTAATAAAGAATCTAAATTAGCAGAGAATTATAGAACTAAAGCTTTACTTTATACAGAATTACCAAACCATTTAAAAGAAGATAACATTCATGGAGTCCCTGCTCCTACTGTTTCTGCTACATTATCACTTATTATGGCTGATTCAGTGATTTTGGCTCTTGCTGAATTACTTGAAGCTGATCCATTAGTTAGAAAGAAGCTTTTCTCATTAAAGCATCCTGGTGGTTTTATTGGAGCCAATTTAAACTATTTAAACAATGGCAGCAGTAATAACAACAACAACAGCAGCAACGAAAACAACAACAACAATAATAATAATAATAATATTGATAATAATAATACCATGACTGCTAAAGAAGGAAGTCTGATTGGAAGCTGTACCTCTTCATCTAGCTTGGATCATTTAAAACAAAGTTCAAATTCAGAGCCTAGCCCTATATCACCATCAGATAATTATTCTTCAGATATCAAAAGGTATTGTAGTCCCGACAAAATGCATTACAGTATAAATTTACAGGATGAAATTATGGCAAACTTTGGTGCTAAGATTTACGAATTCAACACGGAAAAATTGGAAAGGTTTTCTGAAACCGACTTCTTAAGATTAATAATGATGGAAGAGATTTTAATATATAAATCTGAAACGGATTTAAGGGGATTAAAATCTGATGTGTTAAAAGAATTTTATAGAGAGCAATTAATAGTGAAGGGAGTACCATGGGAATCTTTTGTCCCAATGATCAAAGAAAAGTTTAGCACTGATGGGATATGAAATGGGGTATCCAATGAGCTCAAGAGACAAATATGAACTAACGAATAATATGTACATATATAAACTATATATAATAGCAAAATCACTATGAAACAAGATAATATTTAAAAATATAAACAATTAATTGTTGACTATTGACAGCTTTTGTAATTACAAATTATTTACAAAGAAAACACGTATTAAAAACAATATAATAAAACAAGAAAAAGCAAACAAAGCAAAGTAAAGCAAAGTAAGGTACGTGGATTTTAACTCAAGAATTTTCAGCTTCAATTAAAGCAGTTTCTGCTACAATGATCATTTTTTCCACTGAAGCAAGATGTTTACCATAAGTGTTTTTAGAAGAAATTTGTTTCAAGTATTGTCTTAACTTGAGAACCAAAAGTCTCTTTTCTTCACTCTTAGTATCAAATCCTTCGACAAGTTTTTGAATAACATAGTTGGCATATTGATCCTTCATCATAAGTGCTAATGGTGAATCGTCACTTACGGATTCAACTTCGAGGTCTTCATTACCCAATAAAACCTCATGTAAAATCTGTTTTCTTTGATCAAAAGTTCCAAATTTAATACATTTTTCAATCACATTCGAGGCAAACTTATGTTTAGAAAAGTTTACTACTGATCCAAGAACAATTTTTAAAATGGCTTCCTTATCAGGTTTAGAACCTCTTTCCAAGATATGTTGCATTACATAATTACCATATTGATCTTGGATTAAATAAAATATGAACCGATTTAATTCTCCCAAAATCTTTTTCTGATCATCCTCTGAAGAATATTCTAATAGTCTTTGAATCACTCTACATCCATAAGGATGTGTAGATAAATGATAAATTTGATTTTCTAAACTATCCAAGATGAATCGTACATTTTCAAAAGGAATTCTTTCAATGGATTTTTGAATAACATGATTACCATTTTGATCTTTAGCACAGACCAATACTGAATTCTTCAATTCAGTTATAATCTTGATTTGACCTTCAAGTTCAATAGCTTCTAATGCTCTTTGAACCACTCTACATCCATACATTTGTAATGAAAGCTCATAAATGTGTCCAAGCATATATTCTAATAACACATTTTTTTGAGTAGTAGAACCAAATTCAAAATACTTTTGAATAACATAATTACCAAATACATCAGTCATTAATTCATATGAAATATCTCTAATTTCATTGAATATAACTTCTTTTTCTTCATCTGACCCATCAGGAAGCTTTTGTTGAATGAACCTAGAACCATGTTGATCCTTAGTAAATTCAATAGCATGACCATAGATATCTTTCAAATAATATTCTTTGCCTTTGAAATTTGAACGAACTTCTTCAAGTAATGGTGATCTATAAATATGAGGAGCTCCTTTACCACCATTTGAAGCTTTAGAAGAACCCTTTTTTCTACTGTTACCATTTGGTGGTTGAGTAGGAGTATTGTTATTTGAGGTTTCAACTGATTGAGTCAGAGATTTCAATTCTGGAGTAGCAGAATCTGATTCATTCACAGTTTCTTCCTGAACTGCCACATTCATAAATGGCGGAGATTGTTGATACATATTGTATGGATTAAAAGATTGAAACATATAACCAGGAGAATTAAACTGATGAGACATACCAATACCTGGAGTATGAGGGAAATTTTTTCTAGGATTAGAATTATTATTTTCAATTGAATCCTTTGATTTGGAATCTTTTGGTTTAGAATCGTTAGATTTCTCATCGCTACCATCAGGACCTTCACCAGAACCAGCTTCAGTATTGTTGTCATTGGATGGGGGTGGTGGTGGTGGTTGTTGTACATAATTCATGGAATACATTCTTGGATCCATAAATTGTAAAGGAGGAGAAACAAGCATAAAAGGAGGAGGAGAAATTGGGTTAGCAGTTGGATTATTACGACCATAAGGATTAAAATGAGGTGGTGGTGGATGGACACCCATTCCAGTTCCATTACCATTAGCTCCATACATATTCTCAATAGTACCTGGATGGGCTGGTGGTGGTGCGGCATTGATGGTAGTTCCATCATTAGCTGGGAGTCCATTATAAGTTACAGGGGTAAAAGAAGCAGCAGTAGCAGGATTCCAAATATTATTACCTTGCTTATTAAGATCATCTTTAGTAGCAGAATTAAGATCAGAAGAAATTGATAAAGAAGCACTGCCTTGAATAGGAGAAGTACTGTTGTAATGATCAATCTTTTCACTAATAGATTGATGACGAGAATTCCTATTATTGGTAGGCATATTTAAACTTTCATTTAAAGAACCAGTAGGGGATCCATAACCAACTTCAGAAAGGTGTTTACTGGGATGGCTAGAATTATTACTATGATTACTATTGGAAGCAATGGGAGTATTACTATTAGTGGTGTTACTAGTAGCAGTAGCAGATGAAGATCCATTAAAACTAGTTCTTCTTGAATTCCCAGAGCCATCTAAATTTAATTTACCAAAATTATTAGATAATTCAATATCTCTAGTAGCTTCAGCTACATGAGAAAATTTTTGTAAAAATGAGTCTTGGGGAGGATGTCTACTAGCAATTCCACCATTAATAGAAGCAGTACCTAAACCAAGTCTTTGACCTTGATTTGGACTGTGATTACCAGGACCACCGGCACCACCAGTACCACCCACAGGAGCAGTAATGGCTGAAAGGGCTCCAGGTCTAAAACCACCCAATACATTCCCATCAAGATCACTCCCATCATTCATTGATAATCTTCTAGATACTAAATCAGAACCTATTTCACCAAGGGGATCATTATAAGCAAACATCTTTGCAACTTCAGGATCAATCAGATCAAAGACCGTCTTATATTGAGTAGTATCATTAGTACTACCGGTAGTCAGTCCTGGTTTATTACCACTATTACTCCAAATCGTTTCAGGCATATTGGAATTTGCTTATTATCACAATCACAACTACCTTTCAAGGAATAAACCAAACCACACAAAACAAAGGGGGAAAAATGCCACAAACCGACAAACTTTTATTAATCAAAAATCGTACAATATGTTAAAGATCGAGGGTACTTATCACCACTATCACAAGAAATACTAGCGTAGACTTTAATCACTGGTAATAACCCTCTTTAAACCAATTAATGAGATATTAATGATGGTTGTCTGTTGAGGTTGAGGTTGAGGAAAAGTCAATATCCACACCAAAATTTCTCGAGACCCGTGAGAGGAAATTGACCTGCTCACCCATTCACTCACTCACTCACTCTCTCACTCACCAATTCCACGAGTATAAGATATCAGGGCTTAAAAGAGAGAAAGAAATGAAGTGTGCGATACTGTGATGATTCTGAGAGCCTTATGAAGAGAGAATTAGACAGCTTGATGCCTTCTGATATTATAGATGAGGTTCGTTAGTCATGTGTGTTGTTATTATTTAGAGTACCTTGGTTGACCCTTATCAGAGCCATATGGCCCCCATCTGCGAAAACAGTCAATCAGCTTGATATTTATGGATATCGCACTACTAGTGGTCTTTGAGGTTGTTAGTGTCAATTCGAGATGGTTTGTACAGTAAACGGTCTTTTTAGTTTGCACCTTTCTCATCATCAGATTTGTGAATATCGCAGAAATATAACACCCTCCCCACCATAATGTCCTCTAAAGTGACCAAAGAGGGTACCAGTAAACTCTTACGGTTATTATATGATTCCACTTCTACTGAAGCTAGAAAAAGAACTCCTTTAGTTACTAATCATCTATACAAGGATCCTACTACTACTACCATTACTGGGTCTGTATTAGATAATTTGATGGAAAATGATTGGAATCAAAAACCATTAGCTCAAGCCATTCATGACTTACCCAAGGTGTCTGCTACTGAAATTAAATCCAACATTTTACACCTCAAATGTCCGAATTCTTTAATGGTAAATGCTGATTTTCATAACGTTTATCCGGTTCAAAGAGATCGAATTTATACAATACCTCCAACATTAAAATCAGGCATAAATTTTTGGGCTATAAAAAGTCGTAATCCTCATACTTTAACGTTTAATAATCGATATTATTTGATATTTCCTAACCATAATTATGCTGCTGCTTATTGGTTAGAGACTAGAAATAAAGTTATAAATGGGTTCCCTTTACAACTTCTGTTTGTAAATTGTCAGGATCATTTAAAGTATATGTCATCACCTTGGCTTGATTTTGATAACAATGATAACTATAACCATAATGGCTCTGATAGTCTGGAATTGCCTTCACTGCACTTACCATTGGTGGACACATTTAAAAATTGTCCTGAAAAGTCAAATTTAATGCATGAAATCTTGAATAAATCTTTTGATACCAATTTTGAAAAATTATCACAATTCATTGATTTCCCGGTCCGTAATTCTTGTGTATTGGTTAGAAATCTTCCATTTGGATTATCAAACAAAGCATTACCTCGACTTTTATGGGATTATGATTTCCCTGATCATTTATCTATAGGTAAATGTTTTGTACAAATATTAAGGGATCCTTTATCACAAGTTAATTTGACATTAATTAGATTTAGAGATCATGAAAATGCTAGAAGATTCGTTAGATCGTTCCATGGGAAAAAATGGTTTGGGTTTAGATCTAAATCTGATAGAGAGAAGGTTAAACGATTATACGAACCCATACTATGTGAAATTGTAAATTAGACATCATGTGTTTATAGATCTTGTATATTATTATTATGATTATTGTTATTATTATGCTAATAATAGTGATGATTAATTTGTAAATAAAAATGATAGACTTTAAAATTATATAATGACCTTATTCTTATTTATATGCTTCATTTATTCTAAAGGATTATCAAGGCTCTTCCAACTAGTCCTAATTAAATCCCATTCACTAATACCATTATTATATTTCCCGGGTTTTTCAAGAATAACATATTTCTCCCATGTTTTCTTCAATTTCCAGACAATAATAACAGTATCATTTCCTGACCATCCAATAGACCCTTCATCATCTAAATGCTTTTTTTCAACTTCTGAAAGATATTGATTAGTATTCACAGAACAAAATGACCAAACAGATTTGAAATAATTATTAAAAGGAATCGGAACTGGAAGTTTGTTCAATATATGTTTACGATTAATTTGCATTCCTTGATCATTAGATGAAATAAAATCTCCATGACTTGAAGCAGATGAACTAGTATCATGGGAACTTGAAGGGATTTGAAGTAAGTTAAATACATGTAATGTGTTTTTATCAGATAAAACAGCCAACCTAGTTTCATCAGGTGAAAATCTCATAGACGTTATAATAGCTCTATCTAAACCTCTTCTAAATTCGTAAAGTAAAGCTGTATTTTGAGTAGAATGTATTCTAATGATAGTTCCGGTTTCAGATGCAGATGCCACCATTGAACCAGATCGATTTAATGCCAAACATCTTATCTTTGATTTATGTGCCTTAACAATACTAATTAAATTCTTTTCTTGCCCTGAAGGTGATACATCCACAATTTGTAATTGTCCGATTTGCCTACCAGGAAATGCTAATGTTTGATATCTAGAACCTTCTTTTGAATTATAAGAACCTAATGATGACACTGATGAATTTAAATTGGACAGCGAACTACTGCTACTACTACTACTACTATTACCTGTAGATATTCCACCACTAGATGAACTTGAACTCACTGATAAATCAGCTAATCCAAATTCATTATCACAGGTTTCGTAAGTAGCAAACTTCTTTGGTGGAGATGAAAACCCATAAACCACCACTTGATTCTTTAATACAACAACAATTCTTATTCTGGATAATAAAACATTTAATACTGGACTCATAAATTCCAAATTTAAACTACTCTTTCTCTTCAAATCATCCCATATAACCAACTTATTGTTAGGAAATTTGGGTCTTTTACCACCTCCCACTAATGCTAAATAGTTGGTTCTATGAAGCATCGTTACATGACCTATTCCTGTTCCAGTGTTTGAAAATTGGGGGAAGGTTCGTTTAACTCGTAGATCTATAGGATTGGTATTATATACCAAGAATCCTTGTTCATGACTAAATGCAAAGCATCCTTGATCTTGGTTAAAGTTAGTACAAAGTACCTTGAAGTCGTTATTATTATTAGATAAAGGAGAATGAGTATTCATTATGCTTTTGCATCAACAAGGTATGCTTTTAAAAACAATGCTGTTTCGAATACTGAGGTTGTTCCTTTTGTATGATTAAATCCTATCAACGGATGAGGGTGTTTTTATAAAATGAGTTATAAACACCAAGATACAGATACCCCTGAATTAATCAATATGGATATACTGGGTCCGTCAGTATGTTTATATAACAACTGTTGTTATCTTACCAATAGATTTGAGTGGTTATAAGGGGAGTTGTTTATACAACAGATTTCGCATTTCGCGCCTTTTTTTATAGATTTAGACGAATGCGCTGCAACCGTAATTTGCAACAATAAACGAGAACACAACAAAATACCAAACCTCGAAATTCCAAAATCCCTTAATAAAAAAATTAATCACTTTCGATATCCATAATCTCATCATCATCATCCTCTTCTTCACTTGAGTTTTCTCCCATTTGTAATTTATGAGCTACCAGATTTATATCAGGTAAATCATTATTAGTAGTATTATCAATTTGAGCATTAATATTTGCAGCCACTACCGTATGGCTTGGACTACTAGTAAATGTAACATGATTAATAGATTTATCAGCTTTACTTAATTTATTATCAGCACTTTCAAAGAATGAAGAGCTACTATCTTTATTGCATTCTAATGCTCTTTTTAATAAATCAGATGCGACTGGATTAGATGGTGATGTAGCTAATGCATCATGTAATATAGCTATTGCTTTAAAGTAATTTCCCAATTTTAAGTATACTAATCCCATTGATGATAAAACATTGGAATCATCTTTATTACTAATCTTTAACACTTGATTAAAACAATCCAATGCTCTATGATGATCGTTAGCTTTTCTATAAACATGACCAAGATTTGAATGAATTGATATCCAAGTCGATGAATCCGAATTTAAATTTTGTGATGCTGATAAAGCCTCTTTAAAGAAACTTTCAGCTTTAGATAGATCACCTCTATGAAAATTAATTACCCCCAATTCATTTAATAATAATGGATCTGCATTACAAATTTGATAAGATGCTAATAAATATTCTTCTGCTAAATTTAAATTATCCATTAAAAGATGTTGCATTCCTAAAAACAAATTAGGTAAATGAGTACCCGGGAATAATCTAGCTGCAAATGCATATGCACTAATGGCTTGTTCATGTTCACCCTCTGCAGCAAATGTATGAGCAAATCCTATCCAAGCTTGTCCAAAATTAGGATTTAATAATGTAGCTTTACTAAAAAATTTTCTAGCTTCAATAATTTTATTAATTGATAAATAATAAATTCCAATGGCAAGCCAAGTCATTGGATTTGATGGATGTTCTTCTGCTAATTGATGAGCTTTTAAAAATAATTTATTTTTACCTCCTAATTCATGAAGACAACTTAAATAATTCGGTAATACACTAAAATTGTATTGATCTTTGGATAAGATTTTTTCACACACAGATAAACATTCATCAAAATTACACTGAACATATAAATAATCCGCTCTAGCCAAAAGTATATCAGAATTATCCCCTAAATCATATTCTTGTCTTAATATTGATTCTGCTTCATCAAATTTATGAACATTAAAATATTTATTCAATCTGGATGAATATAACAATTTAATTAATTCATCATTATCATCAGCATCTCTATAATTCAATTGAGTTATAAACTCCCATTCTTCACTTGGAGTCATTAAATTATTAGTAATAAGTTCATTAAATGCTTCAAAACATTTTACATCTACAAATACTGCTTCTTTATAAGCTTCTTTAGCTTTTTCAAAATTGTTTTGATTAGCATAAATTAATCCTCTTAAATAACACATGGATGATTCAAGCTTAATCCCCCCGTCAGAGTTTCTAATTTGATAATATTCATCTCTTCTAAACGGATTTGATTCTCCTATTAAATCCAATGCATCATCCCATAATTCAAGTTTAATTAAACAAAATCCCGCCAAATATCTACAACTGACAGATTTTTCAAATTCTGGTTTAGAGGTTAACAAAAGTTTTGCTCTTAAGTAGTTCCCGCTATTAAAATAAACTTGAGCCAACCAAAAGGCATCATTTGGATCATTAGTTAATGCTAATACTTTATCACCAATAAATTCAGCAGTTTTATATTGATGTTGCATTAAGGCATCATGTCTCCATAACCTTAATTTCTCTGCTTGCGATAAAGGTTGGTCGGTCTTTTGATCTTTAAAATAATTTTGTTGGTGATTATTTCTTTCAGGATTGAAAAACAGAGTAGTATTATTATTACTACCAGGACTGTCAAAGATTGTAGCGGTAGGATTAGGTGGGGTTACAAATATATCATTTCGACCACCATGGACCAATGGTGAGATATATAAGATGGAATTATGCTGAGATGGCGTCTTTTGTTGTTGAACCATTGCTATAAGTTGGTATAAACGGTTGTATGGACGTTGAGTTCAATCAATTTTATAGTTTGATTCGATATAGATTATGTTTGTGAGATCAAAACCTGTAAACAAAGTGCGCGAGCCCCAAATTGATTTTTATCTCAACTGAGGTCTTCTCAGGCCCTTTCAGGTCTTCTCACCTCATCGCTCATTATTTTACAATAGATTCCAGAGGATTTTCTAGTGATACTAATTATGGGATCAGAAGTTAAATCACAATCTTCTTCAAAGAAGACTGATACTAAGCATTCACAAGACGTCTCCAATACCAACTCTGATGATGTGGCCAACAAATCAAAAGGTGGACAGTTTAGAATTTTTGTTGGTTCTTATGAGCATAATCTTTTATGTGTATCATTAATGATGAGTAAAAAATCTCAACCAGTCTTTCAACCAATTTTCCATTTTGAAGCCCATTCATTATCTATAAAAGCAATAGATGTTGCTAAAAGATATCTTGTTACCGGATCCAATGATGAACATATCAGGATTTATGATTTACAAAAAAGAAAAGAATTGGGAACTTTATTAAGTCATCAAGGAACTGTTACTACATTAAGATTTTCCGATGAAGTTCTGGCTGAAGATAGTGAAAAATCCGGTAAATGGTTATTATCTGGATCAGAAGATGGGAAAATAATAATATGGAGAACTAAAGATTGGGAAATGTTTGGAACTTTGAAAGGTCATCAAGATAAAGTTAATGATTTAGATATTCATCCTAGTGGAAGAGTTGCTATCTCGGTATCAAAAGATAGAACTGTAAGGTTATGGAATCTTATGACTGCTAAAAAGGCTGCCATCTTAAAAGTTAAAGGTAGAGATAGTCTTGGACAACATTGTGAATTTGTAAGATGGACTAAAACTGGTGATCATTTCATAGTGGGATTTATGAATAAATTTTTCATTTATAGTACTAATGATGCTAAGATTCAAAAGAAGTATAACTTCAAAACCACTTTGATGTGTATGGATGTTTATATGATTAATGGGATTGAATGGCTTGTAACTGGTCAATCTAATGGAGTCATTGAATTTTATAACATAAAGTCATTACTTGAACAAAGTGATGAATCTGAACCAATTCCTGAATTTAGTTTAAGAGGCCATACTAATCGTATAAAAGACCTTGCTATTTATAAGAATCCTGCTGAGAATGATGTTCCATTTTTGGTTTCCGTTTCTTCTGATGGTAAGATTGTTATTTGGGATCTTTCTGATGATATAAGAGATCAAGTAGCTGTTTATGATAGTGGTGAAAGATTGAATTGTGTAGCTGTATGTTCTGAAACTGTTGAAAAAATTGATACTATGAAAAGGAGATATGATCCTGATGATGAAAATAAAGAAGTTAGTGAATCCGAATATGAGACTGATGGTGAAGAAGTTAAGAAAGTGCTTACTAAACCCACTAAGAAGCAAAAGAAAAAGGGTAAGAGTTCAAAGATAACAATTACTAGAGAATAATAGTGTTTTAATTAGAATCTATAGATGTATATATAGGCATCCTTTTTTTTTTTTTGTATTTTTCTCTCTCTCTCTCTCTTTTTTTTTTCTTCTGTTCTTCCTTTTAATCTAATCTACTAACATGTTTATCAAATAATTGTTTAGCTCTAACCCAAACAGGAGAAGTATGTCTATTTGGAAGTTCCAATAAAGATGGTAATAAGTCTTTAGCAAATGCTTCAGAAGCTTCTCTAGGTAATAAGGAAGGTAAGTGATCAATTGAACATACAGATAATTTTGGTCCACTGGTGGTTTCAACTGGTACAGTTGGATCATTAAACACAGTAGCAATAGAATACACTGGAATTGGGTTGAAAGGATTGGTAGTATCAGCGGAGACATCAACAATAGATCTCAATTTTCTGTTAGGATCATTTAAAGTTTCATAAGTAACAAATGGTGGGATTTGTTTAGATAAATAGATACAATTGATAAAGATATCAGATTCAACAATTTCTTGGAATGGTCCACCTTTAGCTGTTTCAGCCATATCCCATTTGATAAGATTATCTTCAGGAATTCCAACTTTTCTGAAAAATGAAAGAGCACCAGATCCACATCTACCTAAAGCTCCAATAACTAAACATTGAGGATATCTACCACCGGTGACCTCTAAAGCTAAATCTAATTGTTTTTTAACGTCTGCTATTAAAGCATCTTCATTAGGATATGGAGTTACACCAGGTAAATTCTTGTCATCACCATTCAATTGTTTAAATGACCAATCCAATACTCCTACAGCTGCACCAGCAAAACCAGCATAAAATCCAAAAGCAGCAACTCTTCTTCCTTGATCATTTTCCAAGAATTCCAAATCATATAAAGTTCCATTTCCAGCAGGAAATCTTTTTAAGACATCTTTCCATCCTTCTTGATCTTTATAACAATGAGCAAATTGAATATGTTCATGGATTAATGGGAAAGTTTCGTCTTCTGGTAATTCTTTTAATCCATATATTATTCTTTCTTTTGGGGCTTGTTTCCAAGATCCTTCAGGAACGATTTCTGCTCCAGTTTCTTCATATTCTTTAATATCAAAGGTGGATTGAGAACTCTTTTCCACGTATACTTTAAAGCCTGCATCTATTAATTCTTTAGCAATAGAAGGACTTAAAGCAGCTCTGGCTTCTAATGGTTTGGTTTCAGCTCTTAAATGTAATTCAACAGGTGACATCGTAACGGATATTAAATTGATTTATAAATCTAAAGAAAGAAGAAGAAAAAAAAAACTTTTCGAAAAATTAAAAGCTTCTTTGGGTGAACCTTTCTCAATCAGATGGTTTATTCACCATGGCTATCCGCGAAATTGAGTCATAAGGCTGCTCAAACTAAACCGATGAAGACTTAACGGGAAGAGTTCAAATTCGAGTTGCGAAAAAAAGAAAACCAAATCAAATAAATACAACCTAAACCATCGTTTATAAGGATGTTGCGGCAGTTTATAAGATTCAATTCAATAGCTTCCATTTCTAACCGGCTAATCAATGGGAGTATACCTATCACCAAATCTTTGATAGATAAATCTCTCAAGGATAATGAATTTCACCAATTGAAATCCTTACTTAAAGAGAATTCAACCTTATTAACCAAATCGGTTAACCATGACTTGATCAGTTATTTACCACAAGATTTTTCCATTTATTATTTGCTTAAAGATCAAAACCATCAATGGACTTCTACACAATTAGCCACTTTGATATCCAATAACCCTGAACGAGTAGATACGTCTTGGGAATTATTTATTCGTCATGGTGAATTATCTGATTCAACCAACACCACTACACCTGAACTTGATGACCAAGTTTACACTGCTCTTATCAATAAACTAATGATAGGTGAACCATCTGATTCTGATTGGGCTAAAATACTTTTTTGCTTCAAGAAACTTAAAGATCCTGTTCCATTACAAGAACCTGTTTTAAATAAATTATTAGATACCAATTCAGCCAATTTAATATTCTTTGAATTCCCTCATGATCTTTTATTAGTTAAGGCCAATAGTTTAAGTGAATCACAATTTTGTATGGTTTTCCAAAAGCTTTTTGAACTCAATGCAAGTGCTTTACATTATGACTGGTATATTAAAGTTCTTAATAGCTTTAAAACCATTACTCCCAATCCTCAATTCACTGATACATATAAACAGATAAGTAATGAAGAATTGAGTTATTCAGAACTCAAATTAACGGATGTTCTTAATTATGTGGAAGAACAGAAAATGGATATTGACAATAATGTCCCAGAATCATTATTATTAAGATTAAAATTATTTGAAATTTATGGAATGGAATTGAATGATTTTGATAAATTATTAAAGAAATATCATGAATATCAAAGACGATGTGATTTCGGAATAGATTTAGTACAAAGTTTATTGATTCAATGTTATTGCTTCAAATGTTTTAATGAATCAAATAAAGAGATTTTACCATTAATTGATGCATTAATGGTCCAACAAATCCCTATTAAAGTCCTTCAATGTTTAATTCTTACTAATTCTGAATTTGGTACTAATACAAGTTTAGATATTTATAATAAATACATTGGACTTGTATCAGCAACTCCTAACGAAGTCACCAATAGATCACCAGTTGGATTATTAAATGAATCCCTTATATTAGCATTTTTATATAATAATGATCGAGAATTTGCTAGTATAATATTTGATAAACTCATGTCTACATCAAGTATTCCAGATCATGAGATTGAAATATTAAAGAAATTATTTAAAGTATATGGAGATGCTTATGCTGAAGATTCCTGGGATTTGGCTAAACCAAAATTAAAACTGTATATATCAAACACCATTAAATGCTTGTAAAGAGTAGAGGACATTTATGATAATATTTAATATTCAATATTCAATAATCAATATATATATTCTATAAATAATGACCGAGGCCAGAAAGGAAGCAACAACCTATCAATCATGCTTTAAATTACCTTCCATTTTAGCTAACATGGCAGCTCCAGTGAAATAATTTTCCCAAGAATCTTCCACGTCAAAATGATCCAATTCATTAAAATTGAATTTTTCATTTAAATATTGATTAAAATCAACAAATTTACCAGCATTTTCACAATATAAACTCCAACTGGCTTTAAAAGCACCCCCTAAAGCACAAGCATTAGGAATCTCAACCTTGTAGTTTTTATTGTTGGCTCCTAAAATACTACCCATTTTTTTAATAATTGATACATTATTAGAAGCTCCACCAACATAAAAAATATTATTTGGTCTAGCAGTTAAAGAATTGAAATTTTGCTTTTTACCATCAGTATATAATTCCCCGAATTTATTATGAACATTGTTATACAAATCATGTAAATGATTTTCTAAAGGAGTTGGAGTAGATTCTTGACTATCGGAAGAATTAGCCAACATGGGACCAGTTCTTAGTCTAGCACTTAAAGTTTGAGATTCAACAATTGAACTAACATCATCATCAATATCCCAATTAGAATCATTGGCATCAATTAAATCAAAACTATTACCATCACCACCATCATTTAATAAATTTCTCTTAAATTGAGCAGAAGCATTGGGAACAATTTCTCCAAGAGGGAAATAAATTCCTAATTTATTATTAAATTTAGTAGATTTATCTAAAATTTCATTAAATTTATCCCAAGATTTTTTATCTTCAATACCATATTTTTCATTAATAGCATCTCTAATTTTTTCTCTAGCTAAAGCACCATTACAATAACAAATCATTCCCATATAATGATCAGGGATTGTAGGATGTTTAAATAAATGATATTGAGATGATGGATTGAAATTCTTGGTAATTAATAATATGGTAGTTGAAGTTCCTAAAGATACTAAAATATCATTTGGATTTAATGGTAATGAAATTATGGTAGCTAAATTATCTCCAGTAAATGAATAAATTTTACAATCGGAATTGAATCCATATTTATTAATAAAATATGAACAAATAGTACCATCAGCATTATAACTAATGGGGTTAATTTTTCCTAATTTTTGTTTTAAAGCTTTAATACCATTAGTAGTTTGTTCAGGAGTAACCTTATCAATTTTTGGATGAACCCCAGCAGCTAAACTTAATAATTCCTCATTATAATCATTAGTTTTAATATCATATAAATTCATTCCACACCCATCAGCTTCTTCAATATTGGTGATTTTCCCCAAGAGAATACTGGCTACAAAACTTGATACTAAAGAAATTCTGGAAGTATGATCATAAATAGATTTATCCTTTCTAGTAACGATTTTTCTAATTTGTAAACCAGTAAATCTATAATGAGCTCTTGAACCGGTAATTTTAGCTAAATCATCACCAGAACCAGCAACTTTTTCAAATAATTCAAGTTCTTTACCAGTGGAATGATCTTGCCAATTAGGGGACATGGGATAAGCAAACGCATCAGATAATTGATCAGATAAATTGGCTGAATCATTTAAATTAGTTAATAAATCATCGGCTTTATCAGACCAATAAACTGATCCATGTTGTTGACCAGATCCACTAATTCCTTTAACTTTATTAAAAGGAAATCCATCTTGTTTCATTTGAGTAAATAAATAATCAATAGCATCTAACCACATATTAACTGGGGATACGATTTCTCCAGTTTCATCATCGGAAATCACTCCTTTATGAACCCCATATTTCTCTTTAAAATGATCTAATTCAATACTATATAAATTAACCACTAAAAGATTCTCATTGGTAATAATAATCTTTAATTGTTGAGTTGATAAATCAAATCCCAAATATAATTCATTGGATTTAGTGTACATAATTAATGTTTAAGTATTGGACTTGATGTGAATTATAACTAGGATAGCTAGGAAGAACTATTAATAATAAAATCACTACACTGGATAAAAATGTATAAATGGTATATAAGATTTGTTGGAACGAAAATCCTATAAATACAGATATAATTGATGAGGCTAATAAAAAGTAATGAACGAACAGGTCAATGAATTGTTGAGATTTGAAATCAATGGTAAATTCTAAATCAATCATAAAAGTATTGGGGGTGTGAAGTAATAGTTATCGAGTCGAGTGTGTTAGTTTATATAATAAAAGATCTCCGGATTATTTAATCAGAGCAATAGACAATAATAATTCGTTGAGGTGTAACCCGAGAATCTTCTGAACAAGAAGGTAGTGGGGTGACAAAGCTGGGGTTATTGGGATTGGTGGGGCGGACTGAGGACCGAAACAATAAACCGTATAGGCCCATAGGAGGGTGTGGGAGAATTGAAGGTATGGGGATAATACTAATGGGGTAATTGAGGTTGGGGTGGAAGCAGAGACTTGGGAGTGTGTATATGAATAGGACTTCGTGGTACCGGGGTTATATAGAAGTAGTATTAGTGTGATACAAGACATGAGAATACGGGAGGCAGAGGGGTGAGGGACCAGTGGGCTGGGGGCTGGGGGCTGGGGCTAGTGGGCTAATGGGTTAGTGGGCTAGTGAGACTCGTGGGACTAGTCTTTCTTATTGGTCAAGTACTGCCTATGTACTTAGTATGGTCCGTGTAAATAATTAGTGTACCTCTGTTTACCTGATGGCCATTTCTCGTGTCTTTGGACACGCTTTGGTTCACAGTGGTCTCTAGGGGTCGTTAGTATGGTAACCACTATGTTGTGTACTACGATTTCTTCTATAATGTACAGGTGAACCTCTTGTTGGTACTTGGTCTCTTGTACTCTCTTACTCTGTACTCTCTTACTCTGTTGTACTCTGTTGTACTCTCTTACTCTCTTACTCTGTACTCTCTTACTCTGTACTCAGTTGGTGTGTCCCTATCACCTCTTTGCTTTTTGTGTAATTAATTTTCGATGTCTATGTCTATGTCGCTGGTTTTAAAATAACCTACTACACCTTATACCTAAACCCTACCCACCCTTGTCTAATCCACCTATCATGCCCCCATAGACCCTACCATCTTTTATTATATATTATTCTCCCTTCCGTCTCCATATACCCATACCCTCCCACCCATACCATACCTCTTGTTCTCTCCTTCTCTTGTCATTTCCCAATAGTGGTCTGTCTAGTTATAACTTCAATTTTGTGTAACAAAAGTCTCAAAATCTTTAAAAACCTTTTAAAGCGCTCCCCTTGGTGTTTTTCCATCTTTATACCACTAATTAATAGTTCAGTGGGGTTTTATTTCTAGAAAGGAGGTTTGGTTTTGGTTATCTATTGTTTGAAGCATTCTATTACCATTTCGTGTTTTTCCCACCCTCCGTTATTGCTCCTGTTGGCTTGTTCATTTGTATCGTTATTAACGAATTATCCTTTGAGTAGCTAGCTGTGAGTAAAGGTTTATTTTTATCTTTTTATTTTAATTTCATCCACTGTCTAGTTAACATTTGGTTAGAGAAAGTCAAGAGATATCTTTGTATATATATAATCCATTTGGGTTCACCTTCATTCCATTGTTAAAATGTCATCTTCTGGGTCAAGAGGCCCTCCTATAAACCGATATAACAACGATGATTACCATAAGATAAAGCGAAAAAATTTTTATCCTTCCAGGCGAAATTTAAGTTCTTCAGGTCCTGGTGCTCCTAATAGTGCCCCCTCTGGTAATGGAGGTCCTCCTGGTTCTACTGGTCCTACTGGTCCTGATATGTCTGGTCCTGGTCCTGGTCCTGGTTCTACTGGTTCTGCTGGCAATTTGAGTTCTGGTCCTGGGTCAAGAAAATCTTTTGGTTCCAAATACAATACTTACTACCCCAGTTATGGGAGTTATAATACCTTCAAAAGAGATAGAGATGTCTCTAATCCCAATTCTACTGCCGACTCGGCGGATCCTTCTAGTGGTGGTTCCAGTTATTCTAGAGTTAGTGATAGATACGACTCTTATTCCAAAAACTATTCTAGACCTTCATTAAATAATAGATCTTCTTTATCAAATCCAGTACCCAAACGAGATCGATCAAGAAATAATTCCTTGTTAAATTCTAAAAGATCTGATACCTATTATCCATCCAAAAATTATTTTAGTAAGTCACAAGTTGATCATTATTCTACAAAAAAGAAACATCAATATCAAGCTCCTCCTTCTCAGCAAGCTTATTCTTCATACTCAAATGTTGACTTCAATTCTGGTTATAATAGTAATTACAATTTGAGTTATAAAAAGAGTGATGGGGATGATAGTTCTTCGGGTGTAAGCAGAAGGAATACTGAATCTCCTAATGATGTTTCCAATCGTTATAATAGGTATGATGATGATAACAATTATAACAATCATAGTAACAATAATGATGATAGCTATATTAAGCTGGAAAGTAATGAGGGTCCCAACAATACAAGTTTCACTCAAGATTATGATTCCACGAATAATGAAGATATTGATGATAATGATGGTCTGAATAATTTCCATGATAATGAAAACGTTATTAAAAAGGAACCTACTAGCATGTCTATTGATGAAAAATCAAAAGTTGAAAGTAATGATGATGTGACCACTAATACTGATAATAATAATGATGACCAAGTTTCTGATGATGACATCCAAAATCCTGATCAAATCGAAATTGATATTCCTGCTCCGTCTATAAATCTTGAACCTGGTAAAGATTTAAATGTAAAGCCAGAAAGTGAATCTAATCCTCATAGTGATCAATTGTCTAATAATCAAGAAGTCAACGGTTCTTTGCTGACGGTTCAGTATCCTTTGAATAGAATGGATGCTTTGTTAAGCGACTTGAAACATGAATTTGAATCTCAAAAAGTTGTTACAAAATATCCAAAAGTACATGAAGATGTTAAAGCTTATCCTTTCTACAAGAGAAATTTACATATTTATCAACTCCAAAGAAGTAACATTGTAAATTGGTTAAAATTGAACAATAAAAATACTAACATTTATAAATTGAAGTTATGGAAAGAGTATAAACAATTATTAAATCAATGGGATAAAGAGAGAATCAATATGGACCAGCAGTTAAAACTTTTACATCCTCCCAATGATGAAATGAAACGAGAATTAGAATTGGCTGATATTCGTATCAAGAATCAAATTTATGGGAATGAAACTCCATTACCGTCAACTCCAAATCCTAATGGAAATACCTCCAACGGTGGTGGTGGCAATGATGCTAGTCCCACTGATTCCAACTTTGAAGATACGATCGTTACAGGTGGTTTTGGAAATCGTAGATCATCTCGTAGACATGGTGATTTGGTAACTACAGAAGCTGAATTTGAAGAAGTTTTGAAAAATTTAAGTAAACAAGATGACGATGACCCTGTGTTAAAAGCTTTAAAAGTTTCTGCAACTGTTCCTGATTTAATATTAGATCCCAATGAAAGGGTCTTATCGGAATTCTATGATTCTAATAATATTGTCAAAAATAAACAAGAATGGTCTACAAGAGTAAGAACTCAATTTTTCGATAATTTTTCAACGGAAGAACATGCTTTATTCTGCGAAGGATTTGTTAAATATCCTAAAAAATTTGGATATATTTCGAAATATATGGGAGGTTTAAGGACTACTAGAGAATGTGTAATTCATTATTATTTGACTAAAAAGGGTGTTAATTATAAGAATTTGATCTTACAATATAAGAAGAAGATTACTAAGAAACCTATTAAGAAGAAGGTCAAATCGAGGAATGTTTCTGTCAACACTCCATCTGCTTCTGCCAATGATAAACCTGAAGGGTTTGATGATAATGAACATGAACATAATAATGGAGTTGAGAACGATGATAATAATCCGTTAACCCAAGAAACTATTCTGGTGACTGTAACTCATCCTAATCAAACTGAAGTGCTTGGAGATGCCTTATATACTGAAACCGGTAGACGTAAACGAGCAGCAGCACCATCATTTGAAGATAATCAGTCATCAGCTAAACGTAATAAACAGACGGTTGAAGTCCAATTCCAGCCCACTTCACCAACTCAATCACAGGTAATTGATGTCAAAAAGAAAGGTAACAGGAAGAAAAGAGAAGAACATGATTCTCCATTAACTCCTAAAGATACTCCAAAAGATAAAGGTGAATTTGAACCATCTGCAGTCCCCATAATGGGACCTGTCGATGAAGGATTCCATGATTCAGATTCTAAAGATAAACTAAATAATCGTAACAAAGGACATTCTAGTTATTGGAGTATAACTGAAGCGACAGAGTTTCCTGTTTTATTGAAACAGTATGGTAAGAAGTGGACAACCATTGCTGATATCTTAGCTACCAAGACCCCAACAATGGTGAGAAATTATTATCATAGAAATTGTGAAAAGTATAATTGGAAAGAAATTGCTGAAGATGCTGATAAGCGTTTAGAACAAAAGTTTGCAGCAACCGTTTCTAAACCTGAAAATGAAGAAGCAGAATCAGTAGACCAGCAACAAAGTAGACATCCCGTTGATAATCATCAACCTCAAATCCATCAACCCCAAATTTCACCACAAAATTCTAACCAAATTCCTATTCAACCACAAATACATGGCTTTGCTATGTCCGCTAATACACCAATAATGTCGCCACCTAATACAAGTGCCCCATTATTAGGAACCTTTGGAAATCATTCATTCCCACCTCCTCAAGCACAATATCAAGTACCATATGGTGGTGCAGCCTCAATTCCAGGACAAACATCTCCATCACAAACACCTTATCAACCCAATCTCCCAGTTCATCCAATGCCATTTACCCCATCATATCACCAACAACCACCTTTACAATCCCAAGTACAAGTACCAGGACAACCTCAACATGCACCACAACCTCACTTACCATCATTTAATAAACCATTAATAGGCTCCTTAATTAATAATGATAAACCAAATTTAGGACATGGATTACCTCCTAAAGAATCACATAAACCTTCAATAATGAGTTTATTAAATTCTGATAGTCCCACAAAAACCCCAAGTACACCAGAACCACCAGTCAAAGCATCATCATCAAAGAATAATATTAACTCATTATTAAACTCCCCTTCATCAAATGATAATGCTAACAATCAGCCATGATGGTAAACAACCTTGTTGTAACCGATAAATTAATTAATCTGTATTATAACTTTTCTTGTATAATAGCTACTATATTAATATATTATTTATTTTAGTTTCTTTACTCTTGTCTTCTTACTATTCTTACTATGAGAAGTAGAGAAAATTATGTTGATTTAGTCGTGCGCCGACCCCATAAACTATCACCAAAAATCTGCGATTGAAAATTTTGAAAATTTTCAAAAGTCAAGTGAGAGTGATAAACCAAGTGAATACTCTAATAAACATGTCACTTAGACTATATCAAACCCAACTCACTAAGAGAACCATAAGGCTTTTCTCTTCAAAATCTCCTGTTTTTCAAGAAAAAAGACCACTAATCCCCGACTATCTCAAACATGATAACCCTGTCAATGTAATACCTACTAGATTAGGTAAAGATCAAATTCATAATGCTGAACTTGCTAGATTAAGAATTGTTCCAGAACTCAAAACATATTATGGAGGAAACCCTCAACACGATGATACTGTCAGTAGACTTAATGGGTTAGTTAGAAAGTATATGCATTTACCTACCAGAACCTTAAGTTATGAAGAGCTACATGACGTGAAATTTTTATCATTTGAAGAATATAAAACAAGTTATATAGCATCAGATAAAGTTAAAGTAGCTCATCATAAAGAGGTATTAACATTATTAAATCGATTAAGAACTATAGATAACCAATTAATGCCACCAGAAGTTCTTGAAGTTTTAAACGAATTCCTTAGTAATTCTAATCAAGCTAATACTCAAAATAAGACCATAAAAACATTAGATTCTAATGGAGTAGGTAAAGGGAAAAGTGGGAAGAAAACTTCAGTAGCTAATGTGAAAATTGTAAGAGGTGAAGGTCAAATAATGGTTAATGGTAAAAATTATATAGAGTTCTTCACTAGAGAACAAGATCGTACTACTATTAATTATCCATTATTAGTTATAGAACAAATTGGTAAATTGAATATTTTTGCTAATGTTAATGGTGGTGGGATTGGTAGTAAGGCTGATGCTGTCAGATTAGCTTTAGTTAAAGCTTTAGGATCCCTTAATCCAATTTGGAAAAAAAGATTGAATTCTGCTAACTTGAAATCTGTAGATCCAAGAAAAGTTGAAAGAAAGAAACCTGGTAAAGTTAAAGCTAGAAAATCCCCTACTTGGGTTAAACGTTAGAGTATTATTCTTTTTTTATTATTATTATTTCTTTCTGTTTGGTGTGATTCGTGTATTAAAAGAAAAGCATATCCTTGTATATATAGAAGTTTATATCTTTAAAGAATCTAAAAATGTTGTTAATGAAGAAATCTCTCCCTTTTTATAGCTGGAAATCTTTCCTTGGAAACTGTTACCTTTACCTCCACCTTTTAAATTAGTTATCAAGTTCTTGGCTTCATCTTGAATTTTAGTAGCTTCAGGACCCATAACTTTAATCATTCCTCCATCTTTTTGACCATTAAACATTACAATAGTATGAGATTTCTCTAAATCAACACCTGAATCTTTATTACTATTAATTAAAGTTAATAATTCTTTTTGAAATAATGTGATAGCCTCAGGATTACTATCTTTTCTATAGAAATAATCTACCCCAGATTCTTTAGATTTAAGGGTTTCAAACACTTGTTTGGCTTCAATAGCTACTAATTCTTTTAATAAATTCGATTTGTTAGAATTAGATTCTCTATAATTATCATTGAGTAATTTAGTCTTATCATAAACTTCATCAACTTGACAAGATAGAATATTCCCAGAAACATTCTTTAAAATCTCATGATGTTTAGCTAAAAGCTTTGGAACTCGACTACCACAAGTAAAATACAATCTAGAGTTACCTCCTTTAACATTAACTTGATGTAAAATAGTAACAGCTTGAATTTGACTGGTATTAGCTAAATGAGTTCCACAACAAGGATTTCTATCAAGATCACCAATTTTGACAATTCTTAATATCCCTTTAGATAAATCATAATCTTCTGGAAGATGAGAAATATCAACATCATCTCCTTTAATATCTGGGGTTTCTACCGTAATATCTATACAATCAATAATGGCTTGATTAACTTTTTCACTCACTTGTTGAATAGTTGAATCATCAACTTTTTGAGGTAATTCAATATAATTAATCATTTCTCCTAATGACCAACTTAAAGTTCCCAAGTTATATTGATCAAATATGGCTGATAATAAATGTTGACCAGTATGTTGTTGCATATGATCAAATCTTCTAGCCCAATCAACTTGTAAATCAACCTGAATTCCTGGAGTAATTGGGGCAGATGTTAAATGAAGAGCAGTCAATTTATCTCTAATGACCTCATCTACAGTCCATTTATCTTGTCCATTTTCAATTATTCCAGTATCTGAGGGTTGTCCACCACCTTCTGGGAAAATTATTGTATCAGCAAGTTGAATAGCATATTTTAAATCTTTAGGATCGGATTGTTTTTTACTATTCTTATTCTGTTTATCTTTGGCAGTTACATGGCCTTTGTGTTCATCACATGAAACTACTGTAGTTTTCAATGTCTTGAGAAAGGAATCTCTTTGGCATGCTAAGGCCCCTACTACTGTACTACTGGCTTTAATTGTCATTGATGGTTATGTCTAATCTATCTAAAATGATTATTAGATTTGAGAGTCTTTTTCTGTCTGTTTTTTTTTTGGTTCCTGGTTTCTCACTGAATGAAAAATTAACAGAAACTTTCATGAACCCGATAATTTAATGACAAATTTTAAAGTAACCAGTTCTCTTAAAGAAGCCTTAAAGGATACCATTCCAAAAGATGAATATGAATCAGTATGTAGAACATCTGATATCTCGCATACTCAATTAATTCAAATCTTTCAAACTTATAAACCTACGGATTCTTTAATATCATTGGTGAAACTATGTCAGTTAGATATCCCTAATAAAAATATCATTGATAAGAAACCAAAGACCAAGGAATATACAGAGTTGATGGATAGGTTGAGACGTGAAGCTAAAGAGAAAGAATTCAAAGAATTGACTCAACCAAAACCTGATTATCAACAATTATATGAAGAGAATTCATCAGAATTCAATATGACCCCAGCCCAAATGAATAAAGAAGTGAAGAATCATATCACCACCATTTTCAATATTTTATTAAGTGTGGCTAGTGTTTCATATGCTATTTGGTATTGGACTGATACTTCTTGGAAACTAGATGTTAGTTATAGAGTACTATTGAGTTTATTCTTTGGGATGTTAGTATTGGTGGCTGAAGTAGTAGTATATTTAGGATATTTAAACAAAATTGAAGAAGCAAGAGTGGCAGAACGCCGGAAAAAGGAAATAAAAAAAGTGGTGAAAACCATGTAAATTAGGTTCTCCAGTACTCCCACGGGATTTTACCGATCAGTAACTGATTTATGAGGAGGATGTGGTGGTAATTCAGTTAAAAGATTTTGAATAGATTTGGGTGGTTGTGGTGATGATTTTTGATGATGATTTTTCCATTCAGAATCCAAAGTTTTATAATAACCCCATTTCATTAATACAGTCACCATAGAAATGAATGTGAAATCAGGCCATAAAACATCAACAAATTCAATGGTACAATTATAGTTACATTGCCATAACATGAAATCACTTAATCTTGTTTGACCACTAGTTCTAATTAAAAGATCTAATGGAGGAACGTCAAGACCAAAATACATATTAGCATTTAAAGTATTTAAATCTAAATCAGATTTATTCACTTGTTTATCCATTATGTTCCTAACACAGTTTTTAATTGAACTAGTTATATCATCCCTACTGGTATAAGGGAAACAAACATTCAATACTCTATGAAAAGAATTCACCAGGGTTTTCCTTTCAATTTCATTCAAATCTTTCAAAATATCATCTGGTATCATTGATTTATTACCAATGATTTTTATTTTGATTCGATTATAAATTGCATAACTTTTTTCATTTTGTGATAAGAACTGTAACCGTTGTCGTAATAATGAGAATAAAGTATCAACTTCTTCTTGAGATCTATTGAAGTTTTCAATTGAAAATGCATAGATTGTTACATGTTCAACTCCTAATCTATAACATGTATCTAATACATGAACTAAGGATTCAGCTCCAGCTATATGACCTTGTTTTAAACTCAAGTTATTGGTTCTAGCAAAAGTTCTATTCCCATCCATAATAAGAGCAACGTGTCTTGGAACAGGACCTGTTTTCAAGATGGAGATCACCATATCTTTAAAGAAAGATATCAAATAAGCTAAAAGAGGGAAGGTTTGAATAAGCGCCAATAACCCTTTGAAGGAAGTTAATGGATATTCAATTGAGTTCATTTGTGACTTAGGGACCTGAGGTAATGTTTGTGACAGATTCTGGTACATTTCTGAAGGCAGAACTTGAGACGATTGGGGGTCAGCGTTTGATTCAAATATTGGATTCAACCGTTGATTAGGGCTCTGGTTAACATTCTGCTGGGAAGTTTGATTGATCATTTGGCTATTCATGAGTATTCTTCTGCTCACGCTTATCCTATTAGTGAAAAATTCTAGACACAACACCACTTGGATCTATAGATTAGATATATATCTTAATAGATTTATAGAGAGGATTATACATAATTTCTACCCGTAAGAAACTCATATTTGCAACAGTCGTGTGAAAACAAATAGATCTAAAAATTTTATTTAATTCCCGTCGACTTGACACGAACCAGTCTAATTTGCAACCTCCAATAACCACAAAGATAAAAATTATTTATTGGTTTTTGTAAACAGGTTTCTTCTCAAACTATACATACTATCAGTTTTCTTCCATACTATAAACTTGATTCATTGTAGGTTTTGATTGGTGTTTCACCTCCCAACTGGCTTATCTATTGACCTCTTCCCCTTACTGATTAGACTGCCTTAGGTTGCAAATTTTATCTCCCGAAAATCGTGTCCTTCTCACTCGGTAACCTTACCGTTGGTAAAGGGAAATCTAAACCTAAATTCAAAATCAAATCTAACCTTCAAAAATTTACCAACATGTATAGATCCAAGAAACCCCTCACTTCAAGTACTAGAAATAGTACCACCACCATTAATTCGGGGCCTAATTCTTCTACAGGGACCCCCACTGAATCAGAACCTTCCAATTCATCATTATTGGAATCGAAATCCAGAAAACGTCAATCTAAACGAGATGATGCAATTAGACGAAAAATTGAAAATGACTTAAGTAAGAAACGGTATAATAAAAACCATACCCTGTTTAAACATAAAAAGGGCTTACCTGGTACTGCTTTATCATTAAGACCATCAGAACCAATCACATGTTCTGCTAATGCTACTGTTTTTGAAGTATCTCATTTAATGACTGCCAAACGAGAAAATTGTATATTAGTAGTTAATGATAATGGCGAATTAATTGGAATATTTACTGCTAAAGATTTAGCCTTCAGAGTGGTGGGAGTTAATTTAAATGCTAATACAATCACTATTGATAAGATTATGACTCCTAATCCTTTATGTACTAATGCTAATGATCTTGCTTCTGATGCTTTAAATTTAATGTTAGAAAAAGGATTTAGGCATTTACCAGTATTAGATGATGATACTAACAAACTTGTTGGAGTGTTAGATATAACTAAATGTTATGCTCAACAAATGCAGAAATTAGAACGAATGCATGATTCATCAAAAAAGTTATATGAAGCCTTAGATTTAGTTAATACAGAAATGGGGATGATTCAACCTCAACCATTACAAATTTATCAATACGTTGAAACCCTAAAGAATAAGATGAATAGCCCTACTTTAGAATCGGTCCTTGATTCTACTACGGTTCCAATTTATTGTTCTATGAAAACTTCGGTTTATGATGCTACTGTTTTAATGAAAAATCATAAAACTACAGCAGTATTAATTAGAGATAATGACAATAAAGTTAATGGGATTTTCACTTCAAAAGATGTTGTATTAAGAGTAATTGCTGCTGGGTTGGATCCAAAAACTTGTTCTATTGTTAGGGTTATGACTCCTCAACCTGATGTTGGGGTTTATGATCTTTCAATACAAGAGGCTTTAAGAAAAATGTTTGATGGTCATTATTTGAATTTACCAGTTATAAATGATAATGGAGATATAATTGGTATAGTTGAAGTATTAAAATTAACTTATGCTATTTTAAATCAAATTAAACTTATGAATTCTCTGGAAGAAATGAATGATCCTTCTATTATGTCTGATAATGATCGTGATAATGGTAATAGTCATAATAATGAAGGTCCTGCTTGGAGAAAATTTTGGACTTCTTTAGATAATGATAGTGATTCTGTTCACTCTGGTTCTTTAACTACAAAATCTAATGACATACCATCAACACCTGATGATAGACCAGTGACTCCTAATATTGTTCCTATTAATGATTTAAACCCAGATATTAAACCATCCGATTCAATTTCGGCATTTGATACTCCACAAAAGCTGGTTGATAATATTGAAACCGTTCCTCCATTCATATTCAAATTTAGATCTGCAGCTATTGAAAATAGAGTTCATAGGATTTCCATTAACCCATCAGATGGACTTGTGAAATTAAGACAATTAATTGATGATAAATTGCATACTAAAGACTTTGAATTGTTGAATGTTACTAAGACTGATGACGAAGGTGACAATTATGCCATCAGTTATATAGATGATGAAGGTGATATTGTGTCTATTACTTCAGATAGTGATTTAATTGATTGTATAAATGTTTACACCCAGTTGAATACTGATAAAGCTGATATCTACTTACATAATCCTCATCAACCAGCACCAATTGAAGGTATAAAAGTAAGAAAACATCATCACCGTCATAATCCACGTAATAATCATCCTCGTGATGACCTTATTCCTGGTGTTGCTAATGAGATTTTAATTCCTGGTGTTATAATGGTTTTAGCTACTTCACTTGTGATTGGATTCACCATGAGTAGAAAATAATCAACCACCATCTATCTATCTATCTATTTAAGTTTCATTTTAATTCTTGATTTGTGTTGTTTTATTGTGATTTTAATCTACTTCTATTTACATGGCTTTTTATATACGTACATCATTTATAAAGATCCTCTGGCTTTTTCTACTAAATCTTTGAATTTACGAGATTGTTCAAATTCAGATAATTCCTCATTGAAATAGATATTAGGAGCAGTGAAATCTTCTGGTCTTAAGGCAATATCATTAGGATTTCTTTCATTTTTAGTTCTACTCTTTATAACTCCATCGACTTCTTTAAATAAGATATCCAAGTCATGTGCCTTGGTTAAGATATAATCACTGATATCAAATCCTAAAAGCCTTTGTAATTCCTTAGTAAATTTAAACCTATAACTCAAATCAGTCAATTTGTTGTCTTTTAAGGTATCCATGGTGACTTCTCCCGATCCTTCTTTATTCAACTGTAAATGTACTTGATTTATTATTTGTATTAAATCGTTGCTGGTATAAGTACTCTCAATTTCCTTTGGTTTGATGCTTTTAACTTTCCACTGGTTTATCTTGAAATCTGGCATATGTGTACTGATTTTGAATTTTTCATATTTGGGAGAATTGCTTTTGTTTAAAACTACTATTTTAGCATTTGGGTCTACTTCATAATTATCTTGGTCTTTGATGATATCTTTCTTTTCTCTTTTAGGTGCTGCTGGTTCGTCACTGGACTTTTTTCTATTGAACCAATTCCCGAGAAATGATTGTACGGGATTAGTACTATGTAAAGCTCTAGTATTTACTAGTCTATAGCTGATATTACGACTTATACTATGGCTAATCATTCCTTAGTTAAGGGTGTATTTCGATTGAAAATTTTAACAATTTTTTTTTTTTCTTTTGGCCTTTTGAAGTGCGATCGCGATTTCTTACCCGGACCAATTCAGAAGGTTGCAAAAAAAATCATTTAAATGCATATATTACAAGAACATACCCTAGAGAAGTATAAAATTATAAATCATAAAAGTATATATCATGACGGAATGGATCATAAGAGGTGGTATAACATTATACGCATAAGTTTATACGCAAGGAATGACCATCAAGTTTTGCGTATGGTTTTTAAAAACCTGATAGTGATGAAACCCATAACCACAAAGAATATCACACCCAGACTTTGGGATTCAATAGGTGAATGGGTATTTAAAGTTCCAGGACCAACTAGTTGATTATTAAAATCCTTCGTAGGATTCTTGAAAACCCCAAAGTCTCTTTTATTAGGGTCAGAAGAATGAGAATTTTCAATACTGCCAGGAACATCATTATCACTTCCACTATCACCAGTTTGATTAGATTCTGAATTATCAGAAGAGTTTGATGAATCTGATGAATCTGATTTATTTGAAGATTGTTGTTCTACCTTTAAATCACCCATTTCACACCAATTATTCACCGGTAAACAACTAATATATTTACACCACTGACAACCATTGGCTTCGGTGATTTCAGACTTGCCAAAAAAGTTATTTCCTATAAGTACAAAGTAGACAATAATTAGAATTAAACATCCAGCTCTAACACCAGCCCATATGAAGACTCTACTCCGAATCTTATCATCAATATTATAAAATGGGTTCCAATTATTTAAAAACAGTTGCCAAATTGATACGTGAGAATGATAAGTAATGATACCATTCTCATAAGTAAAGTATGGATCTTGTAAAAGAACAATCGAAGATAATAGCCCAATAGCAAACCCACCAATGTGACTAAAATTATCTAACCCTGGTAATAACCCCAATACAAACGATACAACGATTTCACCAACCATTATTGACAAAAAGAGTCCATGTTTCTTAGTTCCATACATATTAGTATTCTTCTTCCCACAATAAATAAACATAAGGATATTAGTAGCCACAATTCCAAAAAGACATCCACTTGAACCACTTGAAGCAATTCCACTAGGAGTGAAATTTGCTCCTAGTAAGAACCCTGATATCCCACTAACTAAATAAATTATACCATATTTAATAGATCCTATTCTTCTTTCAATACTAAATCCCATGGATATTTGTAATAATAAATTGAATAAAATATGTAAAAATCCCGCGTGTAAAAATATAGGAGTAATAATCCTGTACCATTGATTAGGTTCATAAGCATCATCATCAATTGGTATTTGAGATAGTCCACATAATTCATTTAATGTACAAACATTAGTTTCAAGAGTGGTTGAATTGGGACAAGGATAATTGAGATCTAATTGAGAAGTAATACCCTTAATCCCAGTCATACAAGGAACGTATCTAGCACCCATATTGATAATAACATAAGTCGAAGGGCCTAACATAGGATTAAAATATGGTTGAGTTTGAAATGCTGAACCGGTGAGTTCTGCCATTTTAGCCAATTCAGCTATAAACACAGAAATTTGAATAACCGTTACTATTATTCCAAAATATGGTAATCTAGAATAATGAAATCTGGGTAATGATCTTAGTTGTTTCAATCGTTTCTTTTCATTTTGCCTTATTTGTGTTTCTTCATCAAAAAACGGTAATGGTGGTTGATCTCTGGCGGGCATATAAGATAATGGAGCATTATCAAAAGGATCATCATTGGGAAGATCTGGTACAGATTTATTATAATTAGGATTCATATTATTTGAACCATCTCCTTCAAATGGATTATTGGGATGTGGTGGATAAGATTGATCATAAAACAGATCATCATTGTTAACTATTCGATCTCCTGTCTTAAATGGATCACTAGGATAAGAATTATTAAGAGTAGTCATTTCATATACATTGGAATTGGAAGAAGAAGAATTGGTCTTTTTCAATAATTGGTTATCACCACCTGTATCTAAATGGTCCAAATTTGAGGTAGTACTTCCAGGAGTAGTACCAAAATTGAAATCATCTTCATCTGTTGCCATTTCTGGATAACTCCCATATACAGTATTTTTAGGAATAGTATTGTTACTTTCATGATGACCCAACGGTCTAAAACTATCATTAGATGGATTGGTATTTGACATAAACTGGTTTCTTAACATTGCTTGATTATCGTTTAATGCTTGATTACTCCAAGTACTATATTCCAGACCTCTTTGATAAGGTCCCATTTTGGTGCTATTTCTGGGATCTGATGGACCTATACCTGTATCTGTGACTTTACCTGTATCTGTATCTGCACCTCCGCCTGTACCTCTATATGATGTTGGGGTCTGGAAAAATGATTTATCTGGCTGTACCTGAGACAATTGTTGAAATCTTGATTGAGATTGTGGAGCTTGCCTAGCTTGCAGTTGTGAAACGTTCAGGTAAGGATAAGGAAGATTCTTCTGTCGATTCCCTTGAGATCCCTGAGGGTATCTATTTGGATTGGAATTTGGATTGGAATTATACATGACAAACAAAGTCGAGGGAAAGTGGCACAGGCCAATTCAAGGCTATGATCTCTCTTTGATTCAGCACTTTTGTGTTTATGTTTTCTACAGAAAGCCTATAGAGAATATCTCGAAACTCTATTAAAAATTTTTGTTGAAGTCAGGAAAGAAAAAATCTAATTATAGAAATAAAATCGAATAAAGGTTATAGCGTACCCCTGAGGCTCTGTTAGCTACTGTTTACCCACAAGTTATGTACCTAATTTTTAACTATTAAAAAAAAAGGTCGCGACCGTTATGAGAAAGGTACGTGATCTACCAAGGCTGCGAATGGCTTAAAGGGCTGTAGGTTAATGTTAGTAGAGAAGTGTTTAAGTTCAAAAGACTTCAAGCCTCCACCTTCAGGTCTTGGTCCTCATCTCTTAGTCCTCAGCTCTTAGTCCTCAGCTCTTAGTCCTCAGCTCTTAGCCCTCAGATCTCACCTCAGATCTCCTTTATTTCCTTCATATTTTATATACGCTACAATATATCATCCATGTCTTGAATTTGTATTATACTTACACCAATGCTGAAATAAAATATACACTAAAAGAGAGAGAATATTAGGCTGCAAAAGTGCCATCACAATACATCTAATAGCTCTCTGATAACCACATACAAAGAAGATTAATCTTTGAAAACAGATTCATTGGATAAAGGATCCTTAGCAAGGATTTGATCTCTTCTTTTCACTTTTCTATCTAAAGCAGCTTTAGATCTTTGTTTAGCTTGTTCAGCCGCTTGTTGTTTTAATTGAGCTCTAACAAAATTAGGACTAACATATTCTTTATTTTCGTAAATTTTAGGACCTCCAAAAGAACCTTCTAAGATCGTTATTAAAGTCAATACTAATCTAGGACCGATTTCAATAAGAGATAAATCATCAACATTATAATCATCATCATCATTTTCTTTATTTTCAATAGTTTCATTAATTTGAAAATTTCTAATCCAAATTTTATTATCAACAATTGAAAAAGTCATCACGTGATCGACAAATGGTTTAGATTTTCTAGCATTTGGAGGAACTCCAAAATTATGAATAAATAATTCTTTTAATAATTTAGAATGATCATCCAATTCAAATGATTTATCAAAACTTAAAATTGGTCTAGACCCTTTTAAACAATTCCCAGTGAAATTTAATTCATCTAATGTATGTAAGTTTTGAATATGAAATTTTAATGTTGGTCCATTAGGGGGTTTAGATATCCATAAATATAAATCTTGATGTTTTCTAGCTTCGAAAAAAAAGATATTATTACAGTTATAAAGTTCAGCTACTTCATTTAATTGATATAAATTTTTTTTAGAATCAAATTTTGGTTCTTTTCTAGCGTGTGGTAATAATTGTAATAAATCTTGTATTAAATGACGGTGTCTAAAAGTTACTCCTCTGGAAGATATCACCAATAATCTTTGTCTATTTATATGCTTGGCTTTTTCTGCTTTATCTTGGGAAGACTTTGATTGTAATGCCTTATAGATTGCTGACATGATTTATATTATTACTAAAGTAAAATGTATATATAGAGAAGAAGGAAAAAAAAATTCAATCTCATCTCTTCTATAGATGAGCGTGCGCGGTCCATGAAATCATTTTGATGGTGTGAGAGGTGAGGGTCTGTCAGCGACCAATCAATACTGGAGACACCAATAAATCAAAGAGATATATACACAACTTACTCTACAAGTATTAATCATATGTACCGATAAATAATCCATTTTACTCTATTTATGCATTTACCTTATATACCTAGTGTTTTTGTTCATCTAAATTCTTAGCTAAAAAGTCTTTGATGAATTGTTCTTCTTCTGGTGAAGCAGCATCGATGAGTGGATGAGCTGGTGGGGCTGGGGCCCATGGTTTTGGGGAAGCAATATAAACTACTCCCAATAAAGTGGCGATAGACAATTGATGAGATGGTACACTTCTACCTAAGATTTGATATGCGGCAGCCATTATATATACTTTCTATGATATATTTGTAGAATACTAACACAAGATTCGACCAGTTTTTTTTTTTTCATTGAGAATGAGAGTGGAAAAAGTGCGAGGGAATGGGTTTTGGAATACGTACACGACACGTCTTTGATTGGATGTTACTGACAATTTGTGGTTGCAAAAAGAGTGGTTAAATATACTAATGACATACGTTCATGCTAGTACAGTCTTGGGTATTGAAGGAAGAGAAATCCCTAGTAGTCCATTTACTACTATACTGACTAATCCTAACCCACGAGTTTTATCTATAGGGTCGGTGTTGAATGTTTTGAATAGAGATAATAGTGAAGTGCCCACTACATTACCAACACCATCTCATAGAAAAAAATCTCGTTTAGGTACAAAAATGAGTAAAATTCGCCAAAATTACAAACGATTTTGGGGATGGGTTAAAAGAAGTGGAGGAAATAATGATGAAATCCAAGAGATATATGTTGCTAGGAAATTGCCACAAGGACCAAGACACAGTACTAGTTGTGACAGCGTTCACAATCACTGGGGCTCTACCAGCAGCCCCTACCAATACAACACTACTACCAGACACGAAACCCCCCTGGAATGCTCCAACCGAACCGAGATGCAAGGTTCTGTATCATCACCCTTAGCGCAATCACAATCACAATCACAATCACAATCACAATCACAACCACAACCACAACCACAACCACAACCACAATTACCTCAATCTCCACCCCAATTACTATACCCCAATCTTCACCCCGAAGCTTCACCCGTGCTTGAATTGCAAGAATGGACCAGTATCAACAGTAATCGTTCAATGGTTCAATTACCATCTCCCATTTCTGTTTCAAAATTCACTAATTTCACTCTAAATAGCTCTACCAAAGAGTTCCATTAAATTTTTTTTACCGAGAACTTAAGGGTGTTCGGAATTCCTGAGGGGTTCCTTACAAGTCTTAATTCTAAACCGTTGTTTATAGCAATTAACGCAATCCAAAACGCACCAGAAACCCTCAAGTGATCTCCAATTGCAGAAAGCGCAAACCAATGGAAGAAAAGTTTAACCTAGACACCGAACATTGCTGCCCGTTAAGGTTTCGCCAGTCATCTAAAATGGTTAAATGGGTTATACATAGTGTTTCTATCATCC
The DNA here is from genome assembly GCA_030583035.1 of Yamadazyma taylorii. Taxonomy (NCBI): domain Eukaryota; kingdom Fungi; phylum Ascomycota; class Pichiomycetes; order Serinales; family Debaryomycetaceae; genus Yamadazyma; species Yamadazyma taylorii. The sequence goes on along the minus strand of JAJMHJ010000012.1, from coordinate 388,772 downwards.
TATCATATCATTATACCATTATATATACTATCATAACGATTTAGAATCAAATATCTCTATCAATTTTTGTTTAATCAGCTGTCACTTGATACACCATCTTACATATGTCTATTGTTTATTGTCTAGCTGAAAACGCAAGTCTCCTCAATTTGGAACAATCCAACGGTTCCTACACATACCGTCCAATATCAGTAACCATTGCTTATAGGGGTCCCCTCACCTACGGGTTTTGGTGCCGGAAAGAAATTGTTAGTAGCAGTATAAGGTACCAGTATCACTATAAACAACAACAACAACATCATCATCATCATCACCATAATCACCACTATCTTATTTACTTCGACTATGTGGTCGCTGTTATTCATCTTTAATATCCTTCATGTAAACATCCTCTCATCCTCTCGTAGGGGCGTTCGGTCTCCACTCTTGGGCGTCGGGGTGCAACCGTTTCGCACTATACTTCATACCGTTCTCGCTCTTGTTGCAGGCCAATGTCTGTAAAAGTGAGCACAAAATTCTCCGTACTGGAAAAATCACCTAATCCATTCCTTTAGTTACTGAATTATTACTATTATTCTTATTTTATTTTTGTTATTGTAGTACTTGTACTGGTGAACAAACGTATTAACTAAACTTAACAGGATTCGGGGAGTTTTTGTTTTTATCCCTTTCATCAACTAAATCCGTTAATACTCCTTGAGTACTCATACAATCCTATCCTTCAAAAGGTTTTAAGTAATAACTACTTGTAAACCCTTTCATCAATTTTTACATTGGAGATTTATTGTATGTTTATTGTTATTTAAAGGGAGTTAGTTATAGATATGTCACAAAAACTGGAACCACGGAGTAATAAAAATCCCACCATCACTGGTGGTAGGAATACCAACACCAACACCACTGTCACTACTAGTCACAATCAACTACAGCATGTATTTATAAGTGCTTTAATCAAACGATTAGAGTCATTCTTACCCAATATAACTGGATATTCTTTAACAGAAGTTGAATTAAATCCTCAATTTGTGGTTACAAAAACCATTTTGGTGGATAAATCATTAATAAATTTAGATAATCCTGAGTATATATCATTTTGTTTTAAAAACTTATGTGAAATCTTAAACACTATTAACAAGGATTCAAATGATTTAAAATTAAGAGATAAAGATGATAAAATTTTGGCATCAACATTAATAATTTTAAACCTTTTAACTGAATTAATTAAGCATTATTGGTCATCAAAATTAATGTTATCCAATTATAAGAATGAAAATTTTTCCATTAATTTCAATATCCTTTCTAATTACTCATTTTATTATCATTTTTCACCTCCTAATCCCCTTAATCCTTCATATGTTTTCTTTTTGATTGATACGCTAGTTGATTTATTAAGTGGTGAAGTAATAAAGAGGGTATTAAATCTAATTCAAAAACGTCCTATTGATAATAACAAATATTATACTTCGAGTTCTAATCAACATCAACATCAGTCTTCAAGTCAAATCCTGTCGGATACAGAATCAAATAATTTCATAGATCTTGATCATGACTTGAATTATTTGGTTAGTGAAATTGATTTTAATATTGAAATTTGTTTGAGATTTATTGCTACGTCAAATCCTGCTCAATATTATGATTATTTATACGAAAAATTATTCAAATTTAATTATAGTGATGAAACATTCCCAGTTTATGTTTTACAAAGATATTCACCATTAATTAAGTATACGTTTTATACTATGGGCAATGGTATTTTGATGGCAAGATCCATTAATAAATCTTTAGAATCAGTTAAAAATAATACTTGGAAACAAATCATTTTAGTGTTTTATGCTAATAGTGTAAGAGATCAAGCTTTTGCTAGACCAGAAGATTATGAAACTATTGTTGAAAGTACCACTGAATTGGCTATTATTTGTAAAAGTATATTTGATCATACTTCATCTATATTTGAAGAATTACCTTATTCAGGAGTATCTTCAATGGTACAAAGTTGGATTTCAGTGTTAAATCCCGCAGATTATAAAGAATTTGAATCAAAGCCAAATAAATTAAAACTTAATTTTAACAAAAGATTGAAATTTATTAATAGTCTTGTTAAAGATTCTTATAATAGAACCACATTGACATGTTTTGATTCTTTAATTACATTATATCATTTGGCTGGTAGATTTCCAAAGAAGATGAAATCTCATCCAGTTTATCAATTTGCTATTAATCATTTAGATGAAACTTATGATAATCTTTGTAAGATCAATTTAGCCAGTTTTTCCAATAATCCAAATTCAAATCATGAAGTTAATTTGAGTTATGATAATTTATTAGTTAATTTTTTCATTGGTGCTATAATGTTAAAACCAGATAGATATGTCAAATTATTATTAAAGAAGTTTAATGAAACAAAGGATAATTTTAGAGAAGTTCGTGTTATAATTAAAACTATCAAAGGACTATCAGAATCTGATTTAACTAAAGAAGCTTTTGATTCAATCTTAAAATCAATTTCAAATCCTTTAAAGAATTTAGCTTTCAATGCATCTAAAGTTTTAGACCAATGCTATGAAAGTCCAGCTATATTTACTAATAGTTCTTCTTCAGCTTCCATTCAATCTGAAAAAGGGAGTGTCACATCATCATTACATAATATAAATCGAAGATTAAGTTTCGATGAAGATCTTAGTCCTTCTGCTAGTAAGGTCTTAAATCAAACTCAAACTCAAACTCAAACCCAAAGCCAAGGACATGATTTATCTCGACTGCAGTCTCAAACTCAACAATTACAACCACAACAACTGCATCTATCATCTCAAACTCAAGGCCTGCATCCTTACTTACATTCACATTCACACTCACAGTCTCATCAACAATCTCAATATCAATCTCAATCGTTGCCCCAATCTCATGTCCTGTCACCAGTTCAATCACAGCCTCAAACTCCATTTCATAACCAAGGATTTACTTTACCATCACAACCACAATCAAATGAAATCAATCTTGAAGACTTGAGACTTTCTTCATCTTCAACTACCTCCATATCATCTATTTTAAATCAAAATCACAATGGTGGAAGTTTCTCAAGATTGCTAAATTATACAGAAGATATCTTGAGTGATATATTTAGCGTCTATAAGGCTGTACCTCATTTGTTTTTCAATGATCCCTTTATGACTGAAGAAAACTTTTATAAAGATGAAGAGCAAAGTAGAAACAGAGTTATAAAATTTGTTCATGATAATATTAGAAGCCTAAAAGTAGGGCTCCAATCAAGATCTATAAATCATGAAGAATCACAGCTTTTTAAATCCACTTGTCAATTAATTTTTACTATAGTTGATCGTGAATCTCCAATTGCTAAAACGTATAATTCGGTGACAGCTTTTGCAAATTTTTTAACGTGTAATCAAATTGCTAAGGCTATTTGTGATTCTTGTTTATCTTTATCACTTACTGATTCTCAATTCAAATCCAACTTTTTGTTTTTGAATGAGTTTTTATCAAAAAAGGATTCTTTTGATGTGTTGATTCTTGATAACCCTATTATTAGAGACGAAAGATCTCATGTTGATGATGCAGCAGTAATAAATTCTGTAGAACGGGTTTTATTATTGTCATTATGTACTCATGATATTCAATTTTATAATATTGCTAAGGAGACCATGAAATGGTACCTTCTTCAAGCAAATTCTGAATTGTATATACCTTCTTCTTCTACAGATACCCTTTCTGCCACTTTTGAAAAGATAATTGAAGATGATTTTGTGTTTACTGGGTTTGTTTCATTACATAAACGGTTTAGAAATATTTTAAGAGATGCTAAGCCGACTAAGTCATTATATCAAATTTGGTTGATAATTTATGAACGATGGTTGGATTTATTATTTAATAAATCTACTAGTTTGAATGAAGAAAATCTTTTATTCCGTCATTTTACTGGGTTTTTGGTATCTACTTCTGGATGTTTCTTATCAAATAATTTTGCTAAAGAAGATGAACATTTAAGAATGAGGCTGCAAAATTATATTTCAGAATTTTTTGATAAATGTATTGAATTATTAACCTCCCAGGATTTAGTAATCAGAGTAATTATTAAAGATGCATTATCAAATGAATCCCATTCAGCAGTTTATCATTTAATAACTAATAAATTGACTTCTGTGGTAACAACTTTTGAAGAAAATCGAAATGTTAATGAAGATAGTATATTATTTACTGAACAATTTATTATCATATTGACTTCTATGGTTATTATTCCTAATGATGGTTCAGTTATATTGACAGCATTATTACCGGAAATTTGTTTGGTATTAATTAAATTGACTAATTTGGTAGAAGATCCAGTTCATTCCTTACGGTTAAAGTTGAGATTCTGTAAATTGGTTATCAATATTGAAAGTCATAGATCTAGATTATTATTAGGTGGTGCTTATAAAATAAGAAACTTTTATGCTAAAGCCGTTTGTGATTGGTTAGAACAATCAGCATTCTTTGATGATTCCAGTGCCATTACAACTCCTAATACTACCGGTTTAGCAATAGGTCATAATAATCTTACTAATACTACCAGTAATCCTCAAAGTAGTCCAGGTTCTCATTCTCAACCTTCTAAATCATCTAATGTTTCATTGCCTGGAACAAATAAGGTCAATTCAAAAGATTCAGAATTGGCCTACATAAATATTGATTTGGCTACTGAAAGTTCAAAAGCTTTATCATTACAATTAGAAGAATTGATTTTGGAAATTCCTGATGGTACTTTAGAGAAAGATGTCCCAAAGTATAAAGATTTAGCATTTGCAAATTATTTCTCATTGTTTTATAAAATATTGACTAAATATACCTCAAGTAATACTAGCAATTTCAAGTCTAAGTATAAAGTTCAACTGATAGTTGAAAATGTCTTGAAATGTATTACTAATTTATTACAATATGATACTGATATTGGATTACAATTTGTTTTTCCTCTTGGATATCACGAGAATAAAAAGATAAGAGCATTGTTTTTGAGTGTATTTGCTGATATGTTATACGAACGTAAAATCATTAGGAAAAGAGATTTTGAATATTCTGATGAAATCTTGGATAAAATAGCCAAGACTTATGATATTTGCAGATCTGCTAGCGTTATAGCTTCTAACAATAATCATAATTTATTTGCTTCTGCAATGTTTGGAGTTTTCGGTCATTTGAAGTCAATTGATAAAGTTTTTGATGTTTTATTAACCGATGAAATAAGCAATGTTTCTAGAACTTCAGATATCTTTAGAAGAAATAGTACTTTGACTAAATTATTAGCAAAATTAGCTAAAGATTATGGATTGGAATATCTTTCAGTTGTTTTAAAAGATTTTATACATGAATTCACTACCAAAGAAATTGTATTTAACGTGGAAAGAGAACTGGATACCAATTCAAATCCTGATTTATTTATGTCTTATTTAAGTAGATTAGTTGATTTGATTGTTAATTCTGCTGATTCAATGCCAACTTGTTTCAAATATGTTTGCTCAGAAATTTATAGAAAGGTTAGTGAAAAAGTTCCCGATTCTGGGTTAATAGCAGTTGGATCATTTGTATTTTTAAGATTTTTCTGTCCTGCTATCATTAGTCCTGAATCATTTTTTGAAACTGAAGTTATTAGTCATAATAATAAGAAATCTTTATTACAATTGGTTAAGGTAATGCAAAATATGGCTAATAAAACCTTGTCATTTTTGAAATGGAAAGCATTAAACAATAAGACGGATGAATTAGATGCTTTAAATCAAAAGATTTTTAACTTTTTGGCAGAAGTATCAGTTTATGAGTCGGACGAATATCCATTCGAACCAATTGAAGAAAAACCTATACCAGAAATGAGATATATGCACAAATTTTATTTCACTTATTATAAGGATATCAAGCAACATTATTTAATTGGAGATTTTGATCCACAGGAATTAAATAGAAGAATTAAAGTGATGAGAATTAATGATGAAATTTTAAAAGATGTTGGCCAACCTAGGAATTTATTAGCTTTGCAAGGTAATACTGGCTCTTATAAAAACTTTGATCCTTCCGGAACATTAAGCAATGAGTATACTGACTTTATGAATAAAATGTCAACTAAGTATGCTGAAATGGTATTGGAAGTATCACTAATCCATAATTCAATATTTCATGATGGTACCCCTGTAGTGGTTGTCAATTTATGTAATTTGAAGTCTGTAGACTTTGATGTCCATTTATTGGTTTATAAGTTATTTGAAACTGCTAGTCAAGTATGGGATAATAAATTTTATTTTGTATTTGATTTTACTGGGTTTTCAACAGAAATGCATTTATTGATTACTTATGCTACCCTTTTGAACACTTATGGACCTTCACAATTATTTAAAAATTGTATCAGAGTATACTATTTTAATTTACCCACTAATGATATTTCTGCATTTTTTAATGTTGTTAGACCTTCAAGAGTAGAAGATAAAGATTCTAGAGCTAGAATCTATACTTATTCTCATTGTGATTCTATTGAGATCATTTCTAGTTTATGTTTGAGTGAAGAAACCATGACCATTACTAGAGATAAAAAAGTTGAATTTGATAATTGTAAAGTATTGAATTCTAGAACTCAAACATTTTCTCCTTCAACTATTAGAATCGGTAGACAATTTTTATTGTTATGTTCTGATGAATTTGTTCCAACTAATCATGAATTATGCGCTACAAAAGGATTTAGACCAGTGGAAATCTTTAGTTTAAGTGAAATCATTAGATGTGAAATTACTAAAGCCAGTGGAGCTACTGATGAATTTACCATTTATTTTAATAATGATCAAAGTGTAATTATTAGATCGCCTGACAGGCTGGAAATTCTTAGATTTTTATATTTCACTACTTCAAGGTTACCTAAAGCTTTTATTGATGATGATGACAAAAATTTCCATAGTGGTGATATTTCAAACTTATGGTTTGGTCGTTTATTTAATATTGTATTTCAAAGTTTATTATGTGAACATGAAGACGTTAGGGCTTCAGCTTCATTATTATTTGCATCTGTAGCCAATTATTTTGAGATTGATTACAGTATATCCAAAAATCATGCCAGAGATCTTAGTTATCCCGCTAATACCACTGATTTCATTGTAGCTATTTCAGAACATTTATCAGATAAATTTCCTGAAATGTCTTATAGATTCTTAAGAGCCTTCTTTGATTGTTATGATAAACTTCCTAAAAACCATAGAATTAATGCCATTTTATATATTGCTCCATGGGTTGAAAATATTTGTGATTATATTTATTTAAAAGATGAACAAAATGGTCTTGATAGAGTTACAGGTATTATAAGACAATTTTGTTCTATTTCTTCATTAAATAAAGAAGTAATCTCAGCCATAAATGATTATATTTGGAAAAGACTTTTTTCGGAATCTATTTTGATTCCTTTGCTATTAGATGAAATTGTCACATTTGCTATGGATAATAGAAATGATGATCCAGATTGGTCATTTATAATTTCAGTAATTTCACCAAGTGTAGAAATTTGTGGAGAGGCTATCAATAGATTAATTGAATGTATTAATAAAGCTACCAATAATGATTCTGAAATTGCCTCAGAAAGTAAATTATTTGAAATTATGATTTTGGTTAAAATCTGTGCATCATTATTTTTTGATTCATATATTTATGCTCAACTTTATTTAGCTGATGTATTTTTCATTTGTACCCTTTTCATTGATAATCCATCATTAGAATTTGGAGCTGATTTACAAAAATTAATGATAAATACTATTCAATCCTTTTTACATAAACCTGAATTAACAGAAGTTGAACAAGAAACAGTGGAGGAAACTTTGACATATTTTAGTGGACAAAGAGCTAGAATGTTATTTGGTCTTACCAGAGAACGAGTATCCACCACATCAGATATCAGTCAATTATATAATAGAGCAGCAAGTTTTGAGACATTATGTGATTATTTGAATGTATTTGTAACAGTATTAGGATCAGCTGATGATAGAACCGGTTGGAGGTCCCGTTGGTGCTCTTATGCTATTGACGTAGCCTTTGCTGATTCTTCATTATTTCAAGTTCGAGCTATGTTGGTGGTGGGAATATTATCTAAGAATGGTATAAGTGATCATACTGCTTCTAAAATGTTGAAACTTATGAGTAGAAGTTCATTCCGTAATAACCTTGAGTATATGACTAGTACTTTAATGAGTTCGGCTAAAATTTATAAAGGGTTATCTAAAGATTCAGTGTTTCCTCCTATTGCCATTTGGCCTCAAATTTATTATGGAATGTTAAACTATTCATCTTTATATCAAGCAACCATTCAATGTTTATTAAATACCTTAATAAAGAATTTTGAACAAGGACCAGGATTTGCTGAAAGAATGTTTGCACAAAGATGTCATTTACAAACATTTATTGATGCATTTGAAAATTCTCATGGATTTCATATTGATCAAAGAAATATTTTGTGTTATATATTTTTCATTTTCACTCAAGGATTAAAATTAAGTCATATCAAACATACTTCATTAACATGTTTACAAGAGGTATTCAAAGTAAGATATCATATTGAAGATGGACGTAATAATGAAAGTGAATTTGAAGTGCCAGCGGGAATTTGTCCTTATTTAACATTTATATGGTTTTCATGTAATCAAGCTACATTTGAAGAATATCTTGATACTACTGAATATACTCCGTCAAGTTGGGTTAATATTGGAAGATATAGACTTCCTAGTGTAATCGTTGATTACTTATTATCGGATCATATTTATCCAACCTTAACATTATATCAAGCATCATATCTTTTTGTGACTAATACGGTTGATGCCGGATTTAAAATTCGGTTCTTACATCTTTTCAATCATGTATTTGATTTAAAGAAATCAAAAGGATATATGGTTTGTCATATATTAAAGCCAGCTCTTGAATCTATTATAATTAATAGTAATTCCACAGAATCAGTTGAATTGGCCTCAGAAATCATGATTAAATTACTTGCTAATAAAACTTATTCTATTGAAGAACATGATAAAAAGACGGATGAATTCTTATCAGAACTTGGATTAATGATTATGAAAGACTATAAATTCCTTAAACTTTCACAGCTTTTAGAAACTGAAGAAGGTGCTAGTGAACGTATTGATAGAGATAATGAACGATTACAAGAAATGGTGTATAGAAGTGCATCATCATATGTTGAAAATCAAAAACTCGAAAATTAAAATTATGTGAATAGATTGTAAGAGTTTTATGACAACAACAACAAAGCAAAACAAAACGAAACAAAACAAGGCAGAAAAAAAAAAAAAGACAAAACAAACAGGAACTAGCCCATTATTTAGTTCTTATTGTACATTATATAAAAGCTTTTTATATACTTACCTGTATAATTCCCAATTAGATTTATATTTAAATATTAATTTATCTGAACTTTAAAGTTTTTTCAAAATCTTTTCTATGCATTCTAAATAATAACATGGTAGCTCTAGCATCTTCTACCGATGAATGTTGACCATCTTGAATTTCTATTTTTAAAAAATGTTTGGTTAATTTTTTCAATCCAGGTGTTTTACCTTTAGAAATTTCTCTAAATGGTTTATATTTAGTAGTATCTCGTATCATTGATTTTGGATGAGATAAAAATAATGATTCTAAATCATGATTAACTGAATGTCCAACTAAAATTTTCCCATCAAGAATTTTTGAAGTTTCAGTTTGAGCTTGACTAAAAGGTATAGCTTCTTTCATATGTTTTGGACTTATGCCACTAACCCATGTTCTCCAGTCAATTACTTTTTCTTTAGGTTGGACAAATTTATCATAAACCACAAACCCATAGAAATTAACAATTGATACTCTAGCTAATGCATTTTCTGCTCCTTCTGGTCCTATTCCTACAAATTCACAATCTATAGCTAAATACTTTCCTGGTAATTTTTTTCTAGAATCATTTTGATTGTGAGTGCTATGATTAATGGGCTTCCCTATATCATTGATCAGGATTTCAGCTTCATTGGCCCATAAGGTATCTTGTATAGATTTTATAGATGTGGTAGTATCACTAGGGATATCAGCTGGCTTATTTGATGCTATTACTGTTAATTGAGTAGAATGTTTGGTGGTAGACTTTTTGGATTTTGCTGACTTTGTTGACTTTGTTTTCTCTTTCTTGGATACAACTGACTTTGGAGTTATTGTAGACTTTAATCTAGCCCAATTACTTGAAAGTGGAGGCATTTGGAGTAAATATTGTAATATCAAATATCTTGATAATGATAGAAAAATAAAACACCCATCTCATCACTGCACCGCATCGCATCGCATCGCACCACAAGGCATCGCATCTCCATTCGGAACTTACGATTCCTATCAGTGAATAACTACTGTCGTAACAATTCATTATATTACAAATAAAATTCAAAATAACCTATTTAATGTTTGCTATTTCAGCATTATAAACCTTAGATACCCATTTAATCTTTTCAATTATTGCCTCACATTCTGATTTACTAACAGCTTCTAAATCATATTTCTTCTTTATAGGGGTTGAATCTTTACCAGGTTTTTCAATAACTATTTTAAAATGATTAGGATTCTTACTATCTTTATATTGTTTCAATTTCACCACTTGAGTAATATGAAATGAACTTGTCTTCATCATTGATCCATTATAATAATTAGAATAATTATAATGATGCAAATGATGATGATGAGAATGTCCTCCTTGTGAAGCTAAAAATGGATTATCATTAGGATCCTTCGTATAAGCTTTATCTTCAGGAGGTTGTAATCGAATATAATCACCATCGATTATTAGCGATTTCTCGATTTTGTTTAAAATAGTGGTTTTCTTTCTCCATACTTTCCAAGTAAAATATTTAGTTTTAGAATTACTTGGAAGTTGAGAATTCATATCAAGCATCATTTCATCAAAATATTTATTAGTATCTTGAGTAGATGATTTTCTTGATTTTGTTGATTTGATACCCAGGGTAGATGATTTATTGTTAGGTTTATTCTGATCAGCCGAATTATTAAATGATGGTTGTGGAAGACCACCTTGAGAATTCTTTGGCGGGGTAATAATATTCATATTTCCAGTTGGTGAAATATTATTATCAATAGGACTGATTTGTAATGAATTATTATTAAGTAATGATTTAACTGGTCCACTTCTAGCTGGTACTACTTGTACTACTATGGATCCTCCTAATTCTTTAAATAATTCATTACCTAAAAGAACTCTTTTATGATCATTAGTATTAATAGGTGGACTACCTTTCAATGTCGATACATCATTACTTTGATTTTCACTCAATATATCTCGGTTTTCTTGGCTAATAAGTCTAAATTTATAATTATCAGGATTAAGGTTTCTAGGAGCACAGAAATCATAAATAGCTTCTTGAACAGAAAAATTACTATCAACTTCCATAATATATTTTGTCCCATCAGTACCAATAATGGTTAAAGGAATAGTATCTGATACTTCATTCGGATTCTTAGAACTATTATTATTGTTAGTAGTAGTAGTAGTAGTAGGAATAGCAGTAGTCGTAGTAGTATTAAGATTATTATTATTACTATTACTATTACCATCACCACTCATTTTATCCATCATCTTCTTTCTTCTAAAAGCCACCAAATCCTGTTTAAACTCTAATGCAAGTGGTGTTTGCTTTACATTCTTATTGACCTCATTCGGATCGGTAACTTTACAAATCGCCAATTCCTTCGGATTATTATATGATGATAATAATCTTGTTCTATCTAAAATCCCAAAAGATCCATAATTCTCACCATCTTCATCTACCAATTCTAATCTCCAATGATTAGGATCAAGAAACGTAAAATCGTCAATAGATTTAAATTCTGGAGTTTGGGATAAATTTAATAGAATATATCCAATACAATCAGAAATGGCTACATTATTATTAATTGAAAGGTTTGTCAAAGTTGGAGTTGTTTTAGGAGGTACAAATATATGAAGTTCGACTTTTGTAGCTCTGCCTGAACTTGAATCATTATTCACAAAAGAATAATAATTAAGGGGATTAGAATTGGCTGATTTAGATCTGGATTGAATCAATGAACTTAAATTTGATGATTGATTATTATCTTTTTTTATGACTTGAGGATCAATCTTTTCAAATTTCATAAGTAGTTTATTGGGTTCCATAGATAATGTTGATGAACTAAGTAATTTAGAAGATTTATCAAAATTAGAAACCAGATTAAAATTATTTCCTTTGGTAGAATTTAATCCACTGAAAGATTCCATTCTAGATTTTTTCTTTCTCATTTTGGCTGATAAGCTTGATTTTTTATGATAAGAAAATCCAGTTGTATCAAATGAATCAAGTAACAACGATGAATTCATTAAGGAATCAGTTTCAATGTCAGTAAATGCAGAATCTGTAGATGAACCATCATCCAAACCTTCTTCTTCATCCATTTCATCATCATCACTATCATCAAAACCACTACTAGCATCTCTTTCTGGAGTATTTGAAACATCATCTGTTTCGCTAATACTTTCCAAACTCATAGTATTACTTTTCAGTCTTCTATGTTCAGATCGTATTTCAGTGGTCAGATCTCCTAAATCTTGGGAATAGGTGCTGGTGAAATCAGATTTCATTGATACAGAACTTTTATCTGATAATTCATCCTCTTGATATCCTTCTTGTAATGGAGTACTTTCAGCGATAAGTTTCTGAGTCGAGTCACTTTCATTTTCATGGTATTTGTCATCCTTTAAAATGGCAGATTGGATGGATCCTTCACTGATTTTACTTATAGACTCATTGTCAGCATTAGTGTCATTATCATTATAATTATCATTATAATTATCGTTATCTTTGTCGTTATCAACATGGTTGTCGTTGTCATTGTCGTTGTCGTTATCATTATCGTTATCATTATCATTACGGGTATTGGCATTACTTTGAAACATCCTCATTATGGCAGCCTTTGTATTGGATTTGGGCTTTAGACGAATAGTTTTAGTATAATTCAATCCATTTTTACTACTTTTGTTGATGTCATCATCATTCTCAGGAACTTTCTTATCTTCTACAGAAGGATCATTCTCAAAAGGACCATCCCCTAAATGATCATCGTCAGAAAGATCATTCGCAAAAGGATCATGATTGAAGGTGGATATATGGGATGTTTGATCAAGGATCTCTTTATTACTCTTTAAATTATTATCAATTGGCTTTCCCAGATCTCTATCATGATCATTGGTGTGTCTTCTTGGTCGTATTTTACTTCTTCTCTTTTTGATTGATTTAGCGGATTGAGAACCATTATTCCCGGGAAGATTAGAACCCCCACCATTATAACTGACTGATGACTCGAGCTTGATAGGTGGTGAAGACAGTAAAGTCAATCTATCAAAGATCGGTTTATAAATGTCTCCTTCACCATCCTCTAAATTTGGCTTTATCAATCTTCTAGCATTTTCATCATCTTCAAATTGAACTAAATATGAACTTCGTAGATGTGATATTAGTTGGGCTCTTTCCAATGGAAATGCCATGATTTGTCGTGTGTTTTTTCTTCTCTTTTTTTTTCCCTTCTTTCTTTTCTTGTTCTGGTCTCAATTTCTTAAAAAATTGAAATTACAAACAATTTAATTAATTAAATCCTTCAATATTATCTGTTTCAAATATCAATCTAACCCTGTTTCACTAATTTCACCTAAATGATAATTTCGTGTGTTTTCCACGCAATGATCTCATTTTTCTTATTCCGAGTGAGTAAGTGAGTGAGTGAGTGAGGTCTCAATTAGAAAACAACTTCTCCATTGTCTCAACACCGCTTGAAGAGGGTCTTTTTGTTGGAAACGAATCAAATATTTGGTTAATAAATTTTGACCATTGACTAATAAAATCCCATAAGAGGTTATACTGGCCCCATCAGTATTTCTACAAAGGCCTCGTAAATATCTCAATTCACATTTGATTGTTGTTTGCCGTTTGCTGTTCAATCTTTTGTTCCCTCAATTGAATCGGTAATATTCTTATATTGTTATCACTGTCTCGCCATTAATTTATTATTTGTGGTTGCAAAAATTCATTAATGATTATTTGAATATAGTGATAATTTATACCACTAATTATTATTGTTTTTGGGGGGTTTCATTTTATTGATAGTCCATTTAAATAACTCAAGAGTCGTCAAAAGAATTTAAGAAATGTCTCATAGTAATCGACTTTCATACGATTCCTCATATGGGAATACAGATTTCCAAGACTTGAATGATGATATTGATAAGATCTATTATAACTATATTAATCAACATCATCAAAATAATAGTAATAATAATAGTAATGATACTCTTGATTCTGAAACCCATAGACCTCCACCTCCAACCACCATACCCAATCAATCTAAAAGGCTCATACCATCGGAAGTATTGGAACGATTTTCTCAAGATAATAACTTACCTGTTCATATTTCATCAAGATTATCATCAATGAAATTGAGTAACGAAGATATTACTAGGAGTGCTCCTCAAACTCCTAAATCTACTAGTTCTTTTGATTTCCATCCTAATACTAATAATCATATGGCTATGTCTAATGCATCTTTAAATATATTGGATACTCCTACTATTGAAGAAAACATGAAAGAAATATTATCTCCTAATCAACCACTTCATCCTGCTCCTGATAATCAAACTCATGAAAATAAATCTACTGACGCAATTAAATCTTTAGCTATTGATGAAGATGAAGATGATTATGATTATGATAATAACCGTGATATTGCCATTAATGGGCTGAATACAGATGTGAACGCTGGTCGTATTTATTCAGATCCTAATTCCACTTCTAGTCCAACTCATGGTTCTGATCCTGATGGTGATGGTATTGGTTATGTTACCTCTGGTATTTCTAAATCTGATGATAAGGATTGGAACGTAAAAGGAGCTGCTACAACTACTAGAAAAATCAGTGATGCTAGTTCTGGTTATAAAGTAATTCGAAGAACTGTTCAAGATTTTGAATTTGGTAAACAATTAGGTGAAGGTTCTTATTCTACGGTAGTATTAGCTACTGATAAGATTACTTCTGTTAAATATGCAGTAAAAGTTCTAGATAAAAGACATATTATTAAGGAAAAGAAGGTAAAATATGTTAATATTGAAAAACATGCATTGAATCGTCTTAGTAATAGACTAGGAATAATCTCATTATATTTTACTTTTCAAGATAAAGATTCTCTTTATTTTGTATTAGATTATGCTGCTAATGGTGAATTATTATCTTTAATTAAAAAATATGGTACTTTAAATGAAGATTGTACAAGATATTTTGGAGCTCAAATACTTGATGCTATTAGATATATGCATGATAATGGAGTAATTCATAGAGATATTAAACCTGAAAATATTTTATTAGATGATAAATTAAGAATTCAAATCACTGATTTTGGTACTGCTCGATTATTAGAGAAAAAACATACTGAAGATGAAGATTATCCACTTGATGTAAGAGCCAAATCATTTGTAGGTACTGCTGAATATGTATCTCCAGAATTACTAGAAAATAAATATTGTGGGAAACCGGGTGATATTTGGGCTTTTGGTTGTATATTATATCAAATGATTGCTGGTAAACCCCCATTCAAAGCCACTAATGAATATTTAACTTTCCAAAAAATTACCAAATTACAATATGCTTTTAGTGCTGGGTTTCCAATGATATTGAGAGATTTAATTAAACAAGTACTTGTGTTACAACCTTCAAGAAGAGCAACTGTTAATACCATTAAAGATCATTATTTCTTTGAAGGTATTAATATTGATGATTATAATCAAGTATGGTTAACCGAACCTCCTGAATTAGCTCCATATAAAATGTCGGCAAAATCAATGATGAAAGTTCCTGAAATGTCTAGATCACAATCAAATCAATCCATTGCTGTTAAAAAGCCTCAAAATAAAAGAGATCAAACCAGCCATAGTAATAATAATGGTAATGGTAATGTTGGAGTGGCTAATAAACGAATGGTTAGTGATTCAAATGGTGGTAGATCAGTTAATCCAGCTACAGTTGCAGCATTTGTTTTGAATAAGCAAGATGATTCACCTAATGGTGGTGGGGTGAATGAAGATTATGTAAGCTCTGATATGCCAGAAACTCCTACAGATGACATAGAACATCACTTATCTAAAGTTCCTTCTAGTAATAGTAATAGTGGTACCACTCCTAATTCATCAAGACATCCATCATCATCAGCACATACTCCAAATGCTGAGTATATTCCAGGGACTAACATTTTAAGACCTACAATCAATTCACTTCATTCCTATAGATCAACATCAAGTGTTAAAAAGAAACCTAGTAAACCCAATAAACCAAAAAGCCAAACCCTTGAAGTAACCCCGATTACCCCTTTAGAAACTGCTTGGGGTCAATATTTGAATCATCCAGACGAAAGAATATTAAAAATTGGAGCTGTTATTGCTTGTAAAGTTAGTACTGACTATTTGGAAAGAAAATATAAAGGACTTTTGCATGATTCACCATTAGGATTTCAAAATAGAAATCGATCAAATTCTAGTTTTTTAACTCATGTAGTTAATGGGAATGGAACTGGTTTAAGAAGTGGACAAAATTTACCTGAGGGAATCGAATTAGATGAAGGTGATGAATCTGATGCTATTAAAGATTATTATTTAGTTGAAGAACTTCCACCACCACCAACATCCTCTTCTAATAGTGAATCTAATGAAAGTTCAGTTGCTAGTAAACTGAGTAAGTTTTTCAAAAAGATTGGATTATCAAATAATAAAGAGAAGAATACTTCTAATGAACCTATAACTCAACATCCATTAGAAAAACCAAGAACGTGCAGTATGCTTATAACTAGCCATGGTAGAGTATTAATATTTTTTAGAAATGATCCAGATGCTGATTATAGATTAGTTACGGAAATTAGGTTAAATCATGGACTCATTCGATTTAAAGAAGTGGTATCAAATTCCAATAATAAATTACTGAAAATTATCCCTACCACGGGATTATTTGTTATTCAATCGAATGAAAGTTCATTCACATTTGAAGTTGAAAAATATGAAATTAATGGTTGGACTGAAACTTTAGCTAAATCCCAAACTAATCAATTTGAAAGAGTTAAATTAGAAAAAATGGAAGCTGAATCGTTCACTAGATCAAAAAGTCAAAGAATGGGATCTCCTAAATTAATGGAATCACCAGATATTACCAGATCAGTAGAAGAAAAAAGGGGTAGAAATAGAGTAAGTGCCACCAAACATAATAATAATAATAATAATATTCAATCATCATCATCATCATCAGCAGCAGCAGCACGTCAAAAGAAAAAAGATACTATCAGTCCAAATCATTCTAAATCACCGCCACCACCAGGAAGTGGATCAGGAAAGCATGGAAAGAGTGGTATGTTTAATAGTAGATTAAAAACTAAATCATCAATTAAACGAAAGCCACCACCACCAATAACATCACCCCAATCAGGATCAGGATTAGATATGTCAACCGGATTGGGTAATACTATTGATGGAGGAATGTTGCATGCAGCACAATTGGCTGTGTCTAATAATAGTCATCAACCAATCACTGATAATAGAAGATCAAGTTTTACTAAAGAAGATAGACCATCACCTACAAATGCTACCCATTATCCAAAGAGAAAAGTTAAAAGCCCACCACCTTCAAACTCACATTCACATTCACATCCATCAGCATCATCACCTGATTCTAATCCAGCTATAACTTCGAAGAATTCTAAATTTTTAGCTAGAAGTCAAAGAAGTAAATAGGTTGTAGGTTGCATTTTTGTAGTATATCAATTTATGAAACAAGAAACAGCAGTCACATGGTCACATGATCCATAGTCGAGTCGCTCTCTGTATGGGTTCCTCTCCTCATTAATGCTCCCTCACCCTCTCTCTTAACAAACTCACCACTAACAAAAATATAAAGAAGGGGCGTGCGAATATTGATTACTGGCCAGTTGTTTTGTGTAACTAGTTGCTTTGTGTAACTTTTCACTTTTTTTTTTTTCATAGCGAGCCATCTTCATACAAAAAAATTTTCAGATAATTTTGCAAACTCTTTCAACCAAGTTTTAATATCGATAAAAATGGTCAAATTTGTTAAAGCAGGTAAAGTTGGTATGTAAAACCTTTAAATGATCCAAAGGATCCTAATACATATGTTATGTGATTTCCCAACATTGTCAAGAAAGAAAGCCAGTCGATGGTGGAAGGTGGTGGTGAAGTGAAATGGATAAAGTGAATTGTAGATGAAAAATTAAAAATAAGAACTGATTCATTTTTCTATTGGGCAAGTATCCATGAACAATTATATCAAAAGATATCTAATAGTCTATCTAAGCAACCAGATGTTTTTGATTATGACTAGGATAATGACCTGAAGAAAGTAATAAAGGTCGTATGACCCCCTCCTTCTCATCCTCACTTGATCAACCAACCACCATTTTTTTTTCTTGTTTTGTTACGGAAACCACTACTAGTTAAATAACTCCCCCATAATCATAACCAATAAATACTAACAAGTAATCTAGCTATTGTTGTCCGTGGACGTTTCGCTGGTAAAAAAGTAGTCATTGTTAAACCACATGATGAAGGTACCAAAGCTCACCCATTCCCACACGCTATTGTTGCTGGTGTTGAACGTTACCCATTAAAAGTTACCAAAAACTTAGGACCAAAAAAGACCGCCAAAAGATCTAAAGTTAAACCATTCATTAAAGTTGTTAACTACAACCATTTAATGCCAACTAGATACTCTTTAGATGTTGAAGCTTTTAAATCTTCTGTTACCTCAGAAGCTTTAGAAGAACCATCTCAAAGAGATGAAGCTAGAAAAGTTGTTAAAAAATCTTTTGAAGAAAGATACCAAGCTGGTAAAAATAAATGGTTCTTTACCAAACTTCATTTTTAAGATAATAATTCTCCTTTAAAGCTTATTTTGGGGTTTATAATTAACTAAAAATTTTATATATTTTTATCAATGCATTGGGTTTAAAAAAAATCAATACACAATTTTTTAATGATTCTTTTTACCTTTTGTGTAGTTCCTTATCTCATGTATATTTACTTGATGTATCTATAATACTACAAAGTTATTCGTAAGATTGAAGGGGGAGTGGGGATATGTAATGTTAAATTCTCTAAGAGTTCGATGGCATTGTGGTGTGGTAGTACTCATTTTGGTCTCACGATTTGACCCATTGTTGGTGACTCAAAAGTGCGGATTCTTTACACATCTTGACAGATTTTATAATCCTCATCACAAGTGGTAAGACTATATATACCCACCCCATTATCCACCCACATACCCTCTATTCCTTCATTAAAATGACTGAAAAAGTAGAAGAAGGAGTTAAAAACGTTACTCTTGACTCAAACGATCAAGTTGTTACTCCTTGGGAAGTTGAAGGTGCAGTTGTTGATGGAGTTAATCAAGGAATTGATTATGATAAATTGATTAAACAATTTGGAACTAAACCTATTACTACCGAGACTTTAGAAAGATGTAAACAATTAACTGGGCATGAACCTCATCCATTTTTAAAAAGAGGGGTCTTTTTCAGTGAAAGAGATTTTAGTAGAATTTTAGATTTATATGAACATGGTGAACCATTTTTTTTATACACTGGTAGAGGACCATCATCCGATTCTATTCATTTGGGTCATATGATTCCATTTATTTTCACTAAATGGTTACAAGATGTATTTGATGTCCCATTAGTCATTGAATTAACTGATGATGAAAAATTTTTATTCAAACCAAAACTTACTATTGAAGATGTTCGAGAATTTACTAAAGTTAATGCTAAAGATATTATTGCTGTTGGATTTAATCCTGAAAATACTTTTATCTTTTCTGATTTAGATTATGTTGGAGGTGCTCTTTATGAAAACATTGTTAGAGTTTCAAGACAAATTACTACCTCTACTGCTAAATCAGTATTTGGATTTCAAGATAGTGATTGTATTGGGAAACTTCATTTTGCTAGTATTCAAATTGCTACTTCATTCCCATCTTCATTTCCTGATGTATTAGGATTACCTGCTAAAACTCCATGTTTAATTCCCTGTGCTATTGATCAAGATCCTTATTTTAGAGTTTGTAGAGATGTGGCTGATAAATTAAAATTTTCTAAACCTTCCTTAATTCATGCTAGATTTTTCCCAGCTTTACAAGGGGCTACTACTAAAATGTCAGCTTCTGATACTACTACTTCAATTTTTATGGATGATACTCAAAAACAAATAGCTAAAAAAATTAATAAATATGCATTTTCTGGTGGTCAAGCTACTGTTGAAGAACATCAAAAACTCGGGGGTAATCCTGATATTGATGTAGCTTTCCAGTATTTATCATTTTTCAGTTATGATGATGAAAAATTAGCTTCCTTGGCTGATGGTTATAGAAAAGGGGAAATATTATCTGGACAAATGAAAAAAGAATGTATTGATGTTATTAGTAAATTTGTGAAAGAATATCAAGAAAGAAGAGCTGTAGTTGATGATGAACTTTGTAGTCAATTTATGACTCCTCATAAGTTAGCTTCTTCAACTAAAGAAAGATTGGTGCCAGCTAAACCAAGAGAAGCTAAGAAGTAAAATTATTCTTTTTAATTATCTAAATATATACATTTATATACATTACAACCCCATACAAGATCTAAAAGACCATTATTCTATTTTGTTTCAAGAACAACTTATTAGTTGTTTAACATTCTCTAGAACAAACATTAACTTATTAAAATCTTCATCATTAGTTTGATCACCTTTACCAAACCATTTAGATCCAAGTGATAATATAACACATTTAGGTTCAGTTAATGATTTTAAAAGCAATTTCCCGATTTGTGTAGCTATGATTTCAACTTTAAGATTCTGATGATCTCCTATAATTAGTTTAGGTTCAATTCCTAAATTATCTTCATTGTCTTCAAAATTTGATAAATTTGAAAGAATATTTATAGCTTGTTGAGAATTTAATGGTAATTCAAACGTAGTATCTACTATGCCTTGTACGGAGATATTTATAATTATAGTATCGTCAGCTTCCACTTTATGGAATATTATTTCTGTGTGATCATTATCAGAATATTGTTTGGTAAATTGAGTACTAAACTTAGCTTCCATGGTATAGGATTAGTTGATTGATGAGAATGTTTTTGTCAGTGTTGGAAATGCAAATTTCGCATTTCTGGTTGCACGAAGAAAGCTGAATAGAAGTAAGAGTTGATGATGGTATTTAAATTCATCTAAGTAAGTAGATTTCATTAAACTAGAGTATCACATACATACAACATACAACTTCTATGCACCCTTGGACTATTTGACCCCCTTCATGTCATTGGATGTATTGTACGTTATATATAATTTCTCCGTTCATCTCTCCTTTCCTCCCAAGTCTCTAGTGCAAAAAATCTTAACCCCGGAATTGTTCCGTTTCTTTTTCTTTTTTTGCATCCATTTGAATCGGCTCTCAGAAATCCTCACAACAACTATGAACACTAATAAGAAACTGATAGAGCAACAAGTACAAGCGGTCCATGCACTTGTCCCTCTATATAACTAACATTAAATTACACACATTGATTACAGATGTTTACAGATGTTCTAGTTTATTCCAGATCATCCGTTACTAAATATTACTACCCCTACTGATGCTAACTAAGTTCGGTCATTAGTAATGATTTGGTTATATTAGTTTTCCCGGTACGCACGCACACAATCAGTCGAACCGAGAATCAGTGATATGGCTGAAAAATTTTAGACCATAGGATAATATATAAAGACATAAGGTTCACCACCACCCAAGTTATATAAGTATCGTTACCACAAAACCATATAACCAAAGAAGCATAAATATGACATCAGTATTCACTCCTATACCAGAAGCACTCGAAGCCTTTAAAAATGGGGAATTTTTAATTGTTATGGATGATGAAGATCGAGAAAATGAAGGAGATTTAATTATAGCAGCAGAATTAATTACTCAAGAGAAAATGGCATTTTTAGTTCGTCATTCTTCTGGATATGTATGTGTACCATTATCAGCCGAAAGAGTTGAAAAATTAGAATTACCACCAATGCTTGCTAATAAAACTGATAAACATGGAACTAACTATACTGTTACATGTGATTATGGAATTGGTACTACTACGGGAATATCTGCTCATGATAGAGCCTTAACTGCTAATAAATTGGCAAGTGAACAATCAAAACCATCTGAATTCATAAGACCTGGTCATATTTTGCCCTTAAAAGCCTCTCCAGGATTATTAAAATCTAGAAGAGGTCATACTGAAGCAGCAGTACAATTATGTCAATTATCTGATTTACAACCAGCTGGAGTAATTTGTGAATTAGTTAGAGATGAGGATGGGTTGATGCTGAGATTAGATGATTGTGTTAAATTTTCTCAAACTCATGGCATAAAACTTATTAATATTAAACAATTAGTTGAATATATTTCATAATCATAACGATGACCATCAATCACGTGACGCTTCCACAATCAAATTAACTGTTTATAGACATGGGTATATTTATATATTGTACTATATTTTACTATATTTTATTTTATTATATTTTACTACACATTACTCTATTGTAAGACTAATTGGACTCTTCTCTTTCCAGAGATCTCATCTTTTATAGATTTAATGTCTACCTTAACTTTATCAAATACCCCAATTTGTCTTCTATTTTTATTAAAATCAGTAAAATTTAATTCAAATTTTTCTTCATTATAAATGGCAGAATCAAGATCACCTAAATCTTCTAATTTAATTAACCCTTCAATTCCGAATTTAGGTACTAATACAACAATACCATTATTAAAACATTTAATAATATAACCTTCTTGAACTGATTCATTTTGTTTCATAACTTGTCCAACATAATATTCAATACTAGCTCTACCAGCAAATTGAGCATTTCTATGACGTCTATTAATATTTTTAACAATTAATTCCATTTTATTTTTATCTCTATGACTTATAGCTAAATCTTCATATCCAATAGCTCCTGCTAATTGTCTATGTACGATTATATCACAATATCTTCTAATTGGTGAAGTAAAATGAGTATAAATATCAACTGCTAATCCATAATGTCTGAAATCTGAATATCCAAAAAATCCTGATGGGAAATATTCTGCTGCCATCATACATCTAGTTGACATAATTCTAATTAATGTATTAAAATATGAATCTTTAGGATCTTGACAATTATCTAAAGAATCTGCCAATGCTTTAGAATTTTCCAAAGAAATATGCATTCCATTTTTACGAACATTTAACATATCATTTAATTGTTCAAAATTACTAGCTGGTGGTGATGCATGTCTTCTTAACATAGCAGTTTGAGGATATGAATCATAAATCTTTCTAGCAACAGATATATTAGCGAATAACATAAATTCTTCAACTAATGAATTAGTATCAAATAATTGTTTAATTTCAACTTCACCTGGATCAGAAGTTTCACTATCCATATGAACTTTAACTTCTGGAGATGCTAAATTTAATGCCCCAGCATTTAATCGTTTTTGTTTTAATTTCTTTGATAATTTCAATAAAATTCTCATGGAATTAGTTAATTCATCATTCTTCAGGGTATCATCAATTCTCTTTTGAGCATTTTCATAAGAAAAGGCTTCTCTTGATTTAATGATAGATTTCATAAAATTAACATTAACAATATTAGCATTTTCATCAACTTCCCAAATTACTGAAAATGCAAATCTATCAACATATGGTTTTAATGAACAAAGGTTGGTCCCCAATAACATTGGTAACATATCAATTCTTTTATCAACTAAATAAACTGAAGTACCTCTTGAAGCCCCTTCTTCATCCAATGGAGTATTAGGTTTAACAAAATGAGTAACATCAGCTATATGAACCCCTACTTCATAATTCCCATTTGGTAATGTTTTAGCATGTAAAGCATCATCAATATCAACACAACCTGGTGGATCAATAGAACATACCAATTTATCTCTTAAATCTTTTCTTTTACTTAATTGTTCATCACCATCATTAAGATTTTCTGGGACTTTCCAATTATCTCCTTCTGGTGGTAAACAGTTTAATACATTAGTAGCAAATGGTCTATATTCGACATCGTGTTCTAATAATAATGCTTCTGTTTCAGCTTCAACACTTTCAATATCACCTAAACATCTTACAAAATGACCATGAGGATATTTAGAATTAGCATTCCATGAATCAACGGAAATAACAATTCTTTTCCCTAAAAGCTCTTTAGCTCTTCTGGTTTTAATTCGAACTTTAGGTAATACATTATCCATTAATATCACATAACAATATCTTGAAGAGTTCCCACTATCTTCTTGTGATACAGAATTTGGAGCAATTTGTCCTACATAAGCTCTCCAAGATCTTCTCATAATTCCAACAATTTTGGCAGTAGGTTGAAGCCTTTTTTCATCATCAATAGCGTTGGGGTTAGGGTTAGGGTTATTAGTTTCAGATGATAAAGAGATTGCTTTAGAAGCTTCTTGAGCTAATAAAAGACGTTCTTTATCAGGAATAATACTAGTATTATCAGTAGAATCATCCTCATCATCAGCATCTGGATTATCATTATTATCAATAGTATTTCCTTCTACAATAGTAGAAGATGGAGCCCTCCATTTATTTTTAGGCAATAATTCCACCACTACCGAATCTCCATTAAATGCACGATTTAAATTTTTAGTCCCCATAATTAAAAGAGGTTTCTTAAAATCAGAAACTTGAACAGTACCTTCTAAAAAGTTATATCTAGAAATATTCAAAATTCCTCTAAATAAAGTTTTATTCTTTAATCCACCCATAATTCTAGCTTCAGAATAGTATTCTTGATATGACATTTCATTACCAAATTCAGTAAATGATTTATTATCATGAGGAATTAATTCTCGAAGAATATCTGCATTTGGTAACATTTCTATATAATCTGATAAAGATTTAGCATAAATTCCTTCTGCAATCGCCTTGTTTCTATTATCTTTATCATTACAAACAAATACTATTTTGATTTTATCCGATAACTTATTATCATTATTAAGATGTTGATCATACCAATTAACTACTTTTCTTATGGCTCTATCATTTTTATCATTAATAGATTCTCCTCTTTGTCTAGAAATATAAGTATTTTCATTAAATTCATTATGAAAAATTATAAATCTTTTTTCATCAGCTTTTACTAAAGTTCTTAACCTTTGATAAATGGGGAAGGATTTATTTCTTACTTCTTCTAAGACGGTTTGAGGAATAATCACATCATAAAAGCAATCGGGGTTTTCAAGTAAATCAATGGCTTGAAGAACAATATTAGTATCTAATACTAAATAATGTCTTTCCCCTTGTAATTTAGCTGGAACTTCTGATAAAGTTACGTTTGGAGTATTACCTTGAGGATTTTCTTGAACAATTTGAGAACATTTGGTACATAATTTTGAATAACAGATGATATCATCTCTTAAATAATGTTCTCTAACAACTTTTGTAGCACCTCCATGTCTTGACATAACAAAAACCTTGGAAGTGACGGTTAAGCCACTGCTTAATCTCTTTTTATCAACCATACTAATTGTTAATAATGGTTAGTTGATTAGGTTACAATGAATATATTATTACCAAATAAAAATCGCGATGAGCTCACCAAATACCTGTGTAGTGTAATCACCACCCACTATGATTGAATATGACAATTCAATAGTCCCCTTCATAAATCATGTTAGATATATATACATTTAAAACTAATATACACAGATAATATTAACCCTACTTATTAATAACAAACCGAGTCAAATCTCATCCCATCAAATCTCTCCAAAAGATCCATTTTTAATCTCATTTTTTAATTTTTGCATAACCAGTTTTTTAGAATCATCTAAATCTTCAACATCCTCTGATGATAACTCTTTAACGGCCTTTAATAAATTAATATGTTCAGGGCTTAACCGATCAATTTCTTGTTTAGATCTATTGATACTATATTCTGCAAGTTCGGGTTTAGTCAAGTTTAATAATAATGAAGTTTCAACTAAAGCATGGGCCAATTGAGGACTTGATTGAAGAAGTTTTTCCATTAAGACTGGATTAGTAGAACTCATATCTTTAGCTTCTTTAATCAACTGTTTAGCAGTATTTTGATCCAATGAACTAAGAGTATTTGATATAACTTGTGAGGTATTTTGATTAGGAAAGATTTGGATTCCTAATGGTAAAGGGGGTAGTTTCTCTTGTTCAGTCATTGTTTCAAAAGCATTTGGCTCATTAGATATTGAACATTTAAGATTTCTATTCCCAATAGAAAAATTATTTAAATTCCTAACTGCTGATGCTGCTGTTTCTGGATCTCCATATTTAACAAATGCATATCCTTTAGATTTCCCGGTGTTTGGATCAAACAATAATCTTAAATCTTCCACTGGCCCTATTGACTTGGCGATTTCCATTACTTGTTCTTCTGTATAATCATAGGGGATATTCCCTATATATACATTTACTCCATCCATTTTAATGTGGTGGACTGGAGGAAAATGATTATTTGAGATAATCTGACTTTTATATTTTTGGCTGGTTGGTTCGCACTGAAGAAAACTTTTGAAGAACCAAAGAAAAAAAAAAAATAAAATAAAATAAAACTGTAACTATAAAGGAAACTGGTAATATCTAACTCAACCAACCACCATGGAAGCTAAAGAAATTAAATCTACAGTGGCAAATTTAGAGAAATCCAAAGATGATACAACTGTATTGAAATTGTTAAACATCTTAAATGATGGGGTCAAACCCACTGAAAGTTTGTTAAGAGAAACTAAAGTAGGGGTTGCAGTCAATAAATATAGAAGTAATCTGAATGGAGAAATTAGTTCATTGGTTAAGAAAATGATTAGGAATTGGAGAGATGTTGTTCAAGCAGAAAAGAATAAAAAGAAAGGAGCAAGTGGATCGTCAGTTTCTGATAATGGAGGTACCCCAAAATCAACTTCTGCTTCAAGTACTCCAAAACCAGCATCAAGTCCTAGTACTAAAGATAATAAATTTCATGGTGGACCAAGAAACCCTAAAATAGATGGAATCAATACAGATATTTATGAAGATTCTACCAGAAATGCTAGTATTAGTGCTTTATATACAGCTTTGGCCATTGAACGAGGAGAATCTGGAGATCATATTTTAACAATTTCTAAAGAAATTGAAAGTGAAGTATTTAAAGATGAATATCTGAAAGTTAATGATGGTTATAGAAATAAATTAAGAACTTTTGTTATGAATCTTAGGAATAAGAAAAATCCCGAATTAAGAGATAGACTTTTAACTCGTCATATTCTTGCAGAAAATTTTGTTAAAATGTCCCCAAATGATATGGCCCCTGAAGCTTTAAAGAAAGAAATTGAAAAGTTACATAAGCAAAATCTTTTTGATGCTCAAGGAGCTACAGAAAAGAGAGCAGTTACTGATAGATTTACTTGTGGTAAATGTAAACATAAAAGAGTTAGTTATTATCAAATGCAAACTAGATCTGCGGATGAACCTTTAACTACATTCTGTACTTGTGAACATTGTGGTAATAGATGGAAATTTTCTTAGTTGAATTGATCAACTTTTTAGAGATGAGATGATTTGTAAGCATAAAGTGATAGAGTTCTGTGGTTTAACAGGGACATTTAGTTTAAGATGGGAAGGAAGTAGAGAAACAAAGATTCCCATTTTTGTAGTATATTAAGAGGTTATGATGATGATGATGATGATGATGATGATACGTTGTACTTATAATTTATATTATATTATTAAATAGATATAAAGAGGGATACAAATATATATGTAAAACTTAAATTAAATTATGGACTAGAAGAAGAAGGTGATGACGATAATAATAATAATAGGAATAGGAGCCCTATACAAATGAAGTATTCTTAGCTAAAAAGGAAATTAAATCAACCTTAGTAACAATTTGAACTGGTTTATAATCATCATCAGTTATAATGGCATTGGAATTAGTTTCAAAAAATTTATTAAGTAAAGATAATGGAGTTTTTAAAGTAATTGGTTCATATTTTCTTTTGGTGAAACCAGATTCTTTACTAATAGTAAAGGATTTTTCAAAATCAGCTAATTTTCTAAAATCAATCATTACTGATCTAATTGAATTAGTCATTTGAATCTTTTTAGCAGAAAGAGCTTTCAAGATAGATGATAAAGTAACAAGACCCACTAATTTACCATTTGAATTTAAAACTGGTAATTGATCAAACCCATTAGCTTGAAGTAAATTAAAGGTTTTTTCAACGGTATCAGCCAAAGTTACAGTGACCACAGGAGCTTTATCAGATACTAAATCATTGATAGTTTTATTAGCTAAAAATTTATCATGTTCAGTAGTAGAAGCATTAGAATCTTCCACTTCAAAACCATTAATTTTCATCCATTCATCATCAGCAAATTTACTTAAATAAGATCTAATAGAATCAGGGAATATAACTACAACTGTATCATCTTCAGTTAAATTCTTAGATACTTGTAAAGCAGCTTGTAAAGCAGAACCAGAAGAACCACCTACTAAGATTCCTTCTTCTCTAATAATTCTTCTAGCTAATTTAAAGGATTCAAAATCATCAGTTTTAATCCAATCATCAACCCAATCTCTACTTAAAACATCAGGAATAAAATCATAACCAATTCCTTCAACCATATAAGGATCAGAGGATTCATTAAGAGATTCAGGAACTGCTAATATAGATCCTTTAGGATCAGCTCCAGTTACTCTAATTTTAGAATTTTGTTCTTTTAAATATTGGGATACTCCAGTAATGGTACCACCAGTACCAGCACCAGCTACTAAATGAGTAACTTCCCCTTTAGTTTGTTCCCAAATTTCATAACCAGTTCCATAATAATGAGCTTTTGGATTAGCTTCATTAGCATATTGATCAAGAATAACTGCATTAGGAATTTCTTTTTCTAATTTTCTGGCTACTCCAATATGAGATTCTGGTGAATCAAATGCTGCTTCTGTTGGAGTTCTAATAATTTCTGCCCCTAAAGCCTTTAAAACTGAAACTTTTTCATTGGACATTTTTTCTGGTAATGTAATAATAGTTCTATACCCTTTAACAGCTCCTATTAATGCTAACCCAATCCCAGTATTCCCAGAAGTGGGTTCGATTAAAGTATATCCAGGTTTAATTCTTCCTGATTTCTCGGCTTCTAAAACCATGTTTTTAGCAATTCTATCTTTAATAGAACCTCCAGCATTGAATAATTCTACTTTAGCATAAATTTTAGCTTTAATACCTAAACTTTGAGGAATTCTATTCAATTTAACCAATGGGGTATTACCAATAAGTTCTAAGGCATTATCTACTAAAGGTGGAGGGACTGATGGAGCACTCATATTCTGTTTATGATCTATGTTGCGTGTTTGTAGGAGTGTGTGTATTAAATATGGGGATTTGATATGACAAGAAGAAGGAAGAGGGTGAAAAGAACAGGAAAAAAAAAATAACAGATGGTGGTGATGGCCTTATGATTTCTTTTTTATGCGATGCGATCTCGTAATCGAGTTCGGTTATTGAAGGTAACTATAGCTGCGAAACAAGGCTTAATTATATCTCTCTATTAGTACAATTTATTACTAGGGTGTCTATAAATCTCACTATACATTGATTATCTTACACTTTGTTACATCAGAATCTTGACCAGGGATTCCCTTTGTAAAATCAAATGCCATAAAGATTCCTTTTCTATCCACTACATATACTTTCCCTCCATCAGCAGAAAACGTTATAGTAGCAGCTTCAGTATATCTTTCAGCATTTGAAACTTCACCTAAAAGGACAACAATTTTTTTAGTTGAAGTATAAAGGTTTAATTCATAATTAGGGATTGATACTAAATAGATTCTTCCATCTTTATCTAAAAATGCTAATGCATCCCGACGAGGCAGAATGGTCACTTGATGAATTGAAAATCCAATTTCCAGAAATTTTAATACAACATCTGATGATTTAATATTAGTTATATTCTGATCATCATCATATTGATCAGGTTTACTTTGTAGACTACTTTCTAATGATATATTATCGGAAATATTCCGGTTATATGACGAATCAATATTTGACCCTTCGAGTCTTAACATGACTGGGGGTCTATTTTGTAATGAACAAAACGTTAATACTAAAGTATTAGGAATAGTCCCAAATCTTGCATCAGTAATTCCTTCATTATCCATCATTAATGCATCATCATCGGGATTTTCATCATCAGAATCATCATAAAATACCCCGTCTGATTTTTTCCTCTTTTTAGGAATACTTGAATCAGTCCAAATTAATCTTGGTTTTTTAAAATTATCGGATCCATTTCCTCTTAATCTTATTACAAGATAACGAGACTCCCAAATTGTACAACAAAGTAAATGAGTAGAATTAGCATTGAAATTAAGTAATTTGATTGGATCTCTATAAGGTATTGTAATAGTAATTGGTTCAACTGATCCAATAATTTTATCTCCAACAGTTGATCTTATAAGTTTATGTAATATAACAAAAGGTTGTTCTTTACCAGAAAGTCTTTCCTTTGCAGTAATTCCACATGCTATTAAGGGATAACTATTAGATATTGATATACATCTAATAGGGAAATTACAAATATACGTATAAACAGGTTTCCCCATTTCATGAGGTAATGAAGATTTAGAAACATTAAATACTCTCATGATCCCTTTAGTCCCAGATATTACTAAAAAATCATTACTTAATTTACAATTTAATTGTTCCCATTGGGATAGTTTCTTTTTATGATCATCAATATTAGTTGAATCATTAGATTGTGAATTTCCTGAAAAGTCATTTCTAATGATGGTTTCATGTCCATAATCTTGTTTTAAATTATTAAACAGATTCCCATATTCTCCTGACAGTTTCCCACAACATATAAGTATAGGTTTAATATCACTATCATTAATTAATTCATATAATTCCCATCTTTTCTCAGTTATTAATACAAACCTCGTCACTTCTTGTCCAGTTAAATGATATGTAAATGTATTAATATCACTACTAATAAACCTTGAGCTTTTTTTCATTACGGGATTTTTAAATGGATTACTACCAAAAAGCTTTCCTTGTTGAGTATGGAAAGCACTAATTTTCCGATGGAATGGGAAACATTTGCTAAAATTATACTCTTTTTCTTCACTTAATGTTGACCATATATAATCTTCATATTGAGCAGTCTTACTTTTATTTCGTTCATGTAATCCAGTGGGGCCAATAGGACCGGTAGGACCAGTAGGTCCAGAAGGTCCACCAGTACTAGTATGACCAGTAGGCCCAGTAGGACCAGTAGCACTAGTAGCACCAGTAGCATCAGTAATACCTGTACCGTCCCCTTCATTAGTCATACTATTATAGTCAACTGCCGGTGGTACTTTACCCAATGGGGAAATTGAATTAGGATACCCCATACTTGATGTAGACTTTGGTCTATGTGATATATCAATAGGCTTGACTTGAGAATTCACTTCAGTGGGGATTGATTTTGGTTTTCCGTTTTCTTCTTTAGCATATTTATAAAACAACCCAATCAAATCCATTTGTTCACCGGAATTTTCACCAAATTTTTCACCAATGGTATCAGTTGTTTTAATGCTTCTCTTGGATGATGATCTTCTAGACCTGGTGATATTACCTTCTGTTGTCAATGGACGAATAAGTTGGTATAATTCTCTCAATTGTCTAATAGGTTTCAATCCAATTACATCATGTGCCATACATTCTGGACATATATTAACTCCAGAGCTAACATGACATTTAAAATATGATTCGGAGACAACACATCCACATGAAAGTACTAATGCATCAGCAGTTAAGTTGGTAGGATCAAAACTTCCTGGGAGTTTAAGCAACGGTTCTAAGCTAGATATCTTTACTCTATCCATAGGCTTTGACTATTCTGGTATGACAATGGTTAAAGGAATGTTGTGGCGTAGCTCATATAATCAATTCCTATTCAATTGATTTAGTTATTTTGGTTATAAGTGTCTCAGTAATTGTTCTATCGTTTCCGTCAACTTTTTTTGAGTATTTGTCTTATCATTTCTCACTATCAATTTCTCAATTACGGTGACGATTTCGTCATTGATTTGGAGTGGCTGCTAGTGACTGAGCATCTCACACACCACTAGTATACAAATATATATGTATATACAACTATATATACAACACTCTACCCATTATATTAACCAAGTCATAATTAACTAAAGCCCTTATATAATAAATATCGTACCTATAATACCTATATAACTACACAAACCCAGTTAACCCATTAAAAATAAATTCATAACTTAATCTTCCAATCCCTAGAAAGTCAGCTCGATCGCTATCTAAACACCGCTTTCAACAACCATCATCTCTTATAACACGAGTATCTTCTTGTTTATCATTATCATTTATAGTAGCCACTCTGGTCATTGAAGGCTGAGTACCAATAGATTGGACCGGAGTTGAACACCTACTTTCTTCCAACTCTTTTATTGGTGTTTCAATGCCATTACCATTAATACCTTTAGACTTAAAGGAATTATCTTCATTAGTATCATTAATGGTATCACGTTTATCTTGAAAGTTGATTAAAGCAGCTTTTTTATCATCAAAAGCTAAAACTTTAGGGGCAGCACTACTTTGATCATTATCGTCTAATTTAACATTATTATCACACTTGTCAATAGCGATCATATTTTTGTTATCATCATCATCTTCAGGACTTACATCATCAACTCCATAATCGAAAAATGAGTAAACAGCATTGCAAAACCTTTTAACAGAAGATCCAAACGTTCTTATAATACTTTTATTATGTTCATAAGCTTCATTAACTGATTCATCAAATAATGGTTTTAATATCAACACTGATCTTGGACAAAGCTTAAGTTGATAAAGGCTTACAAATTCATGTTGATCATCAAAAGTCACTCTAGGAACAGTAGGACTTTGAAAAGCATATCTAGTGGGATGAAGTCCATCAGGTCTAGCAAATGATGGTAATGAACTAGATGGAACGATATCAATACCAGATTGAGTATCAAGCCACAGTCTTACTTCATTTAAAGTATTTGATCCATCGAATTGTTTTTGAATGGTACTACCGTCCAATAACCGAAATGAAAGAGTACATTTAGGTTCATTACATTTGGGGACCGATTCTGGTTTATAAAAATTGGTTGGAATAGTTTTGGAGTCATCATCATTATCCTCAGCAACATCCTCAGCAGTATCCTCAGCATCAATACTATCATCATTATAATCATATTTCCTCTCTTTAAATGGCGATATTCCTTTAACAGCACTCATAAATCCTTCATTTGAAAGGTCATCAAATGATGTAATCAGCCCTAATAACTTCCCATCTTTGACCATATAAATACTGGGAATACTCTTCATTCCAAACAACTGTACAAAATACTTGAAATCAAGCGTATGTTCTATCAACTTTACCGGCACATAATTGGACTTTATGATGTCTATTGTTTCATCATCAAATAACCTCTCAACCGTGTGATCATAAACATCAGACCTCTTAGTCACGAGAACCATTAACAGCTTATCTTCAGAGACAGAAGTCCTTGTGGCATCCTCCACAGACATATTAAATAAAGAATCCATCTTTTATGATTCTTTCAAAAAAAGAAGGGTTTTTTAACTGTGTTGCTATTATTATGTCAGACTTTTTGTTTTATGACCGATCGCGACTATGACTGGGGAGGGGGTGCAAATAACCTAATTTTTGTCTCTAGACATGTCACGTGATAATATAGAACAGATGTTTCATATACATATATGTAGCTATAGTAGTACATCTATATAATTAGGACTAGAATGAATCCATAAAAGCTCTTTGTTGATTAATATAGTTTGGAACAATCTAGTGAACTTCTAACCAACTGATAAACTGATCCTCTATAACTCAATGCTCCTCGTTAAGGCCCCTACTAGTTGGTGTGTTATCGGATCGCATTAAAAGTTCTCGAGATTTTTTTAAATTTTTCAGATTTAATCAGTGTTTTAATCAACCACAATGACAACAGAATTTTTAAATTATACAGTGGATTTGCATTTAAAAGATGGGACGAAATCCACCGGAAGAATTTCAGCGGTAGATACATCTCAAATAACCTTGAATGACGTTAGCCAAACTGCATTTCCTAGACAAACTATTCCTAGTGCCCAATTTAATAATTCATTAATTGCCGATTTAAAAGTGACTAAATTACCAGCAGAATTAGCGAAAAACCTCCAAAAGAAAGTTAAAGGGAATGGGAAAAAAGAAGTTAAACCAAAGGCTAAGAATAAAAAGGAGAATGGGATCTCTGAATTGGAAGATAATAAAGGAGTTAATGATGTTAAAGTATCTAATGATTTTGATTTTGCTGCTAATTTAGCCATGTTTGATAAAAAGACGGTTTTTGAAGATTTCCAAAGAAAAGATCAGGTCAAGCCTCAAGATCGATTAGTTGGACATAATAGAGCTGATAGTGTTAGAAAAGATCAAGATAAATTTAGAAATGATGAAATGGTATTAGAATCTAGTAGATCAGATAATTGGGATTTATTAGGAAATTCAGATAGAAAAGAAAGTTTAAGAAATGCTTCAATTACAGGAAGGTCAACTCCTGTCAATGATTTAAATCAACAACAATCGTCATTAAATAAGAATTATTGTTTAAATAATTTTAGTACTGGGAATAATATTCCAGTATGTTCACCAATTCAATTATTAGACATTGAAAGAATTGCATCTGAAAATTTAGGATATTCCCCAGCATTAATGGCCGAAGTATTTTCAGCTAATTTATCATTATTTATAACTCAACGAATTTTAGGTGGTTCAAGTAGATTAAATCCTAATAATCATAATCTTCCTCCTTTAGTAATTCTTTTAATTGGTAATGAAAGATGTTCAGTTAGAGCATTTTCTTTAGGTCGTCAATTATCTAATCATGGGGTTAGAGTGTTAGCATATGTTATTAATCAAGAAGTAGTGACTGATCAAACTTATGTTCAACAAAAAGATATGTTTCAACAAGCTGGTGGTAAAATAATTACTGATTCAGTAACTGAATTGATTGATATTTTAAATAACAAGCTTAGCACTCCAGTGGAATTAATAATAGATGCATTACAAGGTTATGATGATCATTTAGAAGATATTTTCTACGAACCAATAGAACAAGCTCAAATTAAAGAATTAATTCTATGGTGTAATCAACCATCTCAAGTTAATAAAGTTATGTCTTTAGATATTCCCTCAGGGATCGATGGAGGTTCTGGTACCATCAATAACCAAGCATTATCTCTTGGTTGTAAGTGGTGTGTATCTATGGGATTACCAGTAGCTGGTATAACTCATGCTTATAGAAATGATTATTTAAAGGTAGATGAAGATCATGAGATCATTCATTTACTAGTTGATATTGGGATTCCAAATAAAGTATATCAACAAAAATCTAATCTAAGAAGATTTGATAAGATATGGTATGGAGCTGAAAATGTTGTCAAGATGAATTTAGTTGAAAATTAATCTTTAGGTAATTTTATATAATTTTTTTTTAGGTTAATGTAATATTTAGTTTTGCAACTCAGACGCGCACGACTGTTTATTTCTCGTTGATGGAGTGAAAAAAATACAAAAAAATTACTTAGTTCAAATTGAGCATAAAGTAGGTGAAACTCAACATGTTTGGCTCTAATAAGGGACAAGGATGGGGGAATTCCACAGGATTTGCTGGATTCTCTCAAGGGTCTGGTGCTAATAATACCACAAACAATCCCACAAACAATGGTCTTAACAATTCTTCAACCACTACTGGTGGTCTTTTTGGTGGTGGATCAAGTACCAATAATAATGGTTCTGGTGGGTTATTTGGTAATTCTGCCAGTTCACAACAACCCAAACCTAGTCTATTTGGTAATTCTACCAATACCTCCCTGTTGAATCAGACCAATTCAAACAATCTTTTTAATAACAACACAAACTCCAACAGCCTTAATTCCAATAGTCTTAATACCAATAGTCTTAATTCCAATAGTCTTTCCAACAATGCATTTAATAATCAACCAGTTACAAACAACAAACAACCATATGTTCCTAATTCAGTATTTCAAGGCATAACCACCAATTATGAAATGCCAGAATCCATCACCGGTGATTTATTCAATGACAACAATCCTAAACCTAAATCATTATCCAATTTAACTACTAAACGAGAATCATCTAATGCCCGTGGATCTATTTTTGCTACAGTGGCTAGTAAATTGAACATTTTCAAAAAATCCAAACCTTATGATGGGATAGCGACTCAAATAAATGGAATCTTTGCTTCTAATGATTTTCCTAGTACTAACAGCAATATGATGATGAACTCAAAACCCAAATCTTTTAAGAATCGAGTTACTAAACCATCTGCATTATCCCTGATAGAATCTAAATCTACAAATGAAACCAAGAAGTTGATAATTAAATCAAAGCCTTTGAAATTCCATATGATAAATGCCGATAAAGTTTTAAATTCTAAAAGAAAACGAGTGTTACCTTCATTAGTATCATCAGATAAACTTTTAAAAGATGAGCCAAGTGATGATTCAGATATTGAAGGGTTTAATGATGATTTACCACAACCAGAAAATCGGTCTTCACATTCTAGATTAATGAGAGGTATCTCTGAAGAACCAGAATTGTCTAATAATGGGCCAAATAAATTATCCAAGCTGGAATTAGCTACTGGTGATTATTGGTGCTCTCCATCCATTGATACGTTATCTGAATGGCCATTGAAAGATTTATCAAATATTGATAATTTTATTATTGGTCGTAAAGGATTTGGTCAAATTGCTTTTAATATGCCTATTGATTTATCTGATATGAAAAGAAAATGTATTGAAGATAAAAGATCTCTTGAAGAAGCTTTATTCTTTGAAACAGTTGAGATTGGCTTAAAATTTGTAAGGGTTTATAAAGACGACGAAACAAAACCACCAAGAGGGTTTGGTATGAATGTTCCTGCTACTATAACTTTAGAACATATTAAACCTACCGAAGGAAAAGATTTAAGTTCATTTATTTATAAATTAAAACAGAAACAAGGAATGGAATTTTTAACTTATGATCCAATTGTATTCAAATGGACATTTAAAGTTGAACATTTTAGTATTTGGGGTTTAGTGGATGAGGACGATGATGTTGTTGTTGATAATCATAATAAGAATAGTAATAATAATATGAACAATGGAACTAATGCGTTTGGTTCAACTGGGGATGATCATACTGATGATTCAAGTTTTAATGATGAAGAATATTTGAGGCAGTTAAAGAGGAAAAAACTTAATAATGAAACAAAGGGATTGCCGGGAAATTGGGGTGTAACAGGACCCGATGATTCTGTTCTTAAATTTAAAAGAAATCTTTTAGACACTGAAATTGATTCTCAAATAGCTCAATTTAAAAGTGAAATCATCCCACTGAATAAAGTTACCAAAACTCAACAACCTCAACATCAATCAAATCATCAACCATCTAGTTTAGATGATGAAATGATCATGGATAATATAAATGAAAAACCAGCTTCTAATAATTTTGAATATTTAAAGCAACTAGTAAGTGTTCTTCCTACCAATGTAGATTTACTGGAAATTGTACAAGAAAAAGCATATGAACCCGAAATTAAAGATGAAAGTGCGTTCAATTCAATACAACCACGTCCTAATATTGCCATATCGGATGATTGGCTAGTTCAGTTAAAATTAACTAATGATTTAAATTCTTCATTAGCTGAGTATTTATCCAAACCTGGACCAAAGATTGAACAGGAAGGAAAGTTAAAATTTGATCTGATTGATGATATTTTATTCCATAAGTTTAATCAAAGTGCAGAATCTAGTAAAGAAATTTCAACTCCTCTGACAAATGAAGGTGAAGGAGAAAAAGAAAAAGATGAAGAAATAGATGTTCAAGTTCAAGCAAAACATAATCTTGATTTATGTGATACTAAAGATGAAACCATCAATACTTTAAAGCATATACTTGATAAATTTTTAGAGAAGTCTAGATTTGAAAAACGGGCTAATGGATTATTTAAAGTAGAGAAGAATAATTTAAGATTTGATGAATTTATAGATTCTTCTATTTTACCTAACAAGGTCATGAGTATTTTGGAACCATTATCTTCACTTTTTGATAAGGTTGAATTAGATAATGATGTGGATATGGATGCAGATAATTCTAGTAAAGACACTTGTGATGTAATCACTCATCTTGAAACTCTTAAGCAACGACAAGTTTTCAATGAATGGTTAAAGAAATTTAATGAATCAAAACTTCATCAACTCCTTCAAAATACCACCAATTGTTTTCAAAAAATCCTTTTATTTATATGCGTTGGTAAAATAAAAGAAGCTGTTCTGACTGCAATTGAAACCAACAATAATCATCTTGGTGTCTTACTTACTTTAGTAGATTCAAATTATCAAGGGTTTAAAAATGTTGCCAAATCTCAACTTTCTGAATGGACCAATAATGATTATATTCCAACGGATTTGATCAAAATCTATAAATTATTTGCAGGACAATCTGATGAAGTATTAAATGATTATCCATGGAGTATAAGACTTGCATGTAAGGCTGTTTTTGCTGAAGTTAATACTCCATTATATGAAATAATTCAAGATGTTGTGAAAAATTTGGATTTAAATAAACCAGATCATACTATTGATGTATTAAGGTTTTATTGTACTTTTAAAACAGAGGGACTTGATAAAGCCATAGAATATCTTGATAGTTGTCGGATTGATATTTCTATGAAATGGGTGATTCTTAAGATTATTGGTGGGGAAATTGATGATAATACTACCTTGAGATTTGGAAGACCCGTTGAAAAATTAGGATTATGGAAAGAGTCATTATACATTTATGCCCATCTTATTAATGATGGAATCGCTGATAAATCTATTAGAAAAGTTATTAATGAACATATCAAAGAAATTAAAGATGATAACACCAATATTGATGAAGAACGTTATTTAGTGAATACTTTAAGAGTCCCCAATAGTTTGATTTATGAATCAGTTGGTGCAGAAATGAACTCTGCTAAAGATTATTGGAAAGCCTGTCAAGCATTCATCACCGCTAAACTTTGGGATAAAGCTCATGATTGTATTATTCATCAATTAGGGCCAAGTACAGTAATATCTCAGAATCGTTCTAATATAAAACGATTACAAAGAATTTTCACTCAATTTCCTGCTGGTGGACAAGGAATACCAAATTGGCAGCATGGAGCTGGAATATTTGAAAAGTATTTTGAGATTTTACCTTATACTAAACAAGTAGGTGCATTTAAAGATAAGTCAAA
Organism: Yamadazyma taylorii; assembly: GCA_030583035.1. NCBI lineage: Eukaryota > Fungi > Ascomycota > Pichiomycetes > Serinales > Debaryomycetaceae > Yamadazyma > Yamadazyma taylorii. The sequence continues at coordinate 349,300 of JAJMHJ010000012.1, read as the reverse complement.
TACCATTGAATTTTTATTGGAGAATATTCCTCTTTTACCATTAAATGGATCATTAACATCAAAAGCTGCCATTTGTATAATTTCTAGAGATGTAGGTGACTTGGCTTTCAACTGTTCTATACCTGGTGCTAATAAAAGGGTACTTGATCTTCCATTAGGAGAACCAGAATTGACTTATTTTCGTGGTGATATTATATAATTAGATAGAGAATACTATATGTGTTAGTAGATGAAATAGATGAAGATAAAGATAAAGAACTGTTGAAAATGAAGTGCGCGCACCTAAAAACTGTAAGTGAGTGAGGCAGCAAGAAGGAAGCGAGAAAAAAAGAAAAAAAGAAACAGAAAGAGTCATTTTGTTAGTAATCATTTGAATCATTTGAATCGTTTTATTCACATAGTCTAATCAAATACAATTGATAATATGGCACCATCCGTAGTAAATGATGTTTCTAAGACTCAACTCAGTGCACCAGAGCCTGAGCATTGTCCAGGACCCGAATCTGAACAGGCAGGAAAGGAGGATGCTTGTAATGGATGTGCTAATCAAAATATTTGTTCTTCACAAATGCCTAAAGGGCCAGATCCAGATTTACCCCAAATCTCCAAAAGACTCAGTATGATAGATCATAAAATCTTAGTATTATCAGGTAAAGGAGGAGTAGGGAAATCTACCTTCACCTCGATGTTAGCATGGGCTCTTGCTGCTGATGAAGATATAGAAGTTGGGGCCATGGATTTAGATATTTGCGGACCATCACTTCCTAGGATGTTAGGAGCTGAAGGAGAATCTGTTCATCAATCAAATTCTGGATGGTCTCCAGTTTATGTAGCTGATAATTTAGGAATGATGAGTATATCATTTATGTTACCAGAGGCTGATTCAGCCGTAATTTGGAGAGGAGCCAAAAAGAACGGGTTAATCAAGCAATTTTTAAAGGATGTTAATTGGGGGGAAAAATTAGATTATTTGGTGGTTGATACTCCTCCAGGAACTTCTGATGAACATTTATCAGTTTCAACTTATATGAAAGAAACCGGAATTGATGGAGCTTTATTAGTATCAACCCCACAAGAAGTATCATTACTTGACGTTAGAAAAGAAATTGATTTTTGTAAAAAAGCTGGCATAAGGATTTTAGGATTAGTAGAAAATATGTCAGGATTTGTATGTCCAAATTGTCATGGAGAATCAAAGATTTTTAAACCTACCACTGGTGGTGGGGAAAAACTTTGTAAAGATATGAATATTCCATTTTTAGGATCGGTTCCTTTAGATCCTCGTATTGGTAAAGCTTGTGATCAAGGAGTATCATTTTTTGATGATTATGCTGATTCTCCTGCTGCTAATGCTATTTTAGACGTAGTAGATGCTTTAAGAGATGAGATTGAAATTTCTTTACAGAATCTTAAGATTTAAGATTGTTTTAATTATTATATCATGATTGTATTTACGATTTCATTGGGTTATAGGTTTATAGATAAAATATGAATAAAAGTTAGAATATAAGGTTTATATATAGTTTAGTTGGACTGTAGGATGTTATTGGTGGAGACACGTCCAGGCTCTGATAGCAGATGAGAACTATTAAAATTGATAGGGAAATATCACATACATAGATCACAAACGATTCAAGTATATGTCTAATAAAACATCCAACGAAACTTTTGAATACCTTAAGACGAATACCTCATATTCGGTTACCCGAATAGGGGCGTTATATAAAGATTTCCAAAGCTCCAAACAACTTAATCCTGAAGGATATGAAGCCAACTTAATATCATGGTATACCATATTTAAAGCCTTATTAACACATGATTTCTTTATCGATACAAAATTATCCATACCCCACAAAAATCCTTTATTAGAAGAAATGTTGACATTACCAGTCATTGGGAAACCATTAAGCTTGGATTTGGTCATTGATGAATTGTTAGCTAAACGATTGATAATACCAGTATCTACATATTTAAATTATGATTCTAATTTCAATACTTATATATCACCACAAACCAGTATGTTAACATACTTATCACCTTATCATTGGATAAATGAAGCTTCAAATTTGGGAAATCAAGTGATAAGACGATTTATTCCCACTAGTGAACGTTATATCATATGGACTAGTTTATGTGAATTTGGAAAGATATTTATGGATCATTTAAATGGATATATGAATGATGGCATTTATAGTAGTCAATTATTTGATGAACAATTACTATTACAATTCATATATAAACACATAACTACCAATTTTCTGTCGTTGGATTTAAAAATTCTTTTAAAATATTTGACTAGAGATACTCAAGATTGTTATACCAAACCCACAAAACATCAAGTTACAGTCATTAAATTCAATAAAGATTCAGACATAACTGATGAAGACATAGATATTATTCATATTAAAACCAATATGAATGAAGTAACTAAACGAATGGAGAATATTGAATCTAAAATCCAAGCTCTTAGTAAGAGAATTTCTATATATTCAGTTGAGAAAATAAGGAAGGATGAAACTATAAAGACATCAGTAATGAATTTATTATCACAGAAGAAGCATCTAATAAATGTTTATAAGCAGTCTTCATCAATTTATACTCAATTGAATGAAGTATTATCAAAAATTGATAGTGTTAGTTCGAATGTCAAGATCTTTAATGTATTGAAACAATCTTCTCAAACTTTGAAGGTTTTAAATTCTCAAGTAAATTTAGATGACATTGATCAAGTCAATTCTGAGATAAGAGATCAAATAGACATTGCAGATCAAACAACTGAAGCTTTGGGTAATAATACCAGTTACGAAGATATAGAAGAAGAATTTAATGATTTACTCGAACAGCAACAGAAACAACAAGAAACTGATCAACATCTCTTAAATAAATTAGAGCAGTTGAATGTTGATAATGGAACCCCAGAAGCACAACCCAAAGCAGAGCTGGAAGCACAACCCAATGAACAGCCTAAAGCAGAACCAGAAAATAATTCTTCGAAGAAAGTAAAACCACAAGAACTTCCTTTAACATCGTAACATCATAGATCAAAAATAACAAATATTTATTTTATATAATACTACTAACCACTATTTACGTAGAACAACTTGAACATTCCTGAATAATTCAAAGTCACTGAGTATTTAAGGGGTTCTATTATTTTATAAGATTAATTAGGATAGATCAAAATAGGAACAACAATAAAAAGAAAAAGAACAAGAACAAGAAACAGTAAGTCTCCTCAACTCTTGAATAAGCAAATACATGATGGTCTAAAAGTACTTAATTGAATACCGAGTATCAAGGATATACCCATTAACCTAATATTTGCAATATTTGTTGAGTGAGATTAAATAATTCCACTCTTGGATCATCAAATTGATCATCATTTGAGGGTATTTGAGACTGTTGAGATTGTTGAGATTGTTGAGATACCCCTAAATTCTTAATACCTGATAAAATTGATTCATTTTCTTTTATTAAAGCATTTATCTCATGATTATTAGATTCTAATAATTGTAAAATAGTCCAAAGAGCAATATGTTCAAAAGTGGCACTTTCACTTTGTAGAAATCTAATTAAAAATCCATAAATCCCATCATTAGGTTGTGACCAATTATTAAGAATATATTGCTTATGATCATCAGATACTCTAGAACATAAATTAGCTAAAGCAGCAGCAGAATTTCCACAAACTTCACCATTTTCACTAAAAGTTAAAGGAATTAAAACATCAATTATATGGCTTTCATATAATCTTGGTTTTAAATCATCAGCTAAAGCTAAAATGGCAAAACAAGCAGAAATTTCCAGTTGAACTGAAAGGGGGACATTTAATACCAAATCTTTACATTTATCAACGGCACCAGCAGCTAATAAAGCTAATCTATTTCTTTCACTTGATGCAGCTAAATTTCTTAAAGTTGAAACTGCATGACATTGAATTTCTTCAGAGTCTGAATAATCTAGTAAACTTACTAAAGGTTTTAAAAATCCAGCTTCAATAATTAAAGCTTCATTTTGAGGATGAATAGAAATATTTCTTATACAAGCAATAGCAGCTAATACCAAAGGTTGATGATTAGATGTCAATAATTGAACTAAATGAGGTAAACCACCAGCTCTAACAATCTCAACTTGATAACCAGAATCAGAAGCTAAATTTCTTAAAGCTAAAGTAGCTTGACATTGAACCCTTGGAGATGGTGATACCATTAATCCAACTAATTGAGCTACTAATTTAGGTTCAGTAGTAGATAATTTTTTTCTATTAGATTCATCAACGGCAATATTAGAAAGGGCAGTGGTACAATAATATTGAACATCAACATCTTCATTTGATAATAAAGATATTAATACTGGTACAGCACCAGCATTAACTAATTCTTGTCTATTTTCGCCAGAATGAGTCATATTTAATAAAGCCCCAGTAGCATTTCTTTGAACTCTAATATCTTTAGATTTAGCTAACTTAGTCAATGGTATAAGAGCTCCACTTTTAGCAATTTTTGATTTATTATCATCTTGAGTTGCTAAATTAGTAATACAACCAACAGCATTACATTGAACTTCAATATTAGTTGACATCATTTGTCTAATTAAAGGTTCTAATCCACCCATTTGAACTATCAAGATTTTGTTTTCATTATTCACCGCCAAATTCCCAAGAGCTCCACAAGCGGCTCTTTGAACTTCAGAATCTGAACTTTGTAATAAAATTAATATTGGTTCTAAAACATCTCTATTAACTTCTCGAACATCTTTTTCAGTAATTTCAGCAAATGCTAGAGCAGCACTTCTTTGTAAATCAATATTTTCAGAATAAACTAATGTGCTTAAAGCTCTTAATGGACCATTACTGAAAAAATCGACATCTGACCGATTTTCTAAATATTGTAATAATGCAGAAATAGCTTCTCTTTCATTTTCTGCCAATAAAAGTGGAGGGTATTTACTATCACCATTACGTGAATTTAAACAACTACAACAAGCTCCCATTATATATGATTAATGACAGTAACAAATATGATAGTAGTAAAACAATGGTAGTAATAACGATAGTAATAACCAGTTAAGTTAATAATAGACGGGTGTCAGACAAGAAACAACTCCGAAATAACAACCGATAATGAATTGAATGATTGAGGAGATGGAAACAAATCTAACAAGACCAGTCAAATTCAATTATTCTATGATAACAAGAGTCTTATTAGGAATGATTGTTGTATAACTATAGGTTTACACGGATGTCTGTTGAATTGAATAGTATCCTTATACTTTCGTGTATTTCTTCTTTTTGTATGACGATAAAAAAAATCCTTCGCATTTTTTCCTAGTCTTGTTTTAATTTATTGTGAGGGTTCTTTGATGCCGCACACGCCGATTAAGATAAAAGAGAGACAATCAATCTTCAACTTATATTATGTCTTATATCTTACGTCTTATATCTTACGTCTTATATCTTACATCTTATCTCTTATATCTTATATCTCTTACATCTTATATCTCTCATCTATTACATATCTATAAACAGTCTATTAAACTTTAACTAACTTGAACCCAGCGTATAAATACCTGGAAGAAATAGCACCAATAGTTCCAGCTACGGCCATCACCGCTACAAATATTACCAAGTTATCAAAACTTTTGGCTGACCCACTAGCTATAGCCCCTCCAATTGGAATTCCCACTAGATCACCAAAACTAAATATAAAAAAAGCAGTACCAGTCCGTTTAGCAAAATCTTCAGTCTTACTAATTTGTCCCACACAAGCTGGTGATAATGATAAGGTAGACCCTGAAGTAAACCCATAAACCCCAGCGAATATAAACAATCCTGTTAATGTATGAGATACATAAGGATTAATCCATAATACTAAAATAGCAACTGATGACAGAATGCAGATTAAACATAGCATATTGAACCGGCCATAATAATCAGCTATAATTCCTGGAATTAATCTTCCTGGTATTGATAAACAATTGAATGTTAAAATTAATAAATAAGAATTAGATTCACTAAACCCATGAGCCACTGAATATGATGTTAAAAATACCATAGATACCAAAAATGCAAACCCTTGTCCTAATAATGAGAATACTAAACAGGTATAAATCTTATCTTTAAATACTCTGATATCAACAGAAGTTAATATTTCCATCAAAATCAGAGGTTTTTTCTTTGTTGCAACCAGGTCATCTTTTGCATCATCTAAATTAGGTTGATTATTGGGTTTAACGAATACACTTCGACGATCTTTAATAAGTAACAAGGAGACACACAGTAATCCAAATACTATTAAAGTAGCAGCTCTAATGGTCCAACCAAATCCAATTTTTGGAAATAATGCTCTGTACATCACAGGAAATAATGCCCCACCTAGTGCCCCACCAATATATGAAATCCCAATAGCTTGACCTCTTTTCTTCAAAAACCAATGGGATAAAACACTAATATTCAGACAAAATACTAAACTAGATCCAAGGCCCCCTAAAATACTATAACTTAAAATAAATTGATAAGTTTCATGAGCCCAAGATGAACATAAGAATCCTACCGTACTCATTATCATTCCAATGACTAATGGGATTCTGGCTCCGACTCTATCAAAAAATGGCCCTATTACCAATAAAGCTCCAAATTCTATAAATGAGTTAATGGAAAAAATCCATCCCACTGTAGACGTTGGTACATCTACTAATATATGATCCAGAAGATACGATTGTAATACTCCACTGGAATTTATAAATGCTAACGATGCTATCATCCCACAGAATGATCCAAATAATACGGTATATGCTTGTATACCACCTTCTGGGAATAATTCCGGATTGTCCAATGTTGGCATTTCACCATTTTCATGATCAGGTCCATTACCATCAGTATTTCTATCATTATGGTCATTGTAGTTCTCAATGGAGCTGTTATCCCATCGATCTGTCCCCATTCCTTTTGATGTTTCCTCCGCAATGGTCTCTTCCAGTTTATGTTCTATCATTATCTATGCACATATACATATACCATATGTGACATGCAATATGGGAATGAGCCCAATCTTATACACAGATTTATTCTTAGAGAACTGAAAAATGGTTAAAAAAAAATGGCTTAAAAGTCGCAGCCGTTTGATGTTTTATAGTGCAAGCGCAGCATCCGAGTACCGATCAATCTCATTAAATATCGGAACTTGTCCATAGGGATTGCAACAATTCTTATTAAGCAAAAACATCCCAATTAGTTCCAAGGGGTTTGGCTTTGTGTCACTAGTTGAAAACCCTAAAGGCATACTGGTGGATTGTTAGATATGTCATATATGGTGCATGGATAGTACGTAGACAGTGCATAGAGAGTACATAGACAGTGCATAGAGAATAGAGAGTACATAGACAGTACATAGACAGTACATGGGTTCTTCTATAGTTACCATACCCATCATCCTATCCCACGAGTTCCAAGAAGCAAATTTGTTTGTTATCAGACTGTTTTGGTAACTATTGTATACCACTTCTATAGAGGTACCCTCTAACCCTCATCTTAATACAAGCGCAAATTAGCTGATGAGATAGCGGGAAAGCTGCAAAATTGCCTAGTTGGGACCGAAGGAGGGAAAATTAATTTTCCTTGATAAGCACTGGGAACGAGGAACGAGGAATTTGCTCATGTCTCAGCTTCAGCAGTGGCATCGCTGGTGGGCCATGTTAACCCTCATTTGTTCCCTTCCCTGAGGAAATCCCTGAGGAAATCCCTTCCGGTGAACGCGTACTTGGCAACAGATTGCACCAAAGTCACGCGTGGTCCTATGGGAGCCTCCTGGTTCTGGTTCTACGGGTCCACCGCTCTTCCCGTAAAGCTCTTACCCATAAGAACTGGTTATTATTTTTCAGCAGCATGCAATGAGCTGATTCCATAGTATTTATAACCAACTTTGTTACTCTTTACCATCTAGACCACTAGAGCACTTATTCTATCACCGTTATTTATTTTCGTTATCCTTCCCCCCCCCCCTCTTTACTCCCTTTACCAGGCTTGCAATTATTCCTAGTTTTCAACCACCCCCGGCCATTTTGTGTAATTTTTCACTCGGTGCGGAACCCTCAGAGATTTTTCTGTTAGGGTGTCACTCAACAAGATTGAAATTATAAGGGACTTTTATACGGTATTACAGGATATAATATCAAATAAATTCTAGAGAATATTGGGTTAATTGCTTTGTATCCAACTATTTCTTTTAATCTGATTCATTGATTACCACCATTGATTAGAATTTTATATCTACCGAAATAAGTCGATTGCTGAATAGTTAATAAAGGAAATCTTATAATGGGGATCAATAATCCAATTCCAAGAAGTTTAAAAAGTGAATCCAAAAAGGCCGCCAAGGTTCTTTCGTCGTTTATTAAACCAAACCAAGTGGCAGGACCCGATCAAATTATACCACCAAACGTATTAAAAAATGCCAAGGGGTTAGCAATTATAACGGTATTAAAAGCAGGATTTTTATTCTCTGGTAGAGCAGGATCTGGTGTTATAGTGGCTAGATTACCAGATGGAAGTTGGTCAGCCCCTTCAGCTATTGTTACAGCTGGTGCAGGAGTTGGGGGACAAATTGGTGCCGAATTGACTGATTTTGTATTCATTTTAAATAGTAAAGCTGCTGTTGATTCATTTGCTCAAATGGGATCAATTACTTTGGGGGCTAATATTTCTGTAGCTGCCGGTCCATTAGGTAGAAATGCTGAAGGGGCAGGTACGGCATCATTACAAAGTGCTTCAGCTGTATTTGCTTATTCTAAAACCAAAGGATTATTTGCAGGGGTTTCATTAGAAGGGTCTGCTATTGTTGAAAGAAGAGAAGCTAATAGAAAATTTTATGGAGAAAATTGTAAGGCTAGATATATTTTAAGTGGTAGAGTTGAACCACCTCCAGGTTGTGATCCCTTATTAAGAGTTTTAGAAAGTAGAGTTTTCAATAATAGATTACCATATGATGATGATGAATTTTATAATGATGATTATTATGATGATATTCCTGGCATTGATGACTTTTCTGATACTACTTCAGAAGCCCCATCTTCAAGAAGAGGAGTGAGTGGTCGTCGTTCAAGCAGAAGAAGATACTCTGATGATTATTCTGATGATTATTCCGATGATGGTGATGATTATGGTTATAGTAGAAGCAGTCGAAATAACAGAAATAATATCCGTACTAATGCTCGTACTAATGGAAGAAATGGTAGTAGTAGTGTTGGTGGAGGGTCTAGTTGGGAAGATGATATTTATGATAATGGTAATATAAATGGTGGTGGTAGAGCAAGAGGTAATAGTGATATAGATGCTATGGGATCAAGGCTTGGTAATACTAGATTATCTAATGGTCTAAGCCCAAGTAGACCAAGTTCAACTAAACCAAACTTTGGTTCAGGTCCAAAAGCTAATTCTAATCAAGCCATTGCTTTATATACTTTTAAAGGTGAACAAGCTGGTGATTTATCTTTTAAGAAGGGTGATGTCATTGATATTTTGAAAAAGAGTGAAACCACTGATGATTGGTGGACAGGAAGAAATAATGGTCTTACTGGTATTTTCCCTGCAAATTATGTTGAATTGATCTGAACCTGGTGTAAGTCAAGCCCATAAGGTTTGAACAACAGAAACAAAAAGTCCGAAAAGAATAAAACCGAAAAACGAAAAGAAAAAAAAAAAAAAAAAAATCACGT
>JAJMHJ010000012.1:287377-339489 GCA_030583035.1 Yamadazyma taylorii | reverse complement strand
CCATATAACATAGGATCAAAAAAGTAAATCCAACAGATATTATCAAGACATCAACAGTAAGTACATATAATATATAACCGGTAGTTCAATTCGTTTCTCATTCAATAGATCTACTAAATGGGGATAATCATTGAGTATAATCAAACACTTCATTGATGAAATGACCTACAGACGATTTACCTTCTTCAAATGTTGGGTTATTGTGTCTAACTATAGCAGCTCTATGAGTTTGTTTGGTAAGACGTAATAAAATTGGAAACTTATTCCAATTCAATTCATTTAAATTCCGAATAATGGTAGTTTGATGATCATTTAATTTCAAATTAAAATCCCGGGTTTTCCCCTTTAGATCAACTAAAGTAAGGTTTTCTTCATTAGAGTTTGGAGCACTTCCAGACATTAATTTGGTAGTATTATGATAATTCTTATAAGAATCACTATTCATAGCAGCAAATATTGATTCAAAGAATTTTTCATTTTGATCTTTTACGGTAGCAGTAACATCAGTTTCTAATGAATGTAAAAATGATTCATTATTATTACTATTATTATCAAAAGACCCATCTTGGATAATATTTAAATGAGCTAAACTATTACCAGAATCTTTAAAGAAATTACTTACTCGAATATAATTACTAATCCGTTGATAAATTGAATTCCCCAATAAATAAATCCCCCAAAAGGGTGATATTAAAATAGCAGTAACAATAAGTTTAGCCCATTTCCATTTTCTCCGAATCGAACTTTTCCCTCTTGAAAATCGATCTTGATTTACATTATCATTAATATCACTTTTGAATTGAATAGGTTTATCAACATCAATCACTACTGGTTCATAGCCTTTAATGAACTCTAGTAAATAAGCACTAGCATTTTCATTAATCATCGACTTAAATGGATCTTTGGCGGATATCGAAGCGGTATACCATGCCGTTCTTTTATCGTTAATTACATTAGCATATAATGATAAGTGTTTAAAGCATTTTAAGGCTTTTATAAACGTTGATCTGGGATCTGACATCCATACTAATAATGGTAGTTTATTATCTTTACCACCGTCCCGTAAAAACATTTGAGCCCCTGTATGAGCCAATACTAATGGAGCCACAAAATTATAAACTTTTGTCCCCCAACTTGAACCAGGATTTAATACTCCCACATGAGGAGTACAGAAAGTAGTAAAATTAATTGGATCTCTTTGATCAAAATATCCTTTAGAGTATAAATATCCAACTGAATATCGTGATATTAACCCTCCTAATGAATATCCAACCATGGAGAATTTTACCACTTTCCCCTTTTCTTGTTCTAATCTATTAGTTTCAGCTTCAATTTCATCACTAATTCGTTTCCCATTAACATCTATTCCATCATAAGTTAAAAACCCCGCGTGTGATCCGGTGACATAACAGACAAGTTTTATATCTTTGGTTTTAGGGGCAATTTCTTGTTCGATTTGGGATTTTAGATAGTTCATATGAGAGGGATTACCCCAAAGCCTATAAATGACAGTTAGTAATAAATTCATACATGTTGGGGAGGGAGGAGGGTGAGGAGGAGGGGGAGGAGAGACAACTGATGTTAATGGCAACTCAATTCCTTGACGGATGAAGTCAATCCTCTATCACCTTAGATTATACATGAAATTACATACCCATGAACTAGTACTACCAAATGATAGTCCACCATAATATAATTGAGTTAGGTATAAATTAAGTTTACCCAACACTTAGACCATTTAATCACATTCGCTATGAGATTTATAGTAGTGCGTGTATATGCAGGGACATTAATGCTTGTGATTTGGTAAATTTGCAGCTATTGAGGGATAACTAATATATGGTATAATACATACACCTAGCATATACCTAACACCAATCTAATTTATTAATCTACTCTATCAATCTACTCTATCAATCTACTCTATCAATCTAATCTATATACATGATCATTGCAACAACTTGGAAAGAAGAATTGAAGTGGCAGTACTAACATTCAACGAGTCAACTATATTATCTTTTCCTACCCGATTCTTCTCAAGGTTCACAAAGAAATCAGATAAAGTTTTCAAATTTGTACGGACCCCAGATCCTTCACTTCCTAATACTAAAAGTACTGGAGCTTGTGATAATACATTACTTAACTCATTAGGATCTAACATCTTTGAACCCTCTTGTACGTCAGTAGTAATAATAGTCCAATCAGTTTGTTTGACTTGTCTCATGAATTTCAATCCATTATGAACTTGATAAATATCCATTAAATCTAATGCTCCTGCTGATGCTTTACTAGTCACAGGGCCTAATCTAGCAGAATTATGTGCTGGAGTAACTATAAAATCTGCTCCCAAAAAAAATGCCGTTCTAATAATGGCTCCAACATTTTGGGGGTCAGTTATTTCATCAAGATAAATCCCTACTGGATTGGAAGATTTAGAATTATTTCTAGCCAATGGTTTAGATATGGTAGTTTTGGTATTTAAGACTGGATTCCATATTTGTAATTCATATGTATTTGTATTCTTATTGATGTCCCCCATGCTTATCAACTCAGGTAATTCGAGTTTCCTAGTTTCTAAAACTACTCCGTTGTGAACTCCGTTATTAGTTAAAATATTAAGGTCATTTTTACTACCTCTTTCATCGATTTTGATTCCATACTTTTTAGACATGCTTATAATATCATTTAATTGTTCTTTCAGCTTATTTAAGATTAACCGATCATACAGATGTCTTTTTCTGGCTGATAAGGCTGATAATACTGAATGTCTTCCATAGACATATTCATTAAAAGGATTTTGATTTAATGGACTTTTATAGTCTTCATCCGGTTGGTTTTGGTCTTGCTTCTGTTGTTGTCTACCAAAAGATCTGGAGTTCTTAGATGATTGGTTACTTTTGGTCTGGGATAAATTTTGTTCTCGTAAACTTTTGGCTCTTTGTTGTCTTTCATTCTTTTGTTGCAACTTTTTCTTCTGATCATCACTCATGAATGAATATTTCTTTATGAAAAATTCATCTTTTGAAATGCCTCTTTTCTCCCATTCTTTTGGATGTTTTTTGGGTTCACTAGGAAAAAGCTTATCTATAGAACTCTTTTTAGTCTGTCTATTGGCATTACGACTCAAATGTCTTATAAAAGATTGGGTAGTATTAGAGTTAATCATGGTATTATTATCAAGTAGAGTTTGAATTTTTCGCAATGAGGTTCAAATTGATGAGATGGCCCATTGAGATGAGGTTGTATGAGACTTCATGAGAGACTTGTATGGATTGTATAACAGTCTATAATACATTGAAAATAAATAACTATAAACACTACGCTATCCTAACCCCACCAGATTAATGATATTAATGGTCATTGTATTTTAGGTCCTAGAATAATACCCCCTTGGTACTTGGAACTTCATCAGTTCCGTTACTAGAAATAGCTTCTCTAATAGCAATAGCCAAAGCTTTAAAAGCACTTTCAGCTCTATGATGATCATTAAATCCTCTTAAGCAGTCAACATGTAAAGTAATACCAGCTCCTTGAGCAAAACTTTCTAAAACATGAGGAATCATTTCACACGAAAGATCACCAATCTTTTCTCTTTTTAATCCTAATTCAATCACCGCATATGGTCTATTAGATAAATCAACCACTGCTCTACTTAAAGCTTCATCTAAAGGAGCAAATCCACTTCCAAATCTTTTGACTCCCTTGACTTGTCCTAAAGCTTTATGGAATGCAACTCCTAAAGTAATAGCTACATCTTCAGCAGTGTGATGATCATCTATATGTAAATCTCCAATACATTCAATAATCATAGACCAGCCTGAATGCTTCGCTAATGCGTGTAACATATGATCTAAGAATCCAATACCAGTTTGAACGTTTATAACTTGAGATGATGTTGATTGAGTAGCATGTTCATCATTAATAGTTTTATTAGGAAAGATTGATTTTTCTAAAGCGAGGTTCCCACCATCCAATGATAAGGCGATCTGGATTTTTGTCTCGTTGGTGTTTCTAGTGAATGTAGCAGTTCTGGCCATGTTTGTATGATAAATAGGATGTTATATTCAATCAGTCAATGACTCAATGACTCACTATAATTTTGGTTGAGAAAGCTCACTAACTCACTAACTCTCACTGACTCTCACTAACAACTCTCACTAACAACTCTCCTCTCACTAACATTTCTCTAGAGGCTGAGAAATCTGATACGAAATCAAATCGCACTCAATCTCATCAGTAAATCAACCCGTTAAATACAAAAGGGGTTATCACACAGTCTTTATAAAGGTGTCAACCATGAGTTCCACATCCATGTTTAAACGTACAGAGGTGATTGGACGAGGAAAGTTTGGTGTGGTATACAAAGCTTATAATAAACATACCAAACAAGTGGTAGCTATAAAGGTATTAAACTTAGATACTCAAGAAGATGAAGTAGCTGATGTTCAACAAGAAGTACAATTTTTAGGTGAACTTAAAAATGTGCCTAACGTGACTCATTATTATGGGTCTATTTTAAATGACACGAGACTATGGATTATTATGGATTATTGTGCTGGTGGATCAGTTCGAACTTTATTAAAAGCTGGGATTTTTGAAGAGAAATATATTGCTGTAATTACTAGAGAAACTTTAATTGGCCTTTCAGCGGTTCATAATATGGGAGTTATTCATCGAGATTTAAAAGCTGCTAATATCTTAATATCAAAAGAAGGAAATGTTCAATTATGTGATTTTGGGGTAGCTGCTAAGGTTACGGCAAATTCAGTTAAAAGAACTACTATGGTAGGTACTCCATATTGGATGGCTCCGGAAGTCATTCGTGAAGGTGATACTTATAATTCTAAAGCTGATATATGGTCTTTAGGTATAACTCTTTATGAAATTGCCACAGGAAATCCTCCTTATTGTGAAAAAGATGCCATGTGGGCTATGCAAATGATTTCGAAACTGACTCCTCCTAGATTAGAAGGTAGAGATTATTCAGCAGGATTAAAAGAAGCTATCGCTTTATGTCTTGATGAAAATCCAGATGAAAGGCCTCTGGCTGATGATCTTTTGAAATGTAAGTTTATTCGGTTCTATAGAAATCATTCTACCTTTATTCTTAAAGAAGTCATATCCCGTTATTTATTATGGAGAGATAATAACAATAGGAGAAGAGATTCAACTGCATTTGTAAGTCTTGATAAGGATCTAGAAAATGAACCACAACCTGAACATAATCCACGAGATGATAATAATCTTCAAGTTAAATGGGATTTTGATTCTTTAAGTAGTAGAGAATATATCATTGAAAATGATATTGATATAAATCAAGTTGAACATCAAATTGATTCTACTTATGATATGGGAGAATATAAACTTGCTGATACTTATAGGACCGAGCCAACTTTAAAAGTTGATAATAATGGTTCGATAGATACTCCTGATAATAACAATTATCCATCATCCAAAAATCAAACTATCGATAAAACTTCTAGACAAACTCCTGTACAAAATAATGAAATCCCAAAATCTTTACAAAGTTTATTTGAAGAATCTCCTGAAATATCTGCTCAACATGCGGGAATGTCAAGTAATTTTGAGCTTCCTCCACCTTCTTTAACTGGTCATCAATCAGAACAAAGAATGGAATCTCCCACTATTGAAATCCCTGATATTGATAAATTACAAAACTTATCATCGGTTACATCTGCTACTTCCCAAACTGCGTCACTGAATGGTCAACCACATCTTAATAAACCTCCTACATTACATCATTCACAATCGGCTTCCGGAAATTTGGAGACTAGATTTGCTTCAATTAATCAAAATGCCAATAGGGCCAGAAAGAAAACAATTTCCAATTCATATGGTAGTAATTCTAGTGCTAATTCTGGTGCTAATACTAGCACTAATGCTAGTACTGGTGCTGCTGGTGCTGCTGGTACCTCTGGTGCTGCTGGTCCTGCCAATCCTGCTAGTATTTCTAGTAGTGCTAATAATACTACCAGTACTAGTAACACTAGTAATAATAATAATAATAGTCATCTGACTGGAACTTCAGGTGATCCCGCTCAATATACTCCACCATATTCTTCATTAAACCATAACAAAAGTCCATCCCCTAAACCACCTGCTAATACTGGATTGATCAATAATAGTGGGACTAATTCCCCTTCAAAATCAATGAAAGCTTTACTGTCTAATTCTAATCCATCTTCTAATCCTTTACTTCAACCAATCAACTTTAAAGCTAATGAAAGTAACAATAGCTCCACTACAAATCTAGGGTCTGTGGGAAGCGCACCTACTGGAACTAATCAATCTAATGGGAAGCAAAGAAAACCTCGTCCAGGATTTCATATTCAAATGCCCACCCCAAGTAATACTGCTAATTCCCTTTCTGCTTTGACCAATAACGGAATTAATGGTTCTGAAATTGATACGCATCAAGATGGAACTAATCAATTTGGAGTTAGACCATCCCAATTTGGCAGTGTTTCTATGACCCCTGTAACAGAAAAGGATTCGTTTGTATCTAATGAAAATCATAATGATAAAGAAGAAAGATCTAACACTCCTCATTTTACTAGAGAAAGATCAGAATCTCTCTCTAATATTGTTCCTAGACATCCAGTTCCTCAAAGAAAAATGACTGCTCCTACTTTACTGAATCCTAGTTCCTTATCTATTCCTAAACAACCAGGCCCAAGTGTTTCACCATCCAATTTCTCTAAATTGAAATTCCCACCAATCCCAGCCATTAATGGAGAGTTCTTTATTGATTCTACTCCTAAACATAAATTGATTACCGAATTGGATCAAATGATTAAATTATTCAATAATGGATTAGAGGCATTAGAAGAGAAGATTTGAGTGCTCAACTTAAACTAAATAGCATATGTAAATATATAAATAGGCACTCGGTCATGATACCGTGTATTAGCCATTAATATCCATTCTCATACTTAAGTCTTGTTCCCAGTATTTTTCTCACTTAATGCTCACCAGATGTAATTTTTCAAGATATCGCGACTTCAAATTTTTGAATTAGTTTCTTGTAACCAAATAGACAAGATGGCTCCTCGTATGAGAAGAAGAATCACCTCTGCTAAGAGGGAGGAGATCGAAAAGGAACAAGAGCAATTGTCCAAATCCATTGTAAGACCTTTTGATGTGGTCTCTGGGTTACCAGTATCGTATAATACTCCACCATATGGCCATTATGAAGATGTTCTTAAGAATCCGCTCACAGTTAAAGACTCAGGTATTTTATATCGTTCATTGATGAAATCACGTAATGTTTATATAAATGTGGGACCCATGTTTAAGCTTTATTGGTTGAAGCAGAGTGCTTATACCAAGAAGATGTTGAATGAGAACAAGCTAACTCAGTCAGATTTCGAAAGGCCTCCAATACTAGGTGCTGATGTGAACGCCAGAGATGTGATGGTAAAACTTTGTGATGCTGGCTTGAGTTTAGGTCCTCATACTTTTGAAGTAAGGATGTTCATTGCAAAGGATGAGAGATCTGATAAATCTGCAAAGGATGATGAGAAGCTGGACAAAAGTGATGATAAGTCGACAAAGGATGATGAAAAACTGGAAAGAAATGAGGATAATGATAAGATAAAGGATGATGATAAGACGAAGGATGATGATAAAACAAAGGATAACGACAAGATAAACGATAATGATCTGACAAAGGATATTGATCAGACAAACGACAATGATCATGAGAAAGATCATGATAAGACCGAAAATGAGAAAGATCATGCCACCGAGAAGTCCACCGATGACAATCCCGTTAAACAGGAGCCTGTAAATGCCCCTGGCGACAATTCACATGATATATACCCTTCTACCAAATCAGACACCACTGTTGATGTAAAAAATTCCGAAGAAACTCACAATAAAATGTCACCCTCTCCGCAATCGGCTACAATAGAAGGTAAACAGAAAGATAATGATGAGATGCAAGTTGATGATGCATTGGATTCGCCCAATAATGAAATACTGAAACCAGATACAGTTTCAAAGGATTCTTCTCAATTGCCCGATGATTCCAATCAGTCTGATCCTCCATCTGTTCTGAAAATAGGTTCTGATTCAATTGGCAATATAAACCAAAGTATTGGCGAAGATGACTTGTCTGGTTCCGAAAAAGAGTCCAATGTGCTGATGGACTCAACCCCTGTGCCTAGCAATAACACTGAAGATGTTGTTATGGGTGATGCTAGTTCATATGATACTACTCTGGTAGTTCCAGAAAATGTAAATGGTGATAAAAATTCTAGTACATCACAATTATCTGAACGGCTGATCAGTGGTTCTCCATCTCCAGGCTTAGTTCCAGCTTCGAATGGAGAAGCTTCAACAAGTGGCCTTGGTGGGGATCCTCATGCAGTTTCCCAACCACCTTTGCTCACTCAACAGAATGGGACCTTTGGAAGCACCTCGTCAGTTTCTTCTGGTATGTTGGCCCCATCTACATCTATGGGGACACCTTCCACACCACAGTTGAATCATTCTGGTTCCCCAACTGGTAGCACAACTAGTACCTCCATGGGCCCCATAATGGGTAGACCTGCCACCAAACCATCGTATACATCAGTGCAAGCTCCTCCGCAACAAACTAGTAAACCCAGTCAAGGATCCAAAAAAGCAAAATATGATTTAGATTCTCAGGAGAATTTACAAATAATAAAGAATTTAAACTCTTTAGCTAGATTGGATCCTGATTTAACCAAATTAATGCAAGAAATCGCTACTGGAGAAGCACCTAAAGAAAAGTTGGGGATTTTTCAAGGTTATGTGGCAAGAGCTAAAGAAATGGGGCCACCACCTCATCCATTCCTTGTCCCAAATTTTAGAATGAATCCAAACGTTCCTTTTAAACTAAAATCTTTCCTTAAGGAAAAGAAACAATCAAAACCACCTAAAACTCTGAAAGAAAAAGATCATAGATTAACGGCATTTCAAGAAAGATATCTTACAAATGCAACTTTACTTTTTGAATTTGTTGAAAACCCAAATGTAAGATATTTAATTCCTAATAATGCTATATGTGAAGTACTTCCTTCAAAAAGCGGTAGTGATGAAAGAGACATCTTAATAAGTTTTCTTTGGATTCACAATTCCAATGAAGTAGAATTGTATGAAGCGGAGTTGGACAAATATAATAAAGCAGTTGAAGCTCGTGAAGCTAGTGAAAGAAAGGAAAGAGAAGAAGAAGAAAAACGAAAAGTTGAAGAAGAAGAAAAAAGAAAAGCAGAAGAACAAAAACAAAAAGAACTTGCCGAAGAGAAAATTACTAATGATGCAGAAAACAAAGAATCACTTCCTGCCAGTTCCAGAACCAGAAGAAGACCAACTGCAACCACAGTACCTCAATCATCACAACCATCAGGTCCAAGAGGAAAGAAATCTAAAAAGCCAATTAATAAGCCTGTTAAAAAACTCATCCCACCAGAAGAACCAGAAATAAGATTCACCCCAATGACATTTCAACTTCATGATATTCCAGTAAAGTTTGTTCCTATAGTTACTAATAGTTTTAAACCAGCTGATACCGTAAAAGAGTATATGAAAACCATTATTGATAAAGGAATTAGATCTTCGAGCCTTAATTTATGGTATCAAGTGGATGGGAAATTAGATGAAGAATTAGCTGAAGATATTAGATCTGAACTTATTCAAGAAGAACGGAAAATGACTGGATTCGTTACTGCTAGTACTGGACCTGGTAAGAAAAGAAAATTATAAACCCATCTTAATGTATTTTATTGTAACATAGTTTTGGTTCTAAACGTTATAGTCGTTTATTTTTATAGTATTAAAAGAATTATATACATATATATATACAAGAAATTAATGATGAATGAAATTCAAACTTAGTTCAACTAATTTTTATTATCAGGTCTTGGCAGGTTTTCAAGAACACTTAATAAAGTTGAAAATTGTTTCATATCATTAGCCATTCTTTCACTAGCACCACGAACATTAGAATTGGTGGGTTGGTACATTGAATCATTTGATTTCATATCATTCACCCAAGAGCCACTTTGAACTCCATTAGCTTCTAATTTAACTCTACCAGATTGTGTAATTTCAGCATCAGTTATTTGGAATGGAACTACAAATTGTCTTTGATGTTTACCAGGGTAATTTTTGGTATAATTTTTTTGTAATGAAGTGTGATCACTGATATTGGCAATAAATCCTCCGATGGCAGCATCTCTAGTATCCACTATTCTACCTGGTGCAACAGATCCATATTTTATCCCATTTGGAGTATTAGTTAATCTCCCCTTTTGTAAATATGAAAATCCCCCGGTTCCTTGGATTCTAGGTTTAAATCCATTGGCTTTATTACGTAAAAGTCCAACTTTTGATCTAACAAGATCACTGGTGGTATTTAAAAACTCATTGACTAATTTAGTTTCATTTTTAGAAACATTTGATATCAATTTATCTGGATGATTTTTTATCATCCAATCATTAAACCTTCTATAAAAATCAGGGTTCTTTTGTAAGATTTTCTTAACTTTATGAGTTGGAGTATTGGTTTTTAAGTTTAGTCCAAAGGTTACAGAATCTTCAATGGATTCGTCGAGTTCTTTGGCATTTGTAGGTGTTTTAGTGGAATTGGTTTTAAATAATGGATTAGTATTATGTTGAGTTCTTACAGGGATTCCCATTTCTTGGAATTTGAGTCTATTATAAAAAGGACCAGAATATTTCTCCACATCAGGCATATTTTTGGCATTATCGATATCATTATAAACAATATGAGAGAATCCTATTTGTTTAGGTAATGCAGTTTTAATCCCAAAATCTGATCTTAAGGCACTTGATTTTGGGGTATAAATAATTTGATGTGTAGGTCCTTGTTGACTACCTCTTAACTTTTTGGACAATGGTTTGGCCACTTGAGCAAGTTTGGAGTCTTTGAAAAGACGATAAAGTTCTTGATTGTTCATATTAATAATGCCAATATGAACCCTTTTTGTACAATAGTTTGCAATAGATTGAGAATCGTGAAAAATTTAGTGAGAAAGAAAGAAAAAAAAATGCGTTAAAAAAAAAAATTAATCAAAAAAATATGGATGTTACCCGGATCCTAACCCCAGGTATAAAGGTATATACTTAGGTACAAAGTAACTAAACTTACATTAATTAACTGGGTTAAATTATTCATTATACTATTATTTAAAAGTACATATAGTCATTAAGATGCGTATGAAAAAGATATTCCCACTTTATTAAACTCCGGTTGGTTAGTGATTGGATTCAATCCTAGTCTTGTTCCAGCACTCACTAAGAAATCCTTACACCGGCCTTCCCATAATAATTTAATCATTTTATCATTTAAACTAGTTGATAATTTAAACACAGAAGAAAAATCACTTTCATTGACAAGATGTTGGAATGCAGATATTACTGTTTCCTTTTGGTTTGATGAATTTACTGTAGACATTGTAGACATTGTAGATGATGAATTGGAGGAGGATGAATTGGATGGGAATAGTAATAAACTTGATGAAGAGCTCAAGATTTCATTGGAATGGTCATCATAAGGAGATGCTTTCTTAGAATAATTATAAAGTTCAAATCCCAATGATAAGTTACTGGCATAAGAATATAAGTTAAAATCATATTTTGAACTAAAAGATGATGCTGCTGAAGTTTTCACTGTATAAGTAGAAGACAATTGACCCAAGATAGGATTACAAGCAATAGTCATAGTCAATGGTTTACCGGTTACTGTAGATCTGGTAGCATATCTCAAAGCCGTCGATAATCCAGGACTCATAGTCATTGCTGCATACCAAATCTCAGCTCCAATTGAAACAACTGAATTATCAAGTTGAGGAATTATTGGTAACGGCTGAGATGATAATTTTTTAGGAGATGTTGCTGATTTATCGGGATGCTGCTGCTGCTGTTGATATTGTTGTTGTTGTTGTTGATATTGATACTGATATTGATGGTGGTGGTGTTGTTGAGGATTTCGCCCAAAATTATATAGACACCTAAACCCAATTAATGCTTCATTAGTAGAATAAACAAATTCTCTCAGGTATTTGGATGTGTTATTTTGTAAATAAATTATCATGGTACCATTTTTTGATAAATTAGGATTACTAATGGATTTAACAAGTAATTGACTTTGTTTCGATAATCGTTTGATGATCATAGCTTCTAAGGCAGCTCCTGGGAAATACATTCTTCCGTATAATAACGAATTTCTATTGTATTCAGTTATAGAATTAGGACCATTATTAGATGAAGTAATAGAATTAGTGGAAGTAGAATTCCCGGTAGCAGAATTCCCGGTAGCAGAATTATCATTAGGTTCAAGGATCTTAAACCCAGATATAGCTTCTTGGAGTGATACATTCTTAGTCCCTAAAGTGTTTTTCAATGGAATTGATGAATATAAATACGCTAGAGATCCATTGATAACATTATAATTTGATAAAGTAAAACTTGAAGCAGAATAATCAGATGATTTGGAAGAAATGTCAACTTTACCACCATTCGGTATGCCGAAATCCAAAATGGCTTGGGAGCTTGCTGTGATGTTAGCGAAGATATTATCTTCCTCCCAGCCTGTGGATTTATAAAAACACTTCTGTAAGTATTCCATATAAGTGTACATTACTGTTGTTCAAAATAAACAAGAAGCATCGCGAGATTTATGCTCATGGGGAGTGAGGTAGTGAGATAGTGAGATAGTGAGATAGAAATAAGGTAGTGAGATAGTGAGATAGAAGTAACATAAAAGTAACATAGTACTGAGATATAATGATCCTAATAGGTGTAAATGATTACCTTTATATTTCGTACATGCAATAATGGTGCTAAGAGTATATATCACGGGCTGTATGTTACCTGTATGCCCTAATTGTAATAAGCTCTATGTCTATGTAGTAGATGCTGGAGACCACTTATGGCTCTGGTCCATTATGGCTCTGGTCCATATGGCTCTGGTCCGCTTATGGCTCTGGACCATCATGGCTCTGGACCATCATGACCTTGGACCCAACCTCTCATATCGTCTTTAGATCATTAAGTGACTGCACCAAATTATCAATGTCAGGAAAATCATTCCTAAAATAATTAGACTTATCGGAAATAGACTTCTTATGAGAAAACTCTAATGCATCTTCATCACTTAAATAAAATAACAAAAACTCTATGATCTTGAAATTTAACATCTGTTGATTAGCCATCGATAAATTCAATTTCTTAATTATAATCGAACATCCATTACAAGTTTCAAATACTCTAAAATTATCAAGATTCTTTAAAAGTACATGCAAAAGAGTCGATATGAAACTGATGGTGATTTCAAATGAAACTATGGGGTTCTCTAATTCAATAAACCTTATTAGTTTAGTCATTTCTTGGTTGTTACTAAAACAAGTTCTTGAAGGGGGGTGAATTAATAGCAATCCTTGTAATAATCGATTATATAGAAGGATGGTTTCATCATCTATTTGGTTCACTTGTTGATAAATCCAATCATGACTCTTTATCAATTGACTGGTTAGATTATGTCTGAAATTATCTTGTAATTTAATGAACTTGTTTAACCGGTTATTACTGGTGATGGGGAATTTTCTATAGGTCTCAATTAATGGTAATATTGATACAAGTAAATGATGTAATTTGGAAATAGCTGATTTGAATGAATCGAGATCTTGTTTATTTAAGAGTGTGATTATCTCAAGTATTACTTGTTCATCCAGTATATCTTGTGCTACTTGTGCTACTTGTGATGGTTGTGATGGTTGTGATGGTTGTACCATTTGTCTACTGGTTTTTGAACCTGATTTCAGCCTTTCAAGTTTGTTAAAACATAAACAGAACTCGCGGGGCAATTGACCGCGGGGCGGGCTCATTCTCCATATTTACTTGTTACAGGTACAAAAAAAACTATCAGTTGTTGAGGATTTTAAAGTCAGAACATTGTATAGTTGATAAACATAAATCACTGGTTTGGTTTGGTTTGGTTTTATATCTGGTTAATAAGTGTTCTTTGTCGACCCAAGTCCAATTTTGTGTTGCTCATTACCCTTCACCTACTCATTACCCTTCTAGGTGCTCAGCTTTTAAGGTGCTTTTAAAAGTGTTGTGTCATTAATCTAATAATTATCACAACATTTGTGTGTGTGTCTGTGTGTGTGTGTTACTACTGCCTTAACAGTATGTCCACATCGACCTCTTCAATTGTATTGGGATGTTTTGTGGCAGTGGTATCTTCAGCCATCCAATCGTTAGGAATAACGTTACAAAGAAGATCACATTTACTCCCGATTCATTTAACAGATGATAATGATAATGATAATAATCATGATAAATATCATCAAAACTTTAGAAAGAAAAAAAATATGTGGTTATTTGGATTTTTTCTATTTATAATATCTAATATTTTAGGGTCCTTAATCCAAATTACTACCTTGCCATTAATCATTCTTTCTCCTTTACAAAGTATTGGATTAATATTTAATTCTTTATTAAGTTGTTTATTATTACCAGGAGAAGTATTTACTTGGAAATTAGCAGTAGGGACTGTGGTAATTGCCCTTGGTGCATTTATAATTGCTTATAATGGGAATGCATCGCCTCCTTCACCCCCACCTGAATTTAATGATGATGTTAATAAACGATTTGCAATGATATTATCAAAATTATTTGATTTTAAATTTTTAATTTGGTTTATTGGAACCTTTTTAATCATTGGGATTTTATTATTTATAAATATGATTATTACTTATCGGAATAATCATTTAAATAAAAAATTAGAAATAAGACAATCTAGATCAATTCTTAGATTATTAGCTAAATTACAATTTATTAAAGGGATAAATTTTGGATTAATATCTGGAACTTTAACGGCTCATACTTTTTTATTTGCAAAATCTTTAGTAGATGTGATTTTTCAAACGATTATAAGTGGTAATCATAGTTTTACAAATATTACTAAAAATTTTACTCCTTATGGATTATTAATAGTTATGTTAAGTATTGTGGGATGTCAATTAACTGCGTTTAATTTAGGGTTATCGCAAATTTCCACTTCAATTCTTTATCCATTATGTTTCTTGGTTTATAATCTAGTGAATCTTATAAATGATTTGATGTTTAATAATTTAATTCAAAATCATATCATGACTTGGAATCAATTGATTTGGGTAACTTTTGGTTTATCTAATGTATTATTAGGAGTGGTATTAATTAGTTGGGATAGTGCTGTTGGTTCTAATTCTTCTACTCAATTCCCTTGTATTGTCACTGAAGATGATTATATTTTACATCTGAAATTCCCTTATAATGAAATTAATGAAACCACCAATTTAATTAGTGGTTCTTCTTCTTATGAAATGGAGAATACTAATTATTTTTCTTCGGATCCTGATCAATTAACTTCTCATTCACTTCACTCCATTTATCCATTAAGTAAACCAAATCCGAGAAATAATAAAAGAGTGTTATCATTTGAACAAAGACATTTATTGAATCAACTTAACTTGTGTCCTGAATGATTTTCTTTAATGGTTCTACAAAACCAGAGTTCATGAGTACTTTGGTATTGGTATTGGTATTGGTATTGGTATTGGTATTGGTATTGGTATTGGTATTGGTATTGGTATTGGTATTGGTATTGGTATTGGTATTCGTTTTGTTCTCTGTTGTATTATATTCCGCATCATCATATTTTTTCTCCTTTAATGACTATAATGACTATACTTGTCCCTCCCTCGACTTCATCCAGTCTAAATTGATTTATAGATTCTCAATTTAAGTTTAATTTGCAGCCGTTGTAAGTTTTTTTTCTGTCTCCTCCTCTGTCGCATCACTTGTCCTATTTCTCACTCATCGCACCAACTTTTAACATAAACTCATCTGCAAATATATACATATTCAGTTACAATGACAGATAATGCACAGGTGGAAAAAATGCTACGAAAGCAACCTTCTATAGTAGCCTTCAAAGATATATCAGAGCTAAAAACTCTAAAAGACTGGCTATATAACTTTACTGATCAAAAAGATAATAGAAGACGAGCGGTCCAAAGAATTAAAGCATTAAATTCAAGAGGTCGAATCCCTCATGCTATAGAGTCTACAGGGTTATTAACATCCATCTGTTTATCAGATCCTCATATAAATTGTAATAATTCTAATAAAAATCAATTGCAACATGACTCCAATATTTTACAATTGTCATATTCACTGGCCCTTACTCGGTTTGTAAATGGATTATTAGATCCACTCCAACAATCCAATTTTGCTATTCCATTGCATCAATTAGCTAAAACATTACAAATCCCTAGTTTTTTCGTCGAACTTCGACATATGGCTACACATGAGAAACTTCCAAGTTTAAATATTCTTAGAATAGCTAGTACTGAAGCATTGAATTGGTTATATGATAATTATTGGAATAAAGTTAATGATGTAGATTCTGATTTAGATGATAGTGATAACGAAACTGGTGATGGTGATGATGATGGTACTGATGTGGTCTTAGTAACCAAAGATCAAACTTTTGTCAATGATCAAGTGAAACTTCAAACTGAAATAATAACTGAATTGATCAATAATTTAAAAATATATAAAAAGATTAGAAAACAAGATTTAAATATCATTTATAAATATGGGAATTCAAGTGAAACTGGTGTTAAATATTGGAAATCTATTAAAGCCATTAAGGCATATTTCAGTAATTACTTATCGGTAGTATTGAAAGTATTGATATATAAAGGGTTTTTGATTTATAATGATGATCAACGACAAGACAAATCCAAATCAAAAAAATTGAATTCTTATCTAAATTTATTATATAAACTATATGGTCCATTATTGGATGAATTTGGTGGAATCATTAAATATCAATTAATCCAATTGATCATTACTGGTTTAATCAATGATAAAACAACAAACGTATTGGAATCAATAATAGATAGGAAACTTGGGTTTGAATTTTATAGTGATTTTGAAAAATTACAAGCAATTCATTGGGTTTCACATTTAGTGCTGGATTTATTTAATCAACGTGAAAAGCTTATAATTAATGAGGTGCTTATCAGTAAACCTGAATTGATCGAGTCAATCATACAACAGATTGATGGGGTTTCAAATCATTTGAACCTCATTCTTCTTAAAGAAATATCCTGTTTGAATTTATCAGATCATTTACAAGAGTCTATTAAAAGCCAAATCAATACTATAGAGAAACAAGATCGGTTGAAATCATTTGATCAAGTCGAATCTTTAGATGATATTCTTGCGGGGGTTGAGTCTTCAGACTCCCAGAACCCTCGGGGATCACAAGAATCTCGTGAACTACAAGAATCTCAGGGGCCACCTATGAAAAAACAAAAATCTAAAAGTCACGATTCTGACCTTAAGTTATCAAACAATCATAAATATTACTTCTTTGAAGAACATGATGATTGGGAACCTACTCCTTTTGGTGCCATTGTATAGAATTTAATTTATTATAAAGTCGCAATTTTGTCTGTCTCTCTTGAATCTCTGTGTGCGAACTTATCTAATCTATAAAACATAATCACTCAATTCTGATAACAGTAGTTAAATCATTGTAACTTTTATCAATCATGAGTCCTCAGTGGCTTCCACAAAACCTTCAAAAGCGGTTATTATTATATGTGCTACAGCAGCTATCGCTTTTTTCTGAAATTGACTTACCTAATTTAGAAGAAGTGTCTTTGAATAATATCCATCTAAAAGATGTTTCTATAGACCCTGAGAAAGTTGGTAAATTACCTGGATGTAATTTACGCTATGGTCAATTGAAAAGTTTGGAATTATCTGGTGGTGTTACTGGTGGTGTGGTTATTGAGGCTACAGGGTTAGAAATTGTTGTGGCTCCTAATATGGATTCTTCGGATGATATCACTAAAAGTGTACAATTGCTGCTAGCTCAAAGTACTGCTGACTTGGCGAATACTATAATGGTTGATTCAGTGGAAATGGATAATGATGAACTGTCGAAACCAGAACCACAATCATCCGATTTTAATTCGGGATCTACTTCTCCTGATGATGATATTGATAGTGATTCCAGCAACAAATCATATTCTAAATCTAATTCCCCATCTAAACCTTCTGCTTTGGGTGGAGTCATGCAAAAAGCTGTTGATATGGCATTACTGAGATTACAAGTGAAAATAAAAGATATTAATATTAAAGTGATTACTGAATTCACTGATTTTTTGATCAAGGTTGATGAAGCATTTCTAATCACTGTCAATGGTACTAGATCTATAAAAGTTACTGGAACTCGAATTATAAATGTCAAAGAAGGAGTCAATCCTGGAGACCATGAGCAAGACAATGTTTCTGTAGATGAAGAAACTGTAAAGGCTAGTAACAGTGAAACTAGTGATGATGATGATGATGATGATGATTATGATTATGATGAAACTGATAATGATAATGACAATGATGATAATGACAATGACAATGAATCTGATAATGATAATGAATCTGATAATGATAATGAATCTGATAATGATAATGAATCTGATAATGATAATGAATCTGATAATGATAATGAATCTGATAATGATAATGAATCTGATAATGACGATTCTCATCATGGATCTAAAAGCCTGAAAGCAAAAGCCTCTTTGATGGATAGCATGGTGTTTACACATGAAGAGGCTAGCTCGATATATATGAGTGCTACTTCACAGTCTTTTAAAACCAACAATTTGCATTCACATTCATCCTTCAAAGGTCCTGATAAGTTGGAAACAGTGCTTTTACATATAAATGAATTGAACTTTGAATTTGAAGGATTGAATAGTATTATTAATTTATTTGTAGGAATTGATAAATTAGTGGTGTCTTGTAATCCATTGGTTCCCACTGTACTTTCAGTTATTGACAGTGTATCTAGAAGTCTAAAATTGAAGATATATCAAAAGAGAAAACAAACTACTAATCCGCTGCTGCTGCTGTCAACTTCAAGGTTTTCTCAATATAAAAATTCAGATCATGTCAATCAGACTTCTGGTGATCACTCTCAAACTGATTCTGGTGATGGCAGTGATATAGATGATGCTGAGAATGATAATCTGGAAATCCCATCAGAAGATGAATCTCCACTTTTTAACAGACTTCATGTCTCGAGTGCTGTAGTGAGTCTTACGTCAGCAATTCTTTCAGATGGAACTTTTGCTGCTCCAAAGAACAATTTATTCTTCATTTTGAATAATTTCAATATTAAAAGAAAACGTGATACTTTAAAATATGGAGGTATTGAAGTATTTAATTTAATTCAAACCCAAGATGGACAAGAGCATAAAATTATAGACTTTGAAACCCCTGATTCTGATGATTCAGAGTCCCCAAAAGCTGATATCAGGTTTGAATTGTTTTCAAAGATATCTAGTGATCTTAAAGTTAATGAGTTTACAACCTTGTTATCAAAGACCATGAATTTTAATTTGAATAGCTATTCGCTTAGCAATTTAATTGAGTTGGCATCCTCTGTTAGCATTATAATTTCAAACTTGAATGGATTAATGGACAGCATTGATAGTTATAAACAGTTGAGATCCCATAAACATCCTCAATTAAGACCTAATAATCATACCTGCATTTCTAAAGACAAAAAGAGTAAGACAAAAAGTCAAATGGTATTTCAAACTTCAAACGTTAATGTATCTGTGGAATTGGATCACTTATCTTCATCCAAACTTTCTGTAGCATTACTTCCTATATCATTTAATCTGCTCCAACATGAATTAAAGTGTCAAAAAGCCGTTCTTCAGTACTTTGTTGGTAATGAAACCAATAAGGTTGGAACCATTTCTAACATTATCATGTCCACAAAACCTGAGGAATTTAGAAGCTTTTCTACACTCGGAAATTCAAGAGATTTATTGATGAGTTCTACAAGTACTATTAACTTCAGTAAAGTTAATTTAGAAATTGACTTTAATAAATTGAATGAAATTATTAGGCTCTTTGGATTACTTTGTGATGATATTAAATCTAAACCTACAAGATATGACCTTCATAAAATGTTATTAAATACAGGTTCTACCTTAAGATCTGCTTCTGTCTATAATCCTAAAAAACCCAGAAAAAGAGTAACTATTAATAACCTGAGAACTATGTGTGATTTCAGGATCAAACTTGATGCTATTAATTTTGATTTGAATGGAGTTAGTGACTTTGGAAGATTGGAAACTAGAGTTGAATGCTTACAAGTATTTAAATTCAATGGTAATTATTATTTGATGGTAAATGACCTATCAATTACAAGAGGATTTAATGATATAAAGGAAAAACTCGTGTATAATTTTGAAGGTAATGAAAATTCTACTAGGAAATCAACCCCTCTAATTGAAGGTTGTATTAAAAATGGTGTTCCTGATATTAAATTAAAGAGGTTTTCATTGGAGTATTATACTGTTTGGTTGAAG
Organism: Yamadazyma taylorii; assembly: GCA_030583035.1. Classification (NCBI taxonomy): domain Eukaryota; kingdom Fungi; phylum Ascomycota; class Pichiomycetes; order Serinales; family Debaryomycetaceae; genus Yamadazyma; species Yamadazyma taylorii. The sequence continues at coordinate 319,030 of JAJMHJ010000012.1, read as the reverse complement.
CTTTTCCAAAGTCTGAAAGATGAAGAAGTCAAAAATAACATTCATAAATCTAGTAGTCAATTCAATTCTAGTTCATTGAATGATACTAAACCCATAAGAAAATTAACTAAAACTGATATCAGAGTACATCTAAATGATTGCACACTAGGAATCACTCCTAATAGATTAAAATGTAAATTGGTTTTAGCAATTGGGACTCTAAATTCAGATATAATCATTGGAAATGATCAAATTTATATCAAATCCACTATGAGAGACTTGTGCTTATTATTGATAGATGATATAGAACATATCAAACCAATTAGTTCTCGAGAAAAGTTTTCTAAATCTCCTATCAATTGGTACTCGAAGAAGGGATTTTTAAATGTAGGTAAAATTAATAATTTCCATGTTGGAGTAACCTATAATTTGAATCAAGAGAAATTAGTTGAACAACAATCGAAAGCTAAGGCATATAATAAACCAGCAATTTTCGATATTAAAATTAATTTGGATGAAGTTAATTTGGAGACCTGTGGTGATTCCTTCCACACATTAACTCAGTTAGTTAATGATTTGAAAATACCTATAAAATTGTCTGATAAAGAAAAATTTAAAGTCAAACTAGATCATGATATTAATGTATTTGATGGAATTGATGAACTTGATCTCAAATCCAATAATAATCTGACTATTGGAAGAACTCATGAACTGATAAACCTGAATGATAATCATGATGAAGATCTTGAAATTGTTGATGAGTATTATGATAAAGACCAACCAGTTCAAGAAATGAATGAACAATTTTCAGACTTATCGTTTGAAGTAGAAGGTAAGGAAAACTTTGAAATCCATGATAATTATTTTAATAGGGTCGTCTCAAGGGGTTCGATACAAATAAATCCAATTAGTATAACTATAAATTTGGGATCTTTTAACTTGTACATGTATGATGGATATGATTGGAAGCAAACAAGACAAGTTATTAAAGGAGTTGTAAAAAGAGTAGAAAAAGAGTCAAATGAAATTAACGAAGACATTGATATTGCTCCCGGTAAATCATCTGATAATACTCATAAAGTATCAGGGGATTCCACTCCTACTAAAGGAAATGATGACAATGATGATAAATTGGATGTTATTGAAGAAACCTTATTTCAGTCCATCCATGTTACTTTACCCAAAGGTATTGACCCTAATCATTTGACTACAAATATCAATAAACAAGTTAATGAAGAAGATATCGAATCTAATGGATATAAAGATTTGAAATTACGAAGATCAAATAAACATAAAATGTCAATAGAATTGAGAAATATTGATATTAATATGAATATTTTATCGTTGAGAGATCCTATAAAAGACCCTATAACATATGAAGGAGAATCTAATGAAAATGAATATGAAGTACTAAATGAAATTGAAGTATTGGTTGATCTAGTAACAATTTATGATAATTTGATAAACTCAACTTGGAATAAATATTTAAGTTATATGAGCAGTATGGGAGAGAAAGAAGTTGGAAAGAATATGTTAAAATTAAACATAGTCACTAGCCGAGAACCTGTCAATTTAAACTTTAATGAAACTATGATGAGAGTATCAATACTTCCAATTCGTTTATATATCGATCAAGATACTAATGAATTTTTAGTTAGATTTTTCAAATTTAATGATAATCGATTTTACTTGGAAAAATTAGAGGAAGATATTTACCTTAAGAGATTCCAAATCATCAATAATTTAAAAATAAAGATTGATTATAAACCCAAGAAAATAAACTTTATTGGGTTAAGAAATGGAGAATTTAATCAACTATTAAATTTGATTAATATTAATGGATTACTGTTGAACTTGAATTGTATTAAATTATACGGTATTAAAGGTATAGATAACTTGTTTGTAAAATTATTTGAACAATGGTTACCCGATATCCAACGAACTCAATTGATTAATTTATTCAATGGAGTGGAACTTTTCCAGCCAATAATTAATATAGGCGGTTCATTTAAGAATTTTATGACAATACCTATTAATGATTTAAATGATTTAAATAATGCTAATTTTTATAAACAATTGAATAAATCTGGGAAAGAATTTTTAAAGACTACTAGTTTTGAATTACTAAAGTTGGGATATAAATTAACTAATGGGACCCAAAATATCTTGGAACAAGGAGAAGAAATGCTAGGAGGAACTGGGTCTAAATCACGGAAATATGTACCAGAAATGACTAATTCACCAACAACAAATAGAACTAGACATGATGATTATGATTATGAAAGAGGGTATGATCAAGAGTACTCAAGTAATAAACATGGACATGTCACTAATAATTTGATGGAAAATTCAATGAGATTAAATAAAAGTATCATGATGGATTCAAATATTTATAGTGGGAACAAAAAATATTCTGAAGTTGATGAAGAAGATTATGAAAGTAGTGATGAAGAAATTGAAGAAACTAAATTAATAAGTCTTTATTCTAATCAACCCAAGAATTTTAAACAAGGAGTTAAGTTAAGTTTTAATTCCATTAATAAGAATTATAATTTAACAAGAGATGAGTTTTTAAAGCTCTTACAGAATGTTAATGATAGTGGTAGTTATGAGGATTCAGTCAAGTTGTTATTAAGGAAGTCACCATTATTATTACTCAGACCAATGATTGGAACCACTGAAATCTTACTGAAAACTCTTATGGGGTTGAGTAATGAAGTTAATTCTATTGACCAAATAGAATCAAGAGATAAATATAAATCCGATAATTAAGGGTTTTGTCGCGTTCATTGATAATATAAAACGGCTGCAAAAAAAAAAAAAAGTATGTGTCACATAAGAAACACACGTTAACTGGGCACAGATCGTAAACTTTGATGTTATAATTAATATCTTATCAATGAAATGTCACAAGAGATTTTAACCAGTGTTAATAACCATAAGGCTCTGGTTGTTAATTACACCAAGCATTTGATGCGGCCACTAAAAAGTCGTTGCAAACACAAGGCATTTTATGAGTTCACTGATAAGAGTGCCGTATATAACTGAAACGGGCTTTTTGTTCCATCTATTATACCTTATACCTTAATAAGAGATAATATATAACATGCATAGATATATTGTAACGCAAAAGATATTTAAGTAGAGATAACGAAACCCCCCTATTATACCCACCATCCAATATTGTCTATACTGTAGTAACCATCTTGACTGCTTTGTCTGGCATTTCTCAATATTGTTCGGAGAATATTGGGGAGAGTTTTCGGATGTTCCTTTGGTAACCGAACCAGTTTCGGTACCGCCGCATTTATAGCACCCGTCGACCTATTATAAAGGCCCTTAAAGAGATGATGTGCTACTGGGGTTTTGGACCCCATGACCTATTCAATCACCTCACAATCATATTCATGATCAAGTGGTGTCCCTCCTCTTAGTGCTACCTTTCCTACGGCCCCACACTCTAATTCCTCCATTTTTATTTCCTTTGTTGGTTAATACTTACCCTCCTGTCTTGGTGCCTTGCCAATCTCCCCCTCTTTGCCTTACCTCATAAACCCAGTTGTTAGGATCATCTCGTTATCAAAATTGAAAAAAATCAAGAAAAAAAATCCAAATTTCTTTTTTTTTTCCTCGCTTTCTCTTCATCCTTTTGGATAATAGGCAATTTTGAATGCACCTCTCTTGTTATCTAATGCCATTCAATTATGTTACCCGGGATTATAAATACAGAAATAAATCCTGAAAATCTATCTGCCTTGTTTTCTTCTTTTTTTTCTCTCTCTCTCTTTCTCTCTCTTCTCTTCTCTCTTTCCTCTTTCTTATATTAGGATTAGTCTTGATCTTGGTGTCATTATCAGGTAGTGGAGTCGTGTGAGCAGTCTTTAAGGTTTTTTTCTTTTTTTTGTTCTCCGTGTCCCTGTAGCATTTTTGACATCTGCAACAATTGTCTTATACACTATCCCTCTGTAAAGGTGATAAAACTGGCAAGAAAAATTTTATAATCCTTACCATTTGATCCCACATAGCAGCAGGGTTTCAACAACAACAACAACAACAACAACAATAATACCAGTAATATAATGGAACCAGTAAGGTCTAATAAGTCCATTGTTCCAATAGACTCCAAGAGTCAACCAGTGGATTTAGAAAAGAATATTTCAATTGGTGATGAGCATCAAACAGCCTCAAATGAATTTGAAGTTGTATCGACAGAATCATCAAAAAGAAAAAAATATTCATGGGGTAGCATAAGATCTAAAATTCCTTATTATTCACTTATTTGTCATATAATCATTGGATGCTTTTTCACCGGTTGGTGGTTATCTATTGTTATTCAAGATGACCATAGACATGAATGGTTAATTCCTACGATTTTATGGGGGATGATTATGATTAGATTAATTACATTTCATTGGAAAATTTTACATCAAATATTATATGTGGCATCAATTCCTTGGAAATTCTGTACTAATATTCTTTATAAGTTATGTCCTCAAAGATATCAAAGATTATTATTAGGAGCTACCATTACAGTAGCAGTAATGTTGTTAGGAACATTTGTCCCTACTGAAACCCCTTATTCTAGAAGAGAGGATCGGGCTGTTTCATTCTTTGGGATCGTTGTGGCGATCTTTCTTTTATTTTTGTCCTCAAGAAGTCATGCAAAAATTAATTGGAATACGGTTATTGGTGGAATGTTGATGCAATTCATTATTGCCTTATTTGTATTAAGAACTAAAGCCGGGTATGATATTTTTAATTTTATTTCTACTTTAGCTAGATTATTATTAGGATTTGCTAAAGATGGGGTGGCATTTTTAACTACTGATGAAATTTCAAATTTAGCATGGTTTTTCTTTTCTGTGTTACCAGCAGTAGCTTTTTTTGTAGCTTTTGTTCATATTTGGTTTTATTTTGGAGTTATTCAATGGGCTATTGGGAAATTTGCTTATTTCTTTTTCTGGGCTCTTAGAGTTTCAGGAGCTGAAGCTATTGTAACTGCTGCTTCTCCATTTATTGGTCAAGGGGAATCTGCTATTTTAATTAAAGATTTTTTACCTTATTTAACTAAAGCTGAATTACATCAAGTTATGTGTGCCGGTTTTGCTACTATTTCAGGGTCTGTTTTAGTTGGTTATATTGGTTTAGGGTTAAATCCTCAAGCTTTAGTATCTTCATGTGTTATGTCAATTCCTTGTTCTTTAGCAGTTTCTAAATTAAGATATCCTGAAACTGAAGAACCTTTAACTGCTGGTAAAATTGTATTTCCTAAAAAGGAAGAAGGATCTGATGCTCCTCAAAATGTTTTACAAGCATTTGCTGATGGGGCCAGTTTAGGGTTAAAAATTGCTGGTACTTTAATGATTCAATGTTTATGTATTATTGGATTAGTAGCATTGATTAATGGATTATTAACTTGGTTTGGTAATTTCTGGAATATTGATCATTTAAGTTTGGAATTAATAGGTTCTTATCTTTTATATCCAGTTGGATTTCTTTTAGGAGCTCCAAGAAATGAAATTTTAAATATTACTACTTTAATTGCTACTAAAACTATTCAAAATGAATTTGTGGCTTATAGTAGATTAATTAATGAAGCCCCATTTAATGAAATGAGTGATAGAGGTACTTTAATTGCTACTTATGCTTTATGTGGATTTGCTAATTTTGGTTCCATTGGTATTACTATTGGGGTATTAAATACTTTATGTCCTGCAAGAGGTAAAGATATTTCATCTACAATTATATCTGCCTTTATTTGTGGGGCCACTGCTACTTTAATATCTGCTGCTATTGCTGGTATGGTCATTCATGATTTGGCTGGATATCTTAACTAATGATTTTTCAATCTGTATTATAGACCTTTATAAGGGGTTCGGGTAATAAATATATATATATCCTATAGTAATTTGATCCTATAGTAATTTGATATCTCTAAATCATTATCGTATGTGCGTGCCACGACCAGAGAATCCTTGATTTTTTTGCGATAAAAATACTAACCGGAGATTTTGTAAAACCAACGCTAACCAATAGTTCTTATCATGAACAAAGACAATAAGTCTTTATTACAAGGATGTTTAAACAACATCAACCATCAATCCAATCTTATGAAACAATGTCTCGATGATAACAATTTATTACAAGCCCTTAAACACTGTTCAAACTTTTTGAATGAACTTCGAATTAATCAATTATCCCCCAAACAATATTATGAATTATACATCTCCATATTTGATTCATTGGATTATTTATGTAATCATTTATTACTGTCTTATAAAGCTAAACAAAAGAAGAATAGAGATACTCCATTCCTATCTGATCTATATGAATTGGTTCAATATAGTGGTAATATAGTTCCTAGACTCTATATGATGATTGCCATTGGTACTACTTTTATGTCTACTAAAGATGCTCCAAGTGATGCCATTATGAAAGATATGATTGAAATGTGTAGAGGAGTTCAAAGTCCTATTAGAGGTTTATTCTTAAGGTATTATTTAAGTCAAAGGATTAAAGATTTATTACCTATTAGTACTCAAGATGAATTTAATCAAACGGTTGATTTCTTAATCACTAATTTTATTGAAATGAATAAATTATGGGTAAGACTACAACATCAAGGTCATTCTTCTGAAAGAGAATTAAGATATCAAGAGCGGAAAGAATTAAAAATTCTTGTTGGTTCTAATCTTGTTCGATTATCACAAATTATTGATGATTTTAATAGTGATAAAGATTATTCTCCGGCTGTTTATTATAAACAAAAAATATTTCCAATAATTACTGAACAAATAATTCAATGTAAAGATCTTTTAGCCCAATCTTATTTAATTGATGTTATTATTCAAATTTTTCCCGATGATTTCCATTTTATTACTTTAAATGATTTATTGAATAAAGTATTTATTAATTTAAATCCCATGTTAAATAAATCAGATTTAATTTCTACTTTAATTGATAGATTTATAAATTTTCAAGAAATTGAAAGAGAAGCAAATGGTAATGATGATGATGATGATGATGTTAGTAAATCATTAGATTCTAAGGAACTTAATCAACAACTTAAACAGATTAATTTATTTGATGCTTTTTGGCAATTTTATCAACAATTAATTAATTTAAATATTCCTATTGAAGAACATTGTTTAATTCTTCAAAGTTTAATTAAATTATCTTTAGCATTTGATAAGGATAATTATGAAAATTTGAATCAAATTTTTAAATTTTTAACAGAAAATTTTAATACTGAAGAAGTTGATGAAAAAATTTGGTTAAATCTATTAATTTCTCCAATTCATAATTCTCCTTCTATAATAAATTTATTAAATTTATCATTTTTTAATGGATTTTATAATAAAATTTCTAATACATTATATCAAAAACAAATTTCCTTAGAAATTTTAAATAAATTATTAACTGCAAATCAAATTATTTGTGATACTACTGATGATATTGATGTGATTTTTAAATTTTTATTGATATTAATTAAGGAACCTAATGATATTAATTTACAGAAAAAAATTGGTATTGTTAAAACCATTAAACTTGAAAATGGAGAAAAATTGATTACTCATGATTTTTTAAATAATCAATCAAATATTTGTAAGCTTTTACTTAAACTTAATAAAGATTCTCCTAAAATCTTTGAAAAAATTAATCAATTGATTTATATTAAAAAGAAATTTTTAAATAAAAATTTATCAAGTATAATTTATACTTACCCATCATTAATTCAACTGATTTTAAATAATTTAAAAATCATTGGACTTTTAAATCTTCAAAATAAAAAATTTAAAGGAAAATTCACCACTAAATTAATTAATTATTTTAAAAGTTTATCAATTATTATTGATGAATTATATCAATATCATCAAACATTTAATTCTGAATTAATTTTAAATTTATATTTAAATTGTGCTTTAGTAGCTGATCAATTTAAATTAACTACTATTACCACCGAATATTTTAATAAATGTTTTGTGGTTTATGAAGAAAATTTAATGATGGGAGGTGGTGTACCAATTAGTCATGCCGGAACCGGTAATATCCCAAAATTAAATCCTCATGATTCATTGAATCATAATGCCATTCAATATCAATCAATTTTATTAATTGTTAATAAATTGAATTTCATTAGAAATATTCCTTTGGAAGATTATCAACAATTGATTACCAAACTAACATTATATGGATCTAAATTATTGAAAAAACAGGATCAATGTAGATCAGTATTTAATTGTGGTCATTTATTCTGGTGGACTGAATCATTGGTTCCTGATAAATCATCAATTGATTTATATCAAGATGATAAAAGAGTGTTGGAATGTTTACAAAAATCTTTAAGGGTAGCGGATTCTTGTATTGATCCTTATTTATCATTAAAGTTATTTGTGGAAATATTAAACAAATGTCTTGTATTCAATATTTATGGTAATAATGCTATAAATTCTCATTATATTAATGGATTGATTGAATTAATTAACAATAATATTGATAACCTTAAAGAAGATAATAATTTAAAAGATCCTGATGATGATGAGTTTAAATTGTTCGCTTCTATTCAAAGTTATTATACAAGGACTTTGGATTATATAAATGATCAAAAAGAAGATGAGAGATTTACTGATGTTAGTACTTAGGACCTTATAGATGAGTGCTTTAACGCTTATTAGGGGATGATTGAGTGATTATGTGATTGAGTACGGTATCTAAGTGCTTATCTAAGTGCTTATACTAAGATCCTCTAAATTCCTTTAAATCCCTTTAAATCCCTTTAAATCCCTATAATTAATTTAATACACATGACCTTAAAATTGTCGTAACCTTAAAAGTCTCTAGTCAATTTTGTGCCTTGCCATACAACTCTGCGGCCTTATCACTTCACCCCCATTGTTCACACCCACTCTCATTCTCACTAAGAAAAAAAAAAATACTTAAGTACATCTAATCAGCCCCACTATCATGTCTTTTAAAGCTAGAGAGTCTTGTTTATTGGATAAGCTTTTATATAGTGAGCCACGTCAGCCTGTGATCATGACTAAAAGTCAATTGAAAGGTTCTAAAGACTCTGCCACAAGTGATAAATCATCCAATGGCTATGACAATGGCAAGTTTCCATGTGAGAAAGTTAATATTAATGATAATAATCTTTCCCCTACTGATAAGGCCCTTAATGAGACTTATAGTACTCAATTTACTCAATTGAATGAAAAAATATCTCTTGAAGATCCTGAGTCATATATAACTACTGACTATGAATATCCTGATTTCAATCCGACTAGAAAATCTTCTAAAACTGCTCAAATTTCTAGAACCTTATGTCATATTATCTTGTTACTTCTGATATTTATTATTACATCTATCCATTTATGTAATGGATGCTTTCAAGGTAAAATTCCAGTCTCATTGGAAGATAAATCTCATCTTTCTGGTTATAAAGTTCATCCATTTAGACAGTTGGATGTCCCTCGTTCAGATAGTATTCTTGATAAAAGTGTATTAGAACAATTTGAAATTCATTACCCTCATGTTGCTAGAGAAAGTTTTGGAAATTCATTAAAACATGATATTCTTTTGAATCATAAATTTGGTAATAGCTGGAATGCTCCAACAGTGGTAGACTATAAAGCACCATCAAAAGATTTGAAATTTAATAAGGTGGTATTAACTCTTGATACTTCTGTATCAGGAGTTCAATTCGATAGATTAGCTCATTTATTTTTGAATGGGGTTACTCTTTGGAGGACTTCTACTATAGAACCTGGTGGAGTTACTTCCCATTCTAATTTTTCTAAAGATGTGTCTGAGTATTTATCATTATTCAAACAAGATGGTGAATTATCATTTCATTTGAATAATATTCTTACTGATGGACTAGATGGGGTCTTTCATATAAAATTATATATTGATTATTATTATGATGAAAAGGTTGAGGAAAAAGAAAAAGAAGAAGAAAAAGAAGTTGGTAAAAACCTTCTTGCTTCATTAGTTTCAACACATCGTCCAGCTAATCGTATTATTCCTTTAGGTAAAGGTGAAACTGATAAGGCTGGTCCTTTATACCATTTTCCCAAAGATACTTATAAAGTTAAGTTACCAAAATTAAGTGCCAATACTACTAAATTAGGATTATCAATATTTGCTAGTGGGAATGGGGAAGAAGAATTTTGGTATACTAATGTATTAGATAAATTTGTTCCTAGATTATCTGATAAGATTGGGTCACTAGGACATGGACCAATTAGATTTGTAGAGGTGCTTTTCAATGGTGAACCAATGGCTCTGGTTACTCCAGAACCAGTTATATTTACTGGTGGATTTTCTCCTGCATTATGGCGTCCAATGGTTTCAGTTAGTGCTTTTGATTTAAAAGCCATTAAATTAGATTTAACCGGATTATTACCTGATTTAGCAGTTGAATCTGATGATAATACTATAGAAATTCGTGTTAGTAATGGTAATATTGATGATAATAAAGTTGGTAACGATTGGATCTTATCAGGTAATTTGCATATTTGGGAAAATGAGGCTGTCATTGAACGTTTTGTAAATGATGTAGATATTACTCATGATGACAAAAAAGATGTAATAGATTTAGGATATGCTGGTATTGAACAAATTATTGATATTAAAAGAAGAAGTCAAATCACTAGCAATATTGGATTTAAATTAAATGATGGTACGTCTGTTAATGGAATCCTTCAATATAATGTTGATTCAAAGAATGATAATGTTCAGTTTATTACTGTCGATGGTCTAAATCAAAGTGTGGTATTTTCTGGTAAAATTAGTAAATATCTGTCTGTTAAGGTGATGGATGAATCGGGCCAAGAAGAAATTATTAAACAAACTATTGATTCTATTGACTATCCTTTAGTATTGCATTTGAAGAAATATTCTGACAAAGGGATTAGTTATAATGTTGAAATTGTTGAAGGGGTAAGTAACTCGGTTGAAATAGGACCCGAATATGATGTAAATCCTATTTTAAAACGTGATTCTTATCAAAATGGTTCCTCGATATTCCATATTTCTCCTGGTGGAAATCATGGATATGGTAAACTTGAAAGCAGGTTTAGTTTATTTACTAAATCACCTATGCCCGAAGAAATCGAGTACCGTAAAAGAATTAGAATTAAAAATGGCTCCACCCTTCTTGATAAAGAGTGTGATAATTATATGGACCCTCTGATAAAGTGTCCACGTAATGATTTTTGATTGATTTTATTATATAGATTATAATATGATATCCAGTTGTTTTTCCCTACAAACCTCTAACCAAATCCAGCCCATTCTATTGAAAATGCTAAGTTTTCTGTATTAGCTCCTTGATTTTGTTGGCTGGATTGATTTTGTTGGTTGGCTTGATCCTGCTGTTTTGGTTCACTGATCACAAATAGTTTCTTAACTCCAGATGCTAACCTACCACTTACAACTAAATGAAGTAAACTGATTGAAGATAATGAATTTACGATAAAATGGGAATGATATCTAATAGGGTCGCCTGGATATACAACAAATTCTCCTCCAAATTTCATACCTGGAAGTATATAGTATCCTTTATTTTTCAATTCTTTAAAAATACTATAGGCATTTTCTTTACCAACATACTCAAATCGTTTTACTAATTCTTTATGACTTTCATTGGTTATTGCTTGTAATTCAGCCTCTATTTCATGCTTCTGTTGTTGTCTCTGTAATCTTTTCTGGTCTTGATTATCTTCAATCTGACTAACTGATTGTTCGTTGTGGTAAGATTTCAACTGATTTTGTTTAATATCAAGTGTAGAAACATTGGTATAATTGGTAATGTAATGTTTATCTATTTTATTATTAACCCATAAAAGTTTATCATTTGTAATTAACTTTGCTAAATTATGATCAATTAACCACCATATTTCATATTTTGTCAATTTTAATGGTAATCCTAAAAAGTTATTTTGTTGTGGAACCAATGATAATGATCCTATAAAAGACCCAAGGATCCCCAAATCTCTTAAACTTTTGACGACTTCTATATCGAAAATAAGAACATCATTATCTATTACTGGTAGATAAAGCATTTATAAGCAATAGATCTCGGCCGTTAATAATGGAGTGGAAAGAACGTGATAGAATTAGATACGATCAAGTGAGGATTGATTGATGAGAGATTGAGATTTGATGCGATGCCATTCGCAACTAAGAGAAAAAGAAAAAGGCTGCAAAATCTACTTTTATAGTCAGATATTTTCTGCATAATCGTCATTAATATATATTACTATGATTACCATGATTACTATTATCATACAAATACTACTTTTTTTTCGTTTAAGATTATAAAGATTAATACATAAAAAAACGTTGAATTGAAATTAAAGCCCCCTTGAGCACGTTATCTGTTTCAAAAACAAAGGATAAAGGAATTAATCAATTAAGCTTGACACTTTAATTTTAGTTTCAGCTTTTTCTGGGTCTTTTTCCTTTTCTTTATCATTGTCATTATCATTGACCTTATAACCAAAGTCATTAGAATTGTTATTCTGTTGATTTGCCAATGAATTGTTAGGATTACCAGAAGCATTAGAGAGGTGGGACGGTGTCACCACATTAGACAAATTACTAGCTGATTTGTTTAAATTGAAAGATCCTTGGGTAGGAGAACTTCCAATCGATGGTCTATGACTATTACTATTATTATTAGTAGTATTTGGAAATGGAAGATTATTATTTTGATTCAATGATAAAGGAGGTGGAACCTGATTAATTGGAGGAATTTGACTTAAAGGAGGGATTTGAATTTGGTTCAAATTAGAATTAATCTTAACAGAATTTGATGATATGTTCCGTTTATGATTATAGTTAAGTCCATGGTTATGATTATGATTATGTCCATGATTATGGTTATTATTGGTCAAACCATTGTTATTAATATCTTTTAAAGGGTTTGGGAAAAAATCTGGTGCAATAGAAGATCTTCTAGAATTTGAGGATGAATTATTATTAGAATTTAAAAGATTAATTTCAAAAGTGGTAGAAATTGAATTATTTCTAGAATTTGCATCTGATAATAATAAAGGACTTTGATTATAAGGACTTTGAGTTCCATTAGTGATACCATTACCATTATTATTTGCAGCTGAAGAACCATTACCTGAATGTTGATGATTTAATAAACTTGGATGTGAATTATTTAAACTTGAATTGGAGTTGGAATGGTAAGTGGGCATAGAATAAATTGAATTACTGGCAGTAGTAGTGGTGGTTGAATGTCTTCTACTAGGTATTGAATCATCAAATAATCGTCTTTTATTGAGCAATGGAGGTAATTGATGTTGATTAGAAGGGATATTAGAATTAATATTTGAACCCATATTAAAATTGAATTTCCCAGGACCACTTGAATAATCAAAACTTGCGGATCTCAAGGTATTATAACTATTAGGTTTATGCTGATCAAATTTGGTGGGACTAACGGAATCATTGGACTTATTGCCATTATTTTCATTATTAAACATAGAAGTATTAAAAGAAATCTTGGGAATTATTTCATCTTTAGGAAGGTGCAGATTAGGATGAGATCCTGGATGTAATTGAGGAGGTGCTGCTGCTGAGGGAGGCATTGGTGGTTGTATGGTAGCAGAAGGATTGGGAATTCCCAGATTTCCAGGTCCTCCGACACCAATAGGAACACCAGGACCACCAGGGCCATGATGATGAGGAGGAGGGGGAGGAGGAGGCATAGGAAATGAATAATTAGCAAACGATCCAGGAGCTCCATTACCTAAAGCTTGTGGTGTCTTTGGAGCTGTTGCATTAGTAGGACCAGAAAATGACCCTGACAGTCTTATAGGATTATGATTATTTAAATCCAGTTGAGGTTGATTATTAGAATCATGTTGAACACTTGCTCTTCTTCGTTTAGACGCCCCACCATTCCACCAATTTTTTATGGAATTATCAGATCTACCGTTTAAATGACGAGCTATTTCAGCCCATTTTTTCCCATATTTTAAAACTAATTGTTCAATTAGTTCGCCTTCTTCTGGAGTAATTGGAGTCCTATTTAAAGAAGGCTTTAAATTTTGATGATATCTTTCTCTACATTGTTTAGGAGATCTGGTTACCAAACTATTTGAAATTCTAACCCAATTTGTAGGGCCAAAGATTGAAATCAATTCCATTAATTTTTGATCTTCTTCAGGAGACCAAGGGCCTCTTCTATTAAGATTACTCATGATTATTGAAATACAAATACAATCACAACCACAATCACGATAACAACCTTAAACAAACAAAAATACCTACAACGCCACTAATTACGTTGAGGTTTTATTAATATTGATATTATTCTTAATCCGATGAAACAATCGGGCAAAGAATGTTAACACTTCTAAAAAGATATGAAACACACCACTTGTAAACTAAATGAAGTCAAGGCTTAAAATTGAAAAACTGGAGGAGGACACAACTAAAACGAAATATATTTGTATGAGCCGGAATGGAACCCACGAATTGCTGGAGACAGCCTTTAGTGGGAAAGGAAGTGAAGAAAACACAGGACACAACAGATGAGGAATATTTCCAGAATGTTTGTGACCTTGTAATCGAGTTAGTGGGTGACCTTGTTGGAATAAGGATCTTGTTTTTTCTTTCCTCAATTTTGACACCGGGGTGCGAAACGGTTTGGGGTCTTAATTACCGAGAGGGCAGCAACAAGGGAGACCAACAAGAAATAAATTCCGGAACTGGGTGGATAATTATGTTGGGGGTGGGGCAACAAAACGGGGAACCATAGGACCAAGAGAATAGAGAACAAGACATGTTTATCATAATAAAGTAACTATATACAACATAAACAGGAAATATACCCTAATTCCAACCCAATCATCCCCATAATTGCTGGGTCATACTAATAATGGTCCCTGAGGAATCTGGTGAGCTAATCTGGTTAGATTGTCTCGAATTACTGTTCAACGGTTTTCAAGTCCGAGAAACTAAAAGTTACTACACCAATGTTCATGGAATTTAGAGATCTATTACTGAATTATTATATTATCACGTTATATTATATAATAGTATATTAGATTATATTATTACGTTACTGAATGTTTTAACCCGACCCATTGCAAAAAGATATTTTTGTGCCCATCTTTTGCATCATATGCTGTATTGATTCCATGCTAATGTCTGCCATATAACCTATTTTGCTTATAGCCCCTGACGTTTTAGAAACTGTTGTTTCTCTTAGTGTATATAGTTTATTGTAGTTGGTCAAGATATTCTTGGAGATCCTCGGGTTCAAATATCACCTTAACCATTAATGAACATGAAGGGCAAACTGCTATCTCTTCCCCATCTTGTAAATCTTCTATTGAGATGGCAAACTTATCACCACATGGACAGGGGTGTTGGAATAAATGGGTGGCAGGATCAAATGTAAAATCTTCAATCTCTATTTCATCATAAATATCCATTTCTTAGAGAGTTTTTGTTAAATCTGGTGAAAATTATTTTAAACTTTTGATCATCACCTCTGCGCATTAACATTTTGTTCGATTTTCGATGCTCGCAAGCAGCCCAACTGCTAACACACAAACCCTGAGACGGCAGAGACCAGCGACAGAGGGAAAGACCATCAGAGTGGGGGTGGGGTGGAGGGTCTAATGGGGATTTGATGACGGTATGATTCGCACTACCACTAAAAGAGATTTCCCGGGATGAATCATGTGATATAGGGCTATTACCCTTGATTAAGTATGATTCCCACACTAAAATCATCACTCGCACCATATTGACTCCCCGACCGGTCGCACAAATTAGTACCAAGGTTGGACCAAACTATCTCTATCGTCGCCCTAAAGTGCGCTCCTAATCTAAAAAAAATCACAAAAAAAATTTTCAGGCTTCTCACTCATTCACAAATATTTTTTTTCGTTCTCACTCAAAGATTTTTTTTTTCCTTCACTTGAAAAATTTTTTAAGACCTTTTTTTTTTTCTACTACAAGTTCTTTAAGAAGTTTTTTATTAAAAGAAAATGGGTATTTCTAGAGATTCACGTCATAAACGTGCCGCCACTGGTGCCAAAAGAGCCCAATTCAGAAAGAAGAGAAAGTTCGAATTAGGTAGACAAACTGCCAACACTAGATTAGGAACTAAAAGAATCCACCCTGTTAGAACTAGAGGAGGTAATCAAAAATTCAAAGCTATAAGAATCGAAGGGGGTAACTTCTCTTGGGCTTCTGAAGGTATTACCAGAAAAACCAGAATTGCTAGAGTTGTTTACCATCCTTCTAACAATGAATTAGTTAGAACTAATACTTTAACTAAATCTGCTATTGTACAAATTGATGCTACTCCATTTAGACAATGGTATGAAAACCATTATGGTCAATCTTTAGGTAAGAAAGTTAACAAAGATGAAGAACCAACCAAAAAATCCAGAAAACTTGAAAGAAAATTGGCTTCAAGATCTTCTTCTGCCCAAGTTGAATCTGCTGTTGATGCTCAATTTGGTTCTGGTAGATTATACGCTGCTATTTCTTCTAGACCTGGTCAATCTGGTAGATGTGATGGTTACATCTTAGAAGGTGAAGAATTAGCTTTCTACTTAAGAAGATTAACTGCCAAAAAATAAATTGGTTAAATAAAATTATCGGATTTTTTCATACGAATTAATATAAAGTCTAACTTTTTCTAACAGTATACTATATATATGTATATATGTATAGTGTATAGTATATATATATATATATTTGTAACGTGTATATCATTTAATATCAAATACATATTTGATCATTTAATGGTTGATGGGTGTTACAAGATGACATATGTACTGTTCGGTTGCTGTTGGTGATTGCAGGAGAACAACAACCATACTGCTAACTGGCTAGCTGGCTAGCTCTACTGTTAGAACAAATTCCCAATCTGCCATCAGTAATGTCCCAAAGGGTAAGAGATCTGGATAGTACCAACCATGTTACCAGGTCTGGATCCATACTAATCAGATTAAGTACTAAACACTACAAGAAGTCTCTACATCTACTCATATACAAAATCAGAGTGATCTGACCTTTCGGATTCTTCCAAATTCATGAAACCATATCATTGAAATCAGATCACTGTAATCATTATGTTAAGGTCCAAAGAACATTATTACTGTTATAAGATCAATTGATTTATTGAATAATTCTAAGTTGAAAATGTTAGTAAAAACTCGATGATATTAAAATAAATTCTCAGAAATAGGCAATATGTTTATCCACATAGTTACATTCAGTACAGGTCTGTGTAATATTTCTTTCATCATTAAATTTGTTTCATTAGTACATACAAATCATTTGACTGTTTTAACAGGTAATGAATGTTAGTTAGAACTGTAAAGTTTTTTTTTTTTTTGTAGATGCTTTTCTTCGCTGGTCAGAAAAAAAAAATTTTCGTTATTTGGTCGTGTGAAGAATAACTGCAAAAAAGAGATAATCTTGAATGGTCACAGACTGGGTAAAGAAGAAATAAGACACCGACCTATCAGATAATTAGATACTTATTACTGAAGAAGTGATTGCAATGATAATATTTAGTCGATGCTTACTAGAATTTATTTTCTCTTCAATTTTTCTGGGAGCTAGGCCTCTCTCTCTTTTGATGGATTGACGATGAATCGATTATCTCATTAAATAGCGATTTTCACTAAAAGAAGAGACCAAAGATACGATTGAGGGTGAAATGATTGGGTGTGCACCGCTAAAATGCAAATAGCCATTAACCCATATAAACAACATAAATGGTAACTGAGATGTTCCTGGACCCTTGTGATTTAATTGGTTAGTTCAGATTTCACGTCAAAATAAAGAGCATTTTATTCTTTTTTTGCAGCCATTTAAATGCTAACGAGATATGATGACATCACTCAACAATTCATTGACACGATCATCTAGCAAAAATAGTAGGAGCATATGTTCTTTTTAGAACGAGCCGATGGGGTTTAATCAGCTGGTATGAAACTTTAGAAGCATGGGGTCATGGAACAGAAGACCTTTTAGCCTCGTTCACGATTTAATGGTGTCTCCAGCATAATATATTCGACTGGATAGAGTGTCCACTGCTCCGAGTATTTTAGATCCTAAGGGTAGGGATTAAAAGTGAAACTAACAGCCAGTTTGGGTGTCTACAAAGAATATTTATTTTGGGTGGTCAAATCCACAGAATCCATGGCCATTTTTTGGTAATAAATGGCACTGGTTAAAGGGACTGCGTGCCAATCTCTATGCGGTCTGAACCAACACAAGCCCTAAATGACTTAAGTGACCAACATGTGTGAAGACTTTAATTTGGGAATATGATTTGAGACTGAAAGAATGTTATATTCCTTGTCTTTTTGTTCCTGCTTATTACTATCTGCGGGTGGTCATCTTGAGATCTGATAATGGGCAGATGCCTGGTTAAAGGTTATCGAGAGAGTGACTAGGGAAGTAGAGAGGAAGTGTCTAAATACTGGATATGGTAAATATTCTATCATATACCTAATTATATTCCTACTCGATCTCCTTATTCAGTGTCCCCATATCATATATGCTCCTAGCATACCATCTTCTACTGTAGTTTCGTGTCACCTGATCTCTACTTGACAGGTCAAATTTTGCAGCAATTCACAAATCCGAACTTTCGGGACGCAGATTTTTTTGAAATTTTTTGAACTACTATTTCATGAATAATAGAGCCCACAAATACATAAAGGCCATTTAAATGATATGGTTAAATAGCCCCAAATTGTGCCTATGTAACCGTGGTTTTTATAAGAAGAAAGCATCATTTTTGCAGCTTTTATGCTTGTGGTTCTAAAAATTTTTGAACCACTAAACTAGGGGGATGATTTAGTGCTTTCTAGAAAAGTAAGGTTTTTATTAAGGGTAATAGTTGAAAATAGTATTAATCAATAGTTTGGATGTATACGAAGAAGATTTATATTGAGACGTAAACGCTTAAGTCACTAAATTAACAGTAATGGTTATTATTTAACAAATCAATTAGGATTGAAAGGGACTGCGTCCCTCTACGTCCCCCTTCGTCCCTCTGTAGTCCCTATGAAAAAGGGACTGAAAAAGGGACGGAAAAAGGGACGCGTCCCAGTTCAGTCCCAATGAAAAAGGGACTACCATAGTTAAAAATTCGACCCGATTTTGATTGCACACTTGAGTGAATTGCACAGAGGTACACGCCTTTTGGGGTGGAGCTTACACATAATTGTGAAGGCCTCGCTTCCCTAGCTCTTTTGAGCTCTCTATTCTTCTTGATTATGATCTCCTCCAATCCCTGTCCTTCAGCACCACCACCACCCTGTCCTTCAATACCATCACCTTGGCCTTCAGCACCATGGTGGGGCACTGGCGTCAGCTCTGATTACATAAACTTACGTTCGATTGACCCAGTTTGATAAGTGCTCTATGGCAATTCAGGCCGGACTGGGACGCGAGGCGTGCCCCTGCACAATTTGGGACGAGTCCCAGGCCTCCCATACATAAGCGGTCCCTTGGCCCAGTTGGTTAAGGCGTGGTGCTAATAACGCCAAGATCAGCAGTTCGATCCTGCTAGGGACCACTTATGTTTTAACACCACGGGCGTGTGGCGTAGTTGGTAGCGCGTTCGCTTAGCATGCGAAAGGTCTCCGGTTCGACTCCGGACTCGTCCATTTTTTTGTCAATTCATTCGATATTTTTTAATTTTACTACCATAAATGAAATGTATGTTAAAATAGGGAGATTTAGCTTTATTTTGATATCAATATCAACAAGAACCAAGTACTATAGGTGTATGTTTAAGCGGTAGTAATATCTTAGTTTTATTTGGGGTGAATGCGAATACAGTGAGCACTTTTTGATTTTGCAACCAAAAGAGCAAAAAGGCCCTCATTACAGTTACAGTTACAATATGAGTCCAAGTTCAAATAAAGCTTTAAGACCATTGCAGGTTATAGAGAGAGCTGCATTTATGTACCCATTATATGTAAGTTCTACCATACACTTTTTCCCATTCAAAATGAATATTAGGTACTAATCAACAGAGGTAAGGGGATTGTTTATTTTGCAGCCAACCAAGATTTGTGGCCCATATATATTAGTCTACTAATTCCTCAACTCCTTACATTATTAGCCACATATTTAGTGGTAATGGCGATATGTTTTCCTCTTTTAGGATTCTTAGCAATAATTTTATTGGGACCTGGAGGTTTAGGTTGGGCTTGGGTAACGATTTTCCAAATAAGTGTTCAATTTTCTAGTATTTTAGTTATAATGCTATTAATGCCAAATGTAGAAATCACTATATTTGAAGCGGTATTAACCAGAAATAATAATAATGATTTGGTTCAATCTAATAAAATGAAAAGAAAACAAACAATTCCAGTATTGATTAAAATTTTTAATTATATTGGAGCCATACCCCGATGGTTAACTATACCATATTTTATTGCTAGAGCCATAATAATTTTATTGTTTGGATTAATACCAGGAATTGGACCAATATTAGTAGCATACATCAAAGCCCCTACAAGAGGATTACAAGCACATAGTAGATATTTTGTATTAAAAGATTATGATGATAATCAAATTAAACAATTTTATAAACTTAAAAAGGCAGAGTATACGGGATTTGGATTAGTTGCAAATGTATTAGAATCTATACCATTTTTAAATTTATTATTTATTTTTACAAATACTTTAGGAGCAGCCCTTTGGGTTGTAGAAATTGAGGATGAAAAATCCCATGAAAAAGATTTAAACTCTTATTAATCATCATAAACATAAACTCCATCAACACATCCAAAACCAGCAGCTACCCCACCTTCATTACTAGTACTAAATTTTGATCTTAATAAAAATCCAGAATTTTCATTCAATTTAATATCACCAGTAATTTCATCAAATAATATAGTACCAAAAATTCCCAATTCACTAATAATATCTTGATTAAAAATCTCATCATTTCTAAGAATTTTATTTTTATAAGTAGCAGGGTTTATAATTTCCATTAATATATAAGCTTCCCAATCATTTTCATTTATTTTATTTAAAAATTCAGGAATATCATGTTTATAAATATTATTACCACCACCTTCACGTTGAGGTTTTAATACAAACTTTTCTGGAGTCTTAAATACTAAAGATTTGGCAATTTTACCTTGTTCAGAATTATCTAAAGGATAAATCTTTACAAACGTATTTAAAAGTTTATTTAATTCATCATTGGATGTATTAGGGATAAATGTTTTCAAAGTTTGTTCATTAGTTAATAATTGTTGAATTTTTTTAGTGCCTGATAATTGAGTCATAATTGATGGACACTTAATAGCTTTATTGTTTTCTAAGTGATATCTAGCATTCCAATCGTCATCATTAATATAATCATTAGGTCCATACCCAGCTCTAAGATATACTACAGATATTTCATCCATAGTAGATTTTAAATATAATTTACCAGAGTTAATAGTGGTTTTAGTTAAGACTTGATCCAATGATAATCTAACTGACTTAATTCCATGATTATATAATAAGGAATATTCAATATGTCTTTGATCAAAACAATTCCTTTCATTAGGTTGAACTATAAATAATATAATGGTCTTATCATTGTGTTCTTGGTTATTATAATAATAATTACCTTGGGAAAGTCCTTTGGCAATATCATCAATTGATGTTGATATTGGTAATTCGGATTGTTTTGGATCATGATTATCATCATAATATTTCATCAGATAACTATTATCATAATTACCGATTTTATTTAAATAATTATGTAATTGATTGACTTTTGATGATAAACCTCCAAATGATACACTTATGGTATTAAATTCAATTTGTTTAATCAGATGATCATCATCATGAATCATATAATCAGATCTAAATATTCCTAATGATAATGGTTGTGGTAAAGTTCCATTATTATTTTCAAGAACTTTATTATAAATTTCAAATAATTTCCCCGTAAACAGTGGATCAAATTTTGATAATTGGGTCATGTGATCAAGTAACCATTGTTTATCTTGACTGATAACATTAGCATATAATCTATTATAAGTTTGTTGAATATCAATGGCTTGTTCAAATAAACTTCTAGCTATTGGAGTTGGAAATAATGTTATAGGAGCATTATTACTAGAGAAATGGTTAAAATTTGGGGGATACATTACTAATCCATTAGCTAAACACCAATGAAGAGTATTAGATAACAATTCATGGATTTGATCTTCATTGAGGTCTGGAAATGATTTCATGGTTAGGTATTAAAATGGGATTGATGGTTAACTAGTAGATGTATTAGGATAATGATAAGAGATCACCTAGTTAATAATGCGTCGCTCGCTGATGAGAGAGGATGGTACAATGGTGCCTTATCAGAGAAATGGGACGGGCAAGGGGACGGGAAATAGCACGGGAAGTGGCGTCAGGATCGGTCGAGTGATGGAATAATTAATAAGCGAATTTCTGGTTTGTCAGCAAGATTGGGCGATAAACTCTGACGGGTGGTGCCAGGGTATTACGGTGGCGGAAGGATAATACGGTGGTGCCAGGATAACAGTGGTGCCAGGATAACAGTGGTGCGAGGATAACAGTGGTGCCAGGATAATCCACCCTCAAACTCATTTCACGTATTCCCGCACGTGAATATCGTGACTGTGTTTTTGGTTCGCACAAATCGTCAGACATATTAACAGTGATTGAAAAAAAGTTGAAAAATTTCAACTAGTATAGATTCAAGTCAAAAAGTATGTTACACCACCATCAACTAGAAGGGAAATTAGATTATCGATATGTCATAGTGAAGTAAGAAGAAAATAATACCACTTCAAAGGTCTCCGTTGTTTTCCACATGATTACTGGCCCCTCCGTCCAGTAAATTATCATTCAAACCAAACTGAGTTCTCAGTAGATTTCTTTTCCTAATGCTACAACAAAAATCCCCCGTGACTTATAAGTTCATTAGAGTTTAAGAAGAAGCATATCACATTGAAGAGCAGGATATGTTAACAGGTATATGAATATGAACCAAGTCTTCTTGCCAGTACCATTTAAAAATTATTATATCCATAGACCACACCACCAACTTTCCATCATCTAACTACACTTCGAGTACATTCTAATCCATTAAATATCTCCTATGTTTCATTGATTCGATAATCTTTTACCTCTAGAAATATTTTGAATTCATGTCAAATTTACTAACAAACTTCTAGTGAAATACTTAGCTGCTTACTTATTATTAGTCAATGCCGGTAATGCTACCCCATCTGCTGCTGATATCAAATCAGTTTTAGCTTCAGTTTCTATTGAAGCCGAAGATGAAAAAATCTCTCAATTATTATCTGAAGTTGAAGGTAAATCCGCTGATGATTTAATTGCTGAAGGTAACGAAAAATTATCTTCTGTTCCATCTGGTGCTCCAGCTGCTGCTGGTGCTGCTGGTGATGCCGGTGCTGGTGCTGCACCAGCTGCCGAAGAAGCTCCAGCTGCTGATGAAGAATCTGATGATGATATGGGTATGGGATTATTCGATTAGATATTAAAAAACAACCTCATTTCATTTTCTTACTTTTTATGCGCTTGTATAATACAAAATACATTTAATATATAAAAAACTCTTCAAAAAAAAAAAAAAAAAAAAATTTGAAAAAGTAAAAGAGAACGGCCTTATTTATTCATAATTCATTAATAAATCATAATTCATCTTGAAAATGTTTTCTTAAACCATTAGGATTCCCAAATACTAAATGTCTGGTTTCTAATAATTTCTTATCAAATTCTTTATCTTGACCAGAATATAAATTATCTTTAGGTCTAATATTTTGAGATCTCTTACCAGCTTCTTCATCTAACCAAGCAATGAATGATTTAGAGGGCATTAAAGATTTGTCTTGATCATGTAATTCAAGTAATGTATTATAATAAGATTTCAATTGATTTTCAGATTGGAAATTCAAGGTTTCTAATTTATGTTGTAAATATGATGATAAAGTATTATTCAGTGATGATGTCAGTGATTCTGATCTAGCTTCAAGATCTTTTTCACTAATAAGATTCAAATCTTCTAATATATTAATTAATCTTTGTTTACTAGATTCTTCCCATTTAGGAAATGTAATGATAAATTTATCAAGTAATTCATTTAAATATTGACCTTTAAATTGAGAATCTTGAATTAATCCTTGGAAAATCCCCAAGATTCTTTTCGTTATTAAATCATTTGATTGATTATCATCCAATTCTTTAATCCATTCATCTATTATTCCATCTTTACCATGGATTTGATCATTAGACATAAAAGTTTGAATTGAATCAGGATTATTTCTAAAACTAGATGCAATAATTCTATAAATTTTTTCTTTAAATGAATCATTTTTACTGATTTGTTGTAATTTTTTAACGGCTTGAGAATCAGCTATTAATTTAGTTCCAAATTCCATATCATGACTAAGTTCAATTAAATTCTCAATTGCTTGATGTAAATTTTCTAAATCACCATTTGGATAGTGTAAGAGTTCATCAATTGAAGTTTCAAAACTGTTGACTTCTTGTGGTGATAATTTCTTAGGTTTGGTTTCCATTAATTTTTGTTTAACAGCATTTACTTTAGCTTGATTAGATTCTTCATCATCTTTATTAGTGTCTTGTTGTTGTTCAGGTGACACTACAAGGTCTCCCACATTAGAATAAGGATGTTCTTGTTGTTGGTCTGTAGGATCCATTAGTTTTGCTTCTCTTTGTAATGTATCTAAATTAAGTCTAACGTGTAAACCACCAGGAATGTCTTGATTTGGTTTTATAACTTGCCAATGTTCAGTAGGAGAGAATACTTTAGGATAACAATCAGTTGGATCTTCAGGAGAACAAATGAATTCCAAAGGAGCACTGACAGCAGAATTCAAGAGGATTAGGGTGATTAAATGAAGTAATCTCATAAAGTTTGTAACCTCCTATAGGACTTGGTGTTTTATTTAATTATTAAAATATTTGTGTCGCACTATTTCTTTATATAAGAGGCTTTTCAATAGCAACACGTCAACCATTTTTGCAGCAATTTTTACCAGAAGGTTCGCACCACCACCACAGATGGTAGTAGTAATAAGAAAGTTCTATAATATTCTTACAATAATATTATAATTATTTAGTAATAATCTATTTCTTTATACATCCATATATAACACGTAACAATTCAATTAAAACCAATCGCCATTCTAATTAACTTTTTCTAAAGCTTGTTGAATGTCAGCTAATAAATCATCAGTTTCTTCAATACCTACAGAAACTCTCACTAAATCATCATAAACTCCATTAGATTCTCTTTCAGCTTTTGGAATACCACCATGAGTCATAATAGCTGGGACTTCAATTAAAGATTCAATACCTCCTAAAGATTCAGCTAAAGTAAATAATTTGGTTTCAGAAGTGAATGTGGAAGCAGCTTGAGCACCACCATTAATTCTAAAAGAAATCATTCCTCCTCCTAATCCATCTCTATGTTGATTTAATACCACTTGATGATTAGTATGAGATTTTAATCCTGGATAATTAACTAATGAAACTTTAGGATGATTAGCTAAAAATTCAGCGATTTTTAATGCTGATGTGGATGCTTGTTTAACTCTTAAATGTAAAGTTTTTAATCCTCTATGAGCTAACCAACTATCAAATGGGGATGGAATTGATCCAATAGCATTTTGTAAAAATCTAAATTTATCATGTAATTCATCATTATTAGTAGCTAAAACTCCCATAACTACATCTGAATGTCCATTGATATATTTAGTAACTGAATGAATAACTACATCAGCACCAAAATTTAATGGATTAGAAATATATGGGGATAAAAAGGTATTATCAACCACTAAGGTTACGTTATTACCAGTTTTAGATTCATGGTCATTTAAAATATTTCTAACATTTTTAATATCAGTAACTTTTAAAGTAGGATTTGATGGAGTTTCTAACCAAACTAATTTAGTTTCTGGTTTTAAAGCTCCAGTTAAATCTTTAGATAAATCTCCTACAAAACTAACTTCAACCCCATGAGCATTAGCAACTTTAGTGAAATATCTATGAGTACCTCCATAAACATCTCCACTTGAAACTACATGAGAATTCATAGCTAATGATTGAAGAATTAAGGCAGTAGTAGCAGATCCTGAACTTAAGGCAAGTCCATATTTAGCATTTTCTAAACTGGCAACGGCTTGTTCAAAATTGTCTCTATTAGGATTAGCTGATCTTGAATATTCATAAATTCCAATTGGTTTTGATGGTTCAGTTTGGGCAAAGGTGGTGGATAATGATAATGGTTCAATTACTGCCCCGGTGTTAGGGTCTACTGGGGCACCAACATGAATAGCTTTAGTACCGAATCCGTAATTGTCTGTTTGATCTTTAGTCATGGTTTTATGGGTCTACTTTAGGTGAGGAACTACTTTGAAAATTGGCTGATTTTCAAGGGTTTATATAGGCGAAGAAGAAGAAGAAAGAAAAAAAATAAAAAAAAAGTATTACTAAACCGTTAAAGCCACAGTTTTTCCTTTTTTTTTTATGAGATGCGATGGATGTGATGATTACGAGGTAAGTGATAGCGCATCACTCTCACTCGCTCGCTTACTCACTCTCTCACCGTACTAGTTATAATGGGTGAATGATTTACGGCTCTACATATTGTGTCGCACTCGAGTGGGCCAGGTGGTTCGTAATGGTTGCAAAATATACCAAAATTTTATCACTGTGAAGCCAAAGTCTTATACAATCCACATATTTCACCAGATAACACTTCATGCCTTTGTATTATTGTATTATTCCTATACATACATTGAATTAACTTATTTATTTTTAGCTTCTAAATCACGCAATGGAAAGGATTTAGGAAGAAAGTAGGTGTTTTGAGGAGTTGCAAGTCCAGCATAAGCATTATAAGCAGCCACAAAAGCGGTGATCAAGCCAAAAACTCCAGCAGCAGTTTTCACCCCTTCTTTCCCAGTAAATTCAAAAATAGCTAATAGAAAAAATGTAACAAGTAAGAATAAAAATATTGCAAAGAATTCTAAAGTAGATTTCAATGTTAATAACATTAAAAAAAAGGTGAAAATTACCCAGCCAATAAAATATAATCCTAATGCATTAGTTAATTGTTTCTGGTCAGTATATGAAGTTAAAATACTAAAACTGTCTGTTTGTATAGCTGCCCAAGACATCCAAAACCCAGCATATGAAGATAATCCTACCCCACCAAAAGTATTACCTGAAGCTATCAAAAACATACCAGATATTAATTCAATAACTCCCGCATAGAAATATGCTAATCCAACGGCAATGTTTGGAATCACCACTCCTTTAGCTCCACAATTACATAATGACAACACAAAACAACTCACAGCAAATGAACTTAATCCTAAGGGAACTGGATTAGCTAAATCATGTTTAGCGGGTGGTGATAAACCTGGATTATAAGTACCACCAAAAGCTTCTACTAATTCTGATTTTAAATATTTTTCGTGTCCAAATCTTATATAACTTCCTTCTGTTATCACTTGAGTAACGTTATTGGTATTCTGTTTGCCGTTAGTGAATGAAAGCACTTCATTGGATTCTTCTTGACTTTCTAAATCTGTCATTATTAATTAGAATTAGTGATACTAAAAGACTTATGATGATTCTAAAGGCATTATTGACCAGATTATATAGAAAGCAAATAGATCCCTCCCCACAAAAACCACTTTATACTTGCAGGAGGCGGGACCCCACAAAAACTAAAAAAGAAAGGTTCGGAGTTTATTTAATCCATTTAACATTAAATGTGTCCAGATGTTCAAGACTTCCTTGGATTACCGCATCACCTGACAGAGCCTAAAGGGTTGATTTCCTATTCTTGGACACTGATTATACTAATAAACTTGTCAACATTCTCATGGTGTGCATGGGATTAATGATAAGATTTTAATGGAGTGAGAATACTAATGGTGAATGGACATTGCGATTTGAACTAGCCCCTCTCATAATTTAAGGATATGAAAGGACTTAAGAGATTCACAACCTCAAACAAGGCTTATGAATACATCTACAGGTATTTCGATTGGTATATGGTAGCCCGGAGTTAAGGATAAAGGTCTATGGAGTTAAGACAACAAGTAACAAAAAGACTTGCCTGTACCTGCATTAAGGATAAAAGGATTAGTTGAAAGGGGGTATGACATATTCCACCATATACTTAATAGCTATCAACACCAAGTATGAACACCACAAGCACCATTAACAATTAACACCACAAGCACCATTAACCCATTAACACTATTAGCAACATCACCAGACGATTATGCCACAGTAGTGCATGTACCATCTAATCATCTATCATCTAATAATCTAATCATCTAATTATCTAATCATCTAATCTAATCATCTAATCTAATCATCTAATATCTTATAATTAAAAGAAGGCTCAGTCTGAATTACATCTTCTATAATCAAATGGAAAAGATCAATAAATTTTCCATACAGAAGATGTTTGAATTTTTCATCGTTTAAATGAGAAAATGCTATGTTTAACCCCTTAGGACCACTGATCACTGAGAATCCAAATGTACATGCATAACCGGTAGTTTGACTAAATACAAGATCATTAATTTGCCAATTCCCGGCTTTAAAGTCATTATAACCAATGTTTGATATTTCAAATAAAAGGTCTTGATCCCAAAATGGCAGGTGTGGTTCCGCAAGATCATAAGGATTATAAAAGCCAAACAGGGTTACCTCTTTAAACCCGTTTCTATGTTTAAGGCAATTTTGAATATTATCACCAATTTGTTTCAGAATACCTATTAAAGTATTCAATGATAATTCTGTTATAGGCTCTAAACTATTGATACAAGCACCCCAAGCATTTTGGAATTTTAATTGTTTCTGTAAATGAGGATAAAATCTTCTACCAGATAATACAATATTAGATTTAGTAGACATAGAATTAGTACCAGTATTAGGAATGAGATCTGATAAGATAACTTTTTGGAAACAATAATTTAGTACCACATTAAGAAATGGGGAAAATGTAATTCCATGTTTCCGAAGAAACTGTAATAATTGTTTCATAGTTTCATCGTTTACATGAATAAGATTATAATGAGTAATTGGACTTTTTTCATTTAAACTAGTGAAGAATGGATATTTAAAATAATTTGGAAAATCCTTATTAACCATATAATTATAAAAGTGTTTAATAGAAAGTGGGATTGAATCCATACATTTAAGCATAAACTTTTCATACTTATTAATTTCATAAAGGTCACAGATTTCATTCATTTTAGGCCCTAATTTAAAATCATGTTTATTGGTGTGATAATCATATAAGATATCATGGAATTGGATTGGATTCTTATCAGTTGAAATGTCATTAAAAATTCGATTCAAATCATTATGAAATGCTTTACCAGATTCCCCATCAAATAACGAATGATCTGAATACATGGTAATGTAATTATTATTATATAAAATCACTCTCCAAATAGGGGTTTGTTGATTAGGACAACACCATTGCTCATTTATATAAGATAATTCTTGTTGACCAAATGGTCGATCTAACTCAGTAACTACCAGTTCATATTTGATGATATCAAGGGGTTCACAAATATAATTTTTATAACCATGTTTCTGATCATTAGGTTCGACTTGAGTGATAGTTAAGGCTAATACAGAGTTTTCAATGATTAACTTCTTTAATGCTGTTGATAAAAGTGAGGGAGTAATGTTATGATTATATTGAGCACTTACTGAGAAATTGGAATATAGTTTCAATGAACTTTGACTTAAGTTTTGTCGTTCAAGAAAGTATAATTGTCTATGAGGTTTTGATGAACTCATGATGAAACTATATTTGAATATATAAAAAGGATTGTAAAGAGTTTGTAAAACATTATGTATTGTTTTATGTATTTGAGATAGTGGCTGATAGTTGACGCAAAGATTATCGCACAATTTGGCTGCGGAGGTTATTACTGATAAGAAATATGCAGTATAAAGAATTCAGAATAAATTACTTCTCTCATATAGAGGCCTGTTCAATGAAATCTCTAATAGTAGAAAGATATAATTCTTCAAACTCTTCAAATGGATTATTTTCAAACTCATCAAAATATCCCACTACAATATTTAATCCATTAGGAGTACTTGCAATTGAATTAACTAAAGTCAGCAGCACTCCATTACATTGACTAAATACCAAATCTTCAACTTTCCAATCATTATAACAAATATTATTAAATCCCAAATTTGAAATTTCAAAGAAGATATTTCTAGTTGAATGGGTTAGATCAGGTTTAACAAAATTAGTAATATTTATGTTCTGAAAGAGACCAAAAAATTTGAACCGATCTTTAGTGTTAATAGCTTGTTTAATTTGTTGATTAACAATCTTCAGTTTATCAATTACCTCATTAAACTCAAATTTATCCATTGGTTCTAAAGCAACATCTGCTGCTGAAACCAAATATTGAAATTTTAATTGTTGTTGTAATTCTTTATAAAATCTTCTACCAGCTAAAACCACATGTGTTTTAAATGAATAGTTCTTAAGATCTCTAGTTTTAAATGCTTGTCTAAGACAATAATTTGATAAAATTTCTAAAAATGATGTCATGGAAATACTATATTTTCTTAATACTTTTAATAAATCAGCTTGTAAAGACCCATGGATTTTCACCACTTTATAACTAGATTTAATGGTTCTTTTAAGGTCAACAGAATAAAATGGATATTTAGAATAATTAGGATATCCAGCACTAGTGTAATAATAAATCCAATCTTTAATTGCTGAAGGAGTTATTAGAACAGGAAGGGTTTTAATGATATCCCAATAAGAACAATTATAAGCATCAACTATTTCAGTAATAGCAGGATGAAGTTTATAACCATCTGTTTCGTAATTATAAAGTTCATCAATCATTTTTAAACAAGATTGATTTCGACTAAATTTATCAAACAATTGACATAATTCAATATGAAAATTTATACCTGATTCACCATCAAAAAATGTATGATCATTATAAAATGTAAGATAATTATTACTAAATAATATTACTCTCCAGCTAACAGTTCCTTGATTTACTGGAATAAATTTTTCATTAATATAAGTTAAGGATTTTTCAGAAAATGGTTCAGGATTAATTTCAACTACATCTTCAAATTTGATACTTTCTACTGGTCCAACTCCATAATTTTTATAGTCCGCTTCAAGATCATCAGATCTAGAACTTCCTTCCAATCTTTTACTTTGAAGCAGGAATACTGAATAATCTTTAATCAATTGTTTCAATGCATTAGATAATAATTCTTTACTAATATGATTATTATATTTAGCAGTGACTGCAAAATTCGTATAAATCGAGTTACTATTACGCAAGATATTAAATCGTTCATAACTACCCGGACTTCTCATTTCTTGATCTACAGTCATGTTAATAGGTTTAATACTGTTACAAGCTTGTGTATTTAAAAATCTGATTATTGCAATCTTTGCATTATTTATAGACAAAACGCGGCTTGTAACTGCATCGCAGAACTTGATTGTTTTCCCCTATTTTAAAGAACTGAAATCTCTCTCTGTAAGAATGAGCCCTATTTAGATTTGTTTAATTATTAGTGTTTTATACAATGGATAAGGTGGAGATTAATATGTCA